>JAJJWW010018192.1:0-24976 GCA_023531295.1 Papaver armeniacum | reverse complement strand
CGATTCTAATGGTGTTCTTTTCGTGTAGTTGGTAAATGAGAGGCAAAAGTACAAATGTATCGAAGCAATTATTGGATATGTGCTTGATTTCCAACCTATAATTCTTAATATGCTTAAGTTTCTTATGTTTATGTCAGTCGGAACACATTAAGCATAAGAAATTCTAACATAGGTTTCATAGGCGGGAGATATGATATTAGTGAACGACTAAAGAAATTACAGTGTCGGGCACTCATTTTTGTGATTGAGAACTCTCCGTTCCACTCGGGGCTATATTCATGACCTCAAAACTCGACAGGAGATATGGTGTGCCTTGGTTGAGGTAGGGTATATGTTTTTCATTTATAGGTAATGTCTTACCAGTGTCACAGTTGTTAAGAACTCAAATATCAAAAAGTCACCATTGATTATGGATAAACTATATTTTTTTTATTTGTTGAAAATTCAAATATTAAGTAGTGTCGCCATCGCAATGACATATTTGATCGCTTACCTATTTTTACATGAAGAAAAGGTGGTGTTACCTTGCTTGGACATTTTGTTCGTGTTAAACAACAAAACTTGGATAAAGTTGCATGGATGTTGAGGTAGGCCTAATTAAAACACTTACATAATTGGACAATTATTTTTCTCATCCATGGAAAATATCTTAACGACTTACAATATGTGTATCTCAGTATGCAGATATGAACTTATTCTTATACGATGGTTACCAACTTGCAGTAGAGCTTGATAAATCTATGAAAGAAAGTATAGCTTCCGGAACCTCGATTGGCGTTTGGCTGATTTGAACTTATTCCCCTTTTTAACTAACCTGAAGCAAAATCAACTTTCAAAATTGTGGAATTTAATTTTACTGACGGATGGTTTGGTTAACCAAGTAACAGTTTCAGGTAAGAAAAAAAAATAATACGGCCAATTCAAAACCATGTATGTAACTGAAGTTGTTAGTATTATCCTAGAAAAAAAACATTAAAAGCACAATCATGTTTCAATCCTGAAACTTGCCAATAGAAGATATGATTACCGAGATCAAAACCAGTTGTTACGTTTTTCGACGAGAATATTACTTTTTACAGCAAGAAAGCTTATGATGTGCTCAGAATGGTGATGTATACAATTACGGCACTATGAGTAGTCAGTAGATACTCAAAGATCATTTGAAATCAACACGTTTAAGAAAACATGATTTCAGATGAACTATCTCGCCTCTTCATTGTTTCACTTGACTGATAGAGTAGATACTTTTGGAATTTCAAATGTGTGACCCTTTTTGAAATACTGATGAATTTTCTTCGGATCCAACTCAGCCTCTTTCCGTTCGGTTGTCATAGTTTTTTAATAATTGAAACCTTAATATTTTCTTATGGTTCAAGTTATCTCAGATAATGTACTCCTGAATTTTGTCTTGCTTTGCACTGAATCAAAGGTTTCTGAACATTTGATACTAATTAGTTATGTATAAGTATATCACTGAATAGCTTGAGTGTTATACGTGAGTCTGATTATTTCATAATTGTTAATACTGTCTATCAGATACATCATTTTTCTTATAAATTTTCTCAGCCTGAACAAATTTTTTCTTCATGAATGAATTTACCATGCACAAGAGTTTTCATATTGTTCAAAATGTTCTCTTTTATACCTTATAGAACTGCAATATGGCATGGAGGGCTCCTTTGTTGAGTATATCTGTAGTGTATTAGCATTAAAGGTTGCATCAATATTTGAGTTGTACCAATGTTGTGGAAACATGCAAGCCATTTAGAAATGGGGTTTCAATGGGAATTTGTTATTGTATCCGCACCAATGTTGTGGAGGAGACAAATAAACCATTGAAGGTGTATTAATGTGAGGGTTGTGTTGTAATGTAAGATGAAAACATATATACCATCACCGAATTTAGAATTGGACAGTTGAACTAAATTTAAATCTTTTGGGCCAATTTCTATGATAGATACAAAAAGAAAGGAAAAAAGAGATCTTGAAATACAAAATAAGACGAAGTAACTCATGAAATTAAGTTTAAGCACTTAGTTGTAATGTTGGGTACTTAAATCTCACCAAATAATGCACACAACCATCATATAACTCATGGATAAACATGTATTCACTGGAAATCAGCGGTTGTGCACCATATCATCTTCTAATTCATGGATCCCCATAAACTAACTCAATAGAATTAGGTATAAATATTTTTGCCTAAGATACACGTATGCCCAGTTCTATACATAAGATTATTATACAACTCTAAATTTATTATATACTCCCTCTGTCCCTATTATTGGGCGGAATATTGAATTTGTGTTGTCCCACTGAATAGGCGGAATTCCAACTCCAAGAAGACTTTTGACATACATACCCTTATTTATGTTGTATGGGAAATTGTAATCAGAATAAGACAAAGTGTAAAAACAGGAAAAAACATGAAAATATATGAAAACCAAACAATTTCTTAATTGAAGAGATTTCATCTTCTCCGTCTATATATTAGGAATGGAGGGAGTGCAACATAACAAACAAGTTAGATAATTTTAAGGTATTGAAAATTTATGTGGAAGCTTCTTAAAAACTTGAAGGAGGGGTTTATCCAAAGAATAAGCGTAAATAAGAATTTTCAAAGATATTGAACAAATGGCTATACATATCCCTTTGAAGAAGAGGCCGAACAAATCGTCATTCGCCACAAGAAAACTAATTTTTATTATTTGAGATTGTGTGTAAATTATTTAGGATTTGGTTGGTTGTAATGTAGGAAACCAAAATTTACAAATCAGATTCAATTGAATAATAAAATAGATTATATGAAGTGATTTCGTGTGACATGATGTAAAACTCATGTTCCCTAATAAAATTATCATTTTTAAGTTTTTAATTTTGCTACAAATGAGAAGATTTATTATTTTTACTTTACAAGTGTGTTTAAAAAAATTAAGTGTCTTTGAAAAATTATAATAGGAAAATTTACATATATTTATTATCATTATTATTTTGCTTGCATGTTCCCGCAACACATTAAGTACCAAAGTGCATCAAATTTCCCTATTAATCAAAAAAATAATTTACTAATCTATTTTTTTAAAGATGACGACGGGCGCGGGGCGAAGCCCCGCCACTCCTGATCACAATCCCCATCAGTCCCGGTGCATAGCACGGATTACATACTAGCATATTTTCAAATAAAATAATAGATAAATAATATCTTTATAAGATAATAAATAGTAAATTTAGCATATTTTCAAATTATGCTAAGGATATTTGTAAATTTTATATTGTTGAAAAGCATTTTAAAACACATATACGAGTTGAATCTAGTAATATTCTCATATACACACAAAATCATGCACACACAAAGTGATGTGCTTTTCAATTTATACTGAAACAATACGCACAAATAAGGAGGCCCTACAAGATTTCCTAATATTACAATCTTACATCTACACACGATGATATAGCTACAGGCAAACTATACACGATATGCATAACATATGTAAACTACCGATTCGATACATGTTCTTTGTTCACACCCTCGGTCAAGTTGAACGTAGGATCAACAACGGATAACTTGTGCTGAATAAAAGAAAAACGTGGATTTCCAAGGCCTTTAGTGAAGATATCAACAAGTTGATCCATAGTCGAGATAAAACAGACCAAAAGTTGATGACAAGCTACTCGCTCACACACAAAATGATAGTCGATTTCTATATGTTTAGTTCGTGCAAGAAACAACGGATTCCCAATTGAATAAGTATCCCCGAGGTTATCACACCATAAAACAGGAGGCTTAAAGGGAATACCTAACTCTGACAGTAAAGATTGTATCCACCATCAATTTAGTTTTAGCAATGTAAGATCTCGATACTCTGCCTCCGTACTAGACATCGAAACAGTCTTTTGTTTCAGAGCAACCATAAGATTAAATTATCGCCAAAAAAGATACAATATCCACTAGTAGATCGACGAAAATCAACACATCCAGCCCAATCGCCATCCGAGTAGGCATGAAGATCAAAATTAGTAGGACGAGTAAGTAGCAAACCAAAGGAATGTGTAGACTTTAGATACCTTAGTATTCGCTTGATCGCCAACTGATAGACACATTTTTGTGTCTAATTTGATCTCAATACTATATATTGTTGGCACTCGATTTTGTACTAATTTTTGTATTTTATGTGTTTGTAGGCATTTTTGGGAAACAAACATTTTTGGAAAATTCGGCTCGAAAAAGTTGATTTTGGCATCCGGAGGACACGTGTTATTCGGACTCCCAATTTTGGATAAGGGGTACCTCATTTGATAAGGGGTACACTAATTACTATCGGCACCCCATCACAGGATAAGGGGCACTTCATCCTTTCCATTTGAAAACTGAAATTTGGCGAGAAAAGTTGATATTCACGAACATGAATTAGGGTTGGAATTTTGGGAGGTTTTGGAGGAGATTCAATCGCCAGAATTGTTTTCAATGGACTCTAATGAGATAAACAGGGCTGGTATAGGTGATTTAATGGCGTAAATTTGGCTGGATAGTCGAATCTCGATGACACAGGGGAATGAAGTTTTCTCGGGATTGTTTGGTTGTATTTCATGGAGATTTAATCGGAGATTCTCATGGACTTGGATTAGTTCGGGCCTGGTTCGGTCAAACAGGGATGGTAGTATAGTTTGAGTCGAAACAGGAGGAGGTTAACTTTGGTTCTCGACAAAACAGAGCATGGAAGATCTCTCGGGTTGTATATTATTCTTCCACGAGTTAGCTGAGTTATTTTTGGAAATTGCACAAGATAAAAGCATGTTTGACTCTGTCCAGAACGTGTTGTTGTCAAGTTTGGAGCCTGGAAACCACTACAGAGGTGTGAAGAGAAGAAAAATAGGAAAGAAATATTCCCGCATCTACAGAGAATTGAAGAGAAAATTATACGAAGTTAATGCGGAAGATTTGATGCTGGTGAGGTATAAAAAGGCCATGGGATGTCTTAAGAATGCTATGGAGTGTTAGGGGTTAGAATAGAGCAGAGAATCTGGAGTTACAGAGCTTGTCTCTGCTGCTGCCATTGAAGAAGAAGAAGAACACAGAACAGCAGTTAAAAGCAGTCACAGAAACCGTTACCTATAGTTTCAAATTCAATATCTTTGTAACAGGTTTTGTAACAACTATTTCGGATTCGCAATGATCATTAAGTGTTTCTCTATAACAGTGGGTTCTGTAACAATTATAACTGTTACAAACACTGCTTTGTACCTTTTCTCCTTGCGAACACCTTTTTGAGCAATGAAAAATTCCTTTGAGCGTGTTTTCACCATGAGGAGCTAGAACCCATCTCTGGGACGACGGACGAAGTTGAATTTCATTATGTGGTAAATTTAATTAATTCCTTAATTACTATTTGCACTGATTTTTAATGAATTATGATTTCTATTAATTATTTGTTATTTTGTTTGATGTCGAGTTATAATTACTTTTGATGCGTCATACTCACAACTTACGACTAATGTTTTATGAAATCTACTTTGACAAAGAATAGAGTTAATATTTCTTGTGTTCGGAGCTATAAATGTCAAGGATTAATTTCTAAAACCCATGTATATGATAGGCAGTGAAATCCCGAGTCCCAGTATCTATCCATCTTGCTACTATTTTGTGTATATATTTTCTTATTTTTATTTATTTTCATTTATTTAAGCCTAAAATCAGTCTTCACAAGTCCGAGTGAACGACAAACTTTTTACTACAACATCATTGAAAAATACCATCAATTTTTGGCGCCGCCGACGCGGACTTGTGTATAGATTTGTTTTTAGGTTTTAATTTTATTATTTTTGTTCTTTTTTACGCGTTTTGGTTTTTCTTGTTTTCTTTCAGATTTGGAGCCGAGCGAAAGAAAAAGAGAGAAAGTGCTGAAAAGAAAAGCGAAGCCAAAGAAGGAAACAAAAGAGGAATCCAAAAGGAGTGAAGAAGAAGATTTTGTATATAGTTATTTTATTCTATTTTATTTTTAGAAACTGTAAATAGGGTTTTATTTGTTTTATTTGTTGTATTTTTATTTTTGGACACTTTTTGGACTTTATTTTTGGACTTTTTGGACATTATTTTATTTTATTTTAAAACCCTAAGGAAGGGTTAATTTAAATAAAACTGCTGCAGGTAAGGACGACAGTTACGATACTGTCTCGACCCCTCGGGTTCGTGCACGACATAGGAGTCGTGGCCCGAGTCGACTTCAACGGTTCATCCCCCGTCTCCAACGGGAGGTAAGTTTTTCTGAACACCCGCGATCCCCTGTCAGTGGGTTTATTTTGTATTGAGAATGTCGAACTGGTATTACGATAGCCAATACAACGAATATCCGACTGATTTTGAAAATGGACATTACTTTGACCATAGTGTGAATAGTGGTTGGGAACGCCAACCTTTTGAAGATTATGGCTCATACCATGGTGAGCCCAATTACTATTCACATGAATACCGGTCATACGAGCAAAATTCCTATAATTCCTCTTCTATAGATGAAGCATGTAAGATACTTGAGTCAACGTGTAAGTTAACCGAGTCAACACGTGAGTTTGTTGAGACAACACGTAGGTTAGAGTTAGATACGGAAGAAAGAATTGCTCGAATTACTCTTGATTGCCAATACATTCTTTCCAATATCACCCGTGAAAATGCGGACAATTTTTATAATCAGGATGACGAGGTTAGAATTGGTAACACTACTTGTTTAGATGAGGTTCGAGCATTTTCATGTTATTATAATGATGATTGTGATGAGGATAATATTGATGAAGAATCTGAAATATGTAGGCATAGTGATGAGGAAATTGTTACTCCAAAATCCTTGAACTAAAGTATGCGTACTTTACTGGTTCAGGAAGTCCGGAAGCTAAGTCCGCGTACCCGTACGCGTACTGTCAGAAGTTCTCATCCCGTGAATTTCTGCTGGAGTTTGTGAACTGAAAGCAAACTCAAACCGGGTACTTAAGTATGTGTACCGATATGCATACTTAAGTGGGTTATTTTCTAAAAACGGTTTATTCGTGAACTAAGACATATATAAACTAAGGAATACATTTTTGTAAACCGTGGGTATAATGTTCATGAATCGATTCGAGTGAATCAAAATCGTTTTTGCTTTGATTGTGTCTTATATACTTCTATGAGATCTAAGCAATTGAACAACTCTCTAACTAGTTCTTTTGGGTCATTTGAACTAGTTATGGTGAAGATGAATAAGGTTGATATGAAAGTGCTCATATGGCTAACCATTTGGTTAAATACTATTGAACCAACTAGGTGTACACATTTAGGTACGGTTACACAAACCTAAATGAACGTGCATTTCATTTGTATATAACAAGCTAAGTTCGATCTAACGGTTGAAAGATATTAGCTTGAATCTAATCAGGTTTTCATCTAACGGTGAATATTGAATGCTTTGTTACCAAGGTAACTTAGATTGCAAACCCTGATTTGGAGACTGTATAAAGGAGAACTCTAGCAACTGGGAAACCTAATCCCCACACCGCCTGTGTGATACTAGTTGTATAAGCTAAAGTCGATTCTCCTTTAACCTTAGGTTTCTACCGAGACCATGTAGGTTAACGACTTGAAGACTTCATTGGGATTGTGAAGCCAGACCCAATTATTTTCTCTGTAGTTGCTTGATCTGATCTTGTTGTTTCTATCGTGATTGAGTGCAATCGTAAGATTGGGTTGAGATTAATTTCTCCGATATGCAAGATAAAAAAGTAGTCACAAACATCTTTGTCTCATCGTTTGTGATTTTACAATATCTTGTTTCGCTAGTCGATTACGATTATTGTGAGGTGATTGATATTTCTAGGCTGTTCTTCGGGAATATAAGTCCGGTATATCAATTGGTTCCTGTTCACCTTGATTTATCAAAAGACGGAACAAAACTCGTAGGTAATTCTGTGGGAGACAGATTTATCTATTCCTGTAGACTTTTCTGTGTGATACAAATTTGTTTATTAAAGTCTTCGACTTTGGGTCGTAGCAACTCTTAGTTGTGGGTGAGATCATCTAAGGGAATCAAGTGCATAGTATCCTGTTGGGATCAGAGACGTAAGGAGCGCAACTGTACCTTGGATCGGTGTGAGATTGATTGGGGTTCAACTACAGTCCAAACCGAAGTTAGTTTGTAGTAGGCTAGTGTCTGTAGCGGCTTAATACAGTGTGTGTTCAATCTGGACTAGGTCCCGGGGTTTTTCTGCATTTGCGGTTTCCTCGTTAACAAAACTTCTGGTGTTTGTGTTATTTCTTTTCCGTATTATATTTTGTTATATAATTGAAATATCACAGGTTGTGCGTTGAATCGATCAATTGGAAAATCCAACCTTTGGTTGTTGATTGAAATTGATTGATACTTGAACATTGGTCTTTGGTACCGTTCAAGTTTATTTTTCTTTTATTCAATTAGACTTGCAGATTTCTATTTGTTTGAGTTAGGATTGAATCGAGAAATTGAGATATAACTCTTTGATATACTTTTCATTAAGATTGAGTCTGACTGTGTAATTGATTCTCTTAAAAGTATATTGGGGTTAGTCCATATAGATTGCTAAGCGAAATATTAGGTGAGGTTGTTGTACCCCCACTTTTTCAATTGGTATTAGAGCAGGAAAACACGTTTAAAGACCTTATAAGTCTGTGTTTGTAGTGATCTGACTTTATGAACAGAAATTCTATCTCCATAAACGTATCGCCAGTCTTCGATGGCTCAAACTACTTGTGGTGGAAAATTTCTATGCGTGGTTTTCTTCAAGCTCGTGATTTTCAAACATGGGTACGTGTTGTCAATGGCTATACTCCTCCGGCTGATACAGAAGGCGATGTGTCTAGACTTAAGGATATTGGTAGATATACGCCAGAAGAAATCCTTGCTATAACGCAAAATTCTGACAGATTAAATGCTATCATACATGCCATTACCCTAGATCTTCAGCATCATGTGACTACTTGTTTAAAGTCTAAAGATGCCTGGGATATCTTAGATACCGTATTTGATGGGAATACCTGTGAAAAAGAAGCTAGGCTTCAAAACCTAAATTCTGATTAGGAAAACCTTCATATGGCAGATAAAGAATCACTTGATGAGTTTAATCACAAAGTGTCTGAAATTGTTAATGCATCCTTTGCATTGGGTAAGACTATTCCTGAAAAGGACATTGTGATGAATATTCCCAGATCTCTACCATCCAGATATGATTCTAAGAAGCATGCCATCGTTGAAGGAAATAACATTGATACACTTTCCAGGAATACTCTGGTTGGAAAGATTAAAATTTTCGATCTTGAACTTTGTCAAAGAGAAAAACGTCACTTGTTTACCAACCATGGTGCTACATCTGATAAAAAGTCTCGACGTCCTAAATTGATTGATACAAGGGATGTGAATTGCTTTAATTCAACTCTGTCACTGTTTATACAACAGCTTAAGAAAACTCTTAGACAGGAGAAAATAAAGTCTCAAAAGAAAGCCCAGTCAGTCAAAAAAAAAAAAAAGGACAGAAAAGTTCAGAAAATCTATGATAATAAAACTTGTTTCAAGTGCTATAGAAGTATCCATGACGCTTCCATAAGTTCTGATAAGGAGTTAAGTGAGCTAACTAACGCATGGATGGCTACTCTTGACTATTGTCTTGAGGATGATATATGTGAAAGTTCTCTTAATCTCTTTGTTGATAATCACACTTGTCCTCCGAATAGTCCTGATTATTCCACGATGAACAATCTTACTTCTCCAGAAGTGTTTAAACTATAAAAGGAAACCTTGTTTAAAAAGATTGAAGATCTGGAATGTCAACTGTTTGATTTAAGACAGAGATTGCTATCGCTCACGGTTGTGATCTTAATAAGAAACATCGAACTTCTTCGATCAAATCTTTTAAGCATTATCAGCAAATTACTCCTGATTTTATGTCAGTCTCAAATCAACCTAAAGGGGATGATATGGAAATCCATAATGACTTACCAAACTGTTTGGTCACCCTGTAAAATTCAGGATCATCTTGAATTTGTAAGCACTAAAAGTCAAGAATATTTCCCCTCTGTTAAACCCTGTTTTCAGAAGATGAAAAGGAAGTATACTTTGAAATCCTCAAAAGAGATTTGCAAAGCCATTCATAGATTGAGAAAATCTTCAAACAAAGTTTTCAAAACAATACTTAAAAGAGGAAAGAATGATGTGTATAACTCTTCTTTCATAAAGGCAATACAGAAAAAAGGAATAACAAATACTTCATCCCCTCATAAGAAATCACCCAGTCATGTTAGGGTTTGGAGGAATTACATTTTGTAACTCTGTTTAAGATGATTCTTGTTTGTCACTCTTGGGAAGGAATCATATTCTTCAAGAGGGTTTTGATGAATTTTTCTCTGGTTTAATTCCATTTCTTGTTGTTGTTCTTCATTTTTAGTCAAGAACCGGTTGAGTACGTAAACGGTTTTCTTGTAAAGACTTTGTCTTGGGATAACCAAATTCTGTTATGGTGGGTTTGATTGCAGAATTCACCGTTTCTAGGAATTTATAATCCCATGGGATTACAAATTCTGGGATTCATGTAAATTCCTTGTGTGTTTGGTAACTCAACTACAATTCCTGGGATTTATAGAGTTTTTTTGTATTAAAGTCTTTGTACCGTTTGGCATTACCCTCAAATCTTAAAATTGCATATATATGGAATTTAGAGTTAAAAAAAAAGTGGGTCCATAAATCCCTTGATAAGTTTCCCAGCAAATCTTAGGGGGTAGGGGTCGGACTCCATATGGAGGATTTGCTGGAAAACTGAATCCCATAGGAAACGTGATTCCAAGGATTCGGGTAACCAAACATACAGAGGGAAACATAATTCTACCAAATCCCCTGGACCCATAAATTCCACATTTAAAATTCTACAACCAAACCCACCATTAGGGTTTTGGTCAAAGGTCTTTTTGGAAATTTTATCCCCTATCTTCATTCTTTTTAAGATGGAGATTTCTCCTTGATGTGAGCATTTTATTTTTCTCTTCTATCATATCCTCATCAAGTCTTTCGAGCAAAGAAAGTGATGTCTGGACTGTTCTCTTTCCCTCTAAGAAGATTCGTTTTGATTCTTATAATAATGAGATGTGCTCTAAAAAGCGTGATTCCTCCCCTGATGGAAATCCCCCAGTCTCTCATTTTGATAAGCTCTCTTTAACCATGAATCTTATCTTGGAAAAAATACGTGCTCTGAAGAGTGAACTTGAATCCTTTTCCAAAAGACTTGAAGAAAAGATGGATAATCTTGAATCCAGGATTGATCTGATCGAAAACGAGCTTGATGAATATAGGGAATATGAGAAGAGTATTCAAAGTAAGTGAAATGCTTCATATGAGTTGATGATTTTATTTTTCCTAGGAAAACTTCTTATGAGAATTTTATTCTTGTGTTTTTAAGAAGAATAACTAGAGTTTGGAATAACCATTATTGTGATTACACATATCTATGTCCAACGATTTTCATCTTCAATGTTTTTAGATTTATTTGTTTAAATTCTAAAGTTTATTTGGAAGATGATTTTGCAGTATTAATCTTTATGGTTTTATATATTGAAATTTGTTATGGGATATGTGTGTTTGCGTCCGTGAACTATTATTGTCCCATACATGGTCAAAAGTTAAGTCCTTCATATGTCGATATGCAAGTATTGATAAAAGATTGAATGAACTTTTGACAAACAAAAGTTAAGCCTTTTATGTCAGTATGCAAATATTGATGGAAGAAAGGATGAGCTTTGTTTACAAAGATTAAGTCTATTGTATGTCATTGTGCAAATAGTGATGAAAGATATAATGAATCTTTGTTTATTCCGCAGTATTGATCGTCCCTGATCCATATTTTTTATGTATGTACTGTGTGGCTCCGTAAGTTTTCTTATGTTGAGCATTTCCGATTAAATTAATCATGGGTTCTCTTGTGGTTAATTTAATTGAGTTTTTTGGATACAAATTCATGTTTCATGTGATTCGTTATGTCCAAATAAATCCTTTTTTTTCTTGTGAAAGTAAGGTCACTCTTGTTGTTTACTCGGGAATGACATTTTATGGGGGAGAGTTCTTAATTGAACTTGTGCTTAATTGCAAAATCTTTGTGGGGAGTGCGACAGTGGAATATTATAGGGGTTATCTTGTATATATCTTTATAAACTCCTTGATGAATGCATTTAGTTTCGTTTATATGATTGCATCTAAAAAGTTGATATGTGCTTTCTTTTGGTCATGAAGTGTCTCTATGAAAATTTCATTAGGATCCCACTAGTTTTCGTACATTTGCCAATTTTATTGACAAAAAGGGGGAGAATTAATGTGTAGTTCACACTACAAATACATATGGTTTTAGGATCATTATGTAAGGGGGAGTGGTTTTCATGTGAGATGGAGTATTGACTAAAGGGGAGTGATACATATCACCATAGTATTGTTGTCAGAGTTGTGATACAATTGAACTTTGATGTTGTGTAATAATACTATGACACTGTATAACAATGATTGAGAGCTATTGTTTTCTCATTGTTATAGCTACGGATCTTCAACAACGATGATGACGAGTTGAACACATTTAGAATCATTGGAGTACTTGGAAGTGCCGAAGATTTCGAGTAATGTTGAAGAACCAAGGAGATCAAGCATTTGGATGAGAAGTTACAAAGTTTATTTATTTTGTAATCCATATGTATTGATAGTTTTGTCACTAAAATTGACAAAGGGGGGGATTGTTAGATCACTGCTCGGTCGAACTCGCAAGCGTTGCTATCTCAAGCTTGTTTGTCAAGTTTAGTCTACTTATAGCTAAGTCACGGATTATGATAGTAAGTGTAGTTGAGCTTTAGACTCCACGGCGTTCATCGAATGAAGACGAAGAACTACTCAAGGGAACTTGTGGAATTTCACCAACAAAAAGGTATGTGGAGACTTGAACTCATCTATCACTCAAAAGTCTATCTACTCTATCTTCTATTTGAGACAAAAAGTCGTATTGCTATATAGACTTCATTTATACACATTTGGTATTTCGAGTCGAGTTTATCTCGCATATCTATTTCTCGAAATATGTGTTGGTAAGCTTTCGCTTTGGCCAAGTTTATCTTTACAAGTGACGAAAGTCATGTTGATTATTTCAATATCTTGAAAATCGCTTTGATGAAAAATAGTGTGTGAATAACCTCTATTTAACATCCTCTAAGAATGTTTCAATGATTGAAATGAGAGTTTAGAACATATAACCTTGAATGGATATAAACATTGTATGTGAACTGATCATATGTGTGTAAGTCCAAAATCCTTGAACTAAAGTATGCGTACTTTACAGGTTCAGGAAGTCCGGAAGCTAAGTCCGCGTACCCGTACGCGTACTGTCGGAAGTTCACATCCCATGAATTTCTGCTGGAGTTTGTGACTTGAAAACAAACTCAAACCGGGTACTTAAGTATGAGTACCGGTATGCATACTTAAGTGGGTTATTGTGACAGATCGAAAAATTACGCCTGGCACGCCTGGGCGCGCAGGCCATAACTTCCCTGATGCGCCATGATGATGCTACGATCCGGGCCTTAGATATAGGAAAATGCACGTCCATTTGCCCTTGCAAGCATGCTTATGGAGCATGATGCATCTAAATTAGCTTCCACACCGTTCCAACTTACCCTTGTTCCGCAAAGGGTTTATTAAGAAAACAAAAACTCTCTTAAAACGGCCTTTTGAGGCCCTAAACGATTGAATTTGGCTAGAATTCCAAGGCCGTGATGCGTAGTATTACATCTTGATCGTTGGGATGTTTCCAATCAATTTAGACCCGTCTTGAGCTAAATTACGACACTCGGGTTTTTAGCCTCCATATAGGCTGTAGCTGGATCATCTGCATCAACTTGATAGGCAACATGAGCATCCAGTGAATGGAATGCAAATCGCCTCATCAAGTATGGCCACAATCATCTCTTGCATCGGAATACCGAGCCAGATGATATGATAGGCTAGTATGCCGCAATCATCTCACAATTAGATGATATGAGCGACAAAGTGTTGGACCGGCAGTGATGCAACTCATTGCGACTGTCTACATGTTAGAGCATTGCTCGGTCAAACTCGCATGCGTTGATATCTCAAGCATGTTTGTCAATGTTAGTGATCAAAACTATAAGTCTTGATTTCTAGCCTATTTGTAGATGTCTCGGACTAGGACATAGATAGTGTGGTTGAGCTTAAATCTCTCGATGTTCATCTCTTGAAGACGAAGAACTACTAAGGGGAGCTTGTGGAACTTCTCCGACAAAAGGTATGTGGAGACTTGAACTTATCTATCACTTGGAAAGTCTATTTCTACTATCTCCTATATTGAGACATAAGTCGTGTTACGATATAGTTTTCTCTATAAACATTTGAGATTTCTAGCTGAGTATATCTCGCTTACATATTTCTCGAAATATGTGTTGGTAAGCTTTCGCTTAGACCAAGTTCATCTTATATCATGAAAAAATTGCCGAGTAACATCTTCAATGGTTTGTGTGATACAATCATTTGGTGTAAGACTTGGAAGGTTTCAATAATGATTATTTCAATATCTTGAAAATTGCTTTGATGTTAATAGTGTGTGAAATGGCTATTGACATTATAGAAGAATGTTTCAATGATTGAAATAAAGAGTTGATGATGTAACCATCTTTGGATATAAGCATATATAGTGTGTTCGCACATTAGTGTACAAGTCCATAAACCGGAAGCCAAGAGTATGCATATGTGTGTATACAAAATTGGTGAAGGAGATAGGTTAAGTATGTGTACATGTACGCATACTGGCGTACTTGTACGCATACTGGCGGAAGTTTTTGAACCGAAAATTTCTGCTGAGTTTGGAAACTTCACAAACTCAAAAACCGGTTGCTTAAGTACGCACACCCGTACGCACACCCGTACGCATACTTAAGCTAGTTACTTTGTCAAATCGGTCAAGTCCATGAACTTAAACATTTAAATCATAAGGAATGCAATCTTTGCAAACCGTGGCTATAATGTTCATGATTGATTCAAGTGAATCAAACCGATTTGATTTCAATTGTGTTTTCTAAATGAGGGTACATTTCATTTGTGTGTAACAAGCTAAGTTCGATCTAATGGTTGAAAGATATTAGCTTGGTTGAATCAGGTTTTTCATCTAACAGTGAATATTGTTACCAAGGTAACTTGGATTGCAAACCCTGATTTGAAAACTATATAAAGGAGAACTCTAGCAACTAGGAAACCTAATCCCCACACCTCATGTGTGTTACTAGTTGCATAACTAGCGTCGATTCTCCTTTAACCTTAGGTTTCTTCTCGAGACCCTGTAGGTTAACGACTTGAAGACTTCACTGGGATTGTGAAGCCATACCCAACTATTATCTTTGTAGTTGCGTAATCTGATCTTGCCGTTTCTATCGTGTTGAGTACAATTTGAATAATTGGCTCGAGATTTTATATCTCCGATAGGAAAGATAGAAAAGTACTCAAAAACACTTCGTCTCATCATTTGTGATTCCACAATATCTTCTTTCGCTAGTCGATTAAAATTATTGTGAGGTGATTGATAATTCTAAGCAGTTCTTCGTGAAAATATAAGTCCGGGTTATCGATTGGTTCCTGTTCACCTTGATTTATCAAAATACGGAACAAAACTCT
This sequence comes from Papaver armeniacum, assembly GCA_023531295.1. Lineage (NCBI taxonomy): Eukaryota > Viridiplantae > Streptophyta > Magnoliopsida > Ranunculales > Papaveraceae > Papaver > Papaver armeniacum. The sequence goes on along the minus strand of JAJJWW010018192.1, from coordinate 9,281 downwards.
TGGGTATTTCTGTGGGAGACAAATTTATCTATTCCTGTAGACTTTTCTGTGTGATACATATTTGTTTATTAAAGTCTTCAACTTTGGGTCGTAGCAACTCTTAGTTGTGGGTGAGATCAGCTAAGGGAATCAAGTGCGTAGTATCCTGCTGGGATCAGAGACGTAAGGAGCGTAACTGTACCTTGAATCAGTGTGATATTGATTAGGGTTCAACTACAGTCCAGTCCGAAGTTAATTGGTAGTAGGTCAAAATCTCGTAGCGACTTAATACAAAGGTGGTGTTTAATCTGGACTAGGTCCCGGGGTTTTTCTGCATTTGCGGTTTCCTCGTTAACAAAATTCTGGTGTCCGTGTTAAATCTTTTCCGCATTATATTTTGTTATATAATTGAAATATCACAGGTTGTGCGTTAAGATCAATCAATTAGAATATCCAACCTTTGGTTATTGATTTACATTGATTGACACTTGAACATTGGTCTTTGGTACCATTCAAGTAACTCCTCTTATATTCAATCAGGCTCGCAGATTTCTATTTGCTGATTGCGGATTGAATTAAGAGTTAGAGATATTAAACTCTTTGATATACTTTAATCTAGATTGAGTCTGAATGTCTAGTTGATTCTCTAGAAAGTGTATTGGAGTAAGTCCTCTCAGAATTCCAAACGAATTGTTGGTTGTGGTTGTTAGACCCCCGCATTTTCACTACGTACCCTTCCCTACCCTAAAGGGATCAAGCACAGACCGTAGTTTATCCCGAAGGGACAACAACTTAAGCCAAACTCGTTTGCAAGGTTGTGGCCTAGCAATAATGGTAATAGCCTGGTCCGTATAGGCCATTCAGCCAAAATTCACAATGATTATGCATCATCGGGTCCACGACATGGCATTATGATGCCTAAGCATAAAATGCCCTTTTCGCAAGGCTACGCAACTATAAATGAGCCTTATGCATCATTTATACTCTTCCGGCTAAGCTATGAAGCTTACTTGGCGCATGGTCCGCATATGCACCTTCAACCAAGTACCCCTCCCTATATATGTCTTAACGGAATTTCTACATGTATGGAAAGGGGACCATATTGACATGCCTGCTTCACTATTCATGTGCAATGATTGCGCGCAATGATTGCGTATAATGATTACGCATAATGATTGCCCAACATTCGTTCGTCCAGCCCTCTCTGGCCTGATGCACAATGATTGGGCAACATTGGCTCTAGGCCATTAGCCTTCATAATGCGCAATGATTACGCTGCAAGCTCAAGGCCCAACTGGCCTAATTCCATCATTTTATGCAAGGTTTGGCCCTTGACCATTTTGGCGCGATATTGGCCAAAATGGAAGCTTTGAATGAATCTTACCGCAATGCACCATTTTGGCGCGATATTGGCCTTAAGCCAATCTACTGCTTACCGCACAATGGAAGCTTTGAATGAAGCTTCCTCTCAGGCCATGGCGCATCTTTTAGCATGATCCATGCTAAAAACACTGGGTGTTAGCATTCCTGGGGAGTAAACAGTTGGGGACGGTGAAAGACTTAAGGAATCCGAACCCTAGTTTGGTTGAATTTCGGGGACGAAATTCTTTAAAGGGTGTAATAATGTAACGCCCGCAGTTTTAGCATGACGCATGCTAAAAGATGCGCCATGGCCTGAGATGAAGCTTCATCCAAAGCTTCCGTTTCTTGGTAAGAGGTAGATTGGCTTAAGGCCAATATCGTGCCGAAATGGCGCATTATGTTTGGCATTTAGCCAAGGGCCAATATTGTATCATCATGATGCTTTAGGACAGTGTGGTAAGTGGCCTTGAGATTGTAGTGTAATCATTGCGCGTTATGAAAGCTATTGGCCTGGAGCCAATATCGCACAATCATTATGCATCATGCCAGAGAGGGCTGGCCGATAGAGTATTGCACAATGATTGTGCAATACGCTAAAGAGATTGTCACGCAATCATTGTGCGATAGCCAGAACCAGTATTGAATAATCATTGTGCTATACGGCAGAAGCGAGTGGTGCGCAATCATTGTACGCAATCATTGTGTGCAATCATTGCGCAACAGACAGAACAAGTGGTGCGCAATCATTGTGCAACAGACAGAACGAGTGGTGCACAATCATTGTGCAACAGAACGAAAACTCGTCAATCATTGCCGGTCATTCAGAAATTCATGGCAACATCCATGAATATTGAAGCAAGCATGTCAATATGCTCCCCTTTCCATACTTGTAGAAATTCCATTAAGACATATATAGGGAGGGGTAGTTGGTTGAAGGTGCATATGCGGGCCATGTACCAAGTAAGCTTCATAGCTTAGCCGGAAGAGTATAAAGGATGCCTAAGGCTCATTTATAGTTGCGTAGCCTTGCAAAAAGGGCATTTGATGCTTAGGAATCACTATGCCATGTCGCGGACCCGATAATGCATAATCATTATGCATTATGACGGAATGGCCTATACGGACCAGGCCATTACCATTTTTTCTAGGCCACAACCTTGCAAACGATTTGGTGTAAGTTTTTGTCCATTCGTGGATGAACTACGGTCTGTGCTTGATCCCTTTAGAGTAGGGAAGGATACGTAGGCAGCCGCAATGAGTTGCAGCATTGCCGGTCCAGCAAGTTGTCGCTCATATCATCTAATTTAGAGATGATTGCGGCACATTGGCCTCTCATATCTTCTAAGCTTGGTAGCTCGATGCAAGAGATGATTGCGGCCAAACTTAATGAGGCTTAGTTGCATGCCAGTAATGGATGCTCATACTTCCTATCAAGTTATAAAGAGTTGGTAAGCGAGGTAAGGTAAGGAATGGCTAGAGCGGCTTATGCCTAAGTCCAAGGCACATGCCTTATACCTGGACAAGACTCGGCGGTATGACGGTTGCTCAACTAGATAGGAAATTCAATGATGAAATTCCTACGTTCAGGCAAAGCCAGTGATGCATGCAATATGCATTATCCTTGACCTTATGGCCTTACACCCTTTAGCGGACAAGGGTAAGTTTGGAACGGTGTGGAAGCTAAGTTAGCCGCATCATGCTCTATGAGCATGCTTACGAGGGCAAGTGGACGTACATTTGCCTAGCTCTAAGGCCCGGATCGTAGATTCATCATGGCACATCGGGGGAGTTATGGCATGCGCGCCCAGGCGCGCCAGACGTAAATTTTCCGGTCCGTAACAGTTATTTTCTAAAATTGGTTTATTCCTGAACTAAGACATAAATAAACTAAGGAATGCATTTTTGCAAACCGTGGCTATAATGTTCATGAATCGATTCGAGTGAACCAAAATCGTTTTTGCATCGATTGTGTCTTATATACTTCTATGAGATCTAAGCAGTTGAACAACTCTCTAACTAGTTCTTTTGAGTCATTTGAACTAGTTATGGTGAAGATGAATAAGGTTGATATGAAAGTGCTCCTATGGCTAACCATTTGGTTAACTATTGTTGAACCAACTAGGTGTACACGTTTAGGTACGGTTACACAAACCTAAATGAACGTGCATTTCATTTGTGTATAACAAGCTAAGTTCGATCTAACGGTTCAAAGATATTAGCTTGAATCTAATCAGGTTTTCATCTAACAGTGAATATTGAATGCTTTGTTACCAAGGTAACTTAGATTGCAAACCCTGATTTGGAGACTATATAAAGGAGAACTTTAGCAACTGGAAAATCTAATCCCCACACCGCCTGTGTGATACTAGTTGTATAAGCTAGAGTCGATTCTCCTTTAACCTTAGGTTTCTACCGAGACCATGTAGGTTAACGACTTGAAGACTTCATTGGGATTGTGAAGCCAGACCCAACTATTTTCTCTGTAGTTGCGTGATCTGATCTCGATGTTTCTATCGTGATTGAGTGCAATCGTAAGATTGGCTTGAGATTAATTTCTCCGATAAGCAAGATAGAAAATTAGTCACAAACATCTTCGCATCATCGTTTGTGATTCCACAATATCTTGTTTTGCTAGTCGATTAAGATTATTGTGAGGTGATTGATATTTCTAGGTTGTTCTTCGAGAATATAAGTCCGGTATATCAATTGATTCATGTTCACCTCGATTTATCAAAATACGGAACAAAACTCGTAGGTATTTCTGTGGGAGACAGATTTATCTATTCTTGTAGACTTTTCTGTGTGATACAGATTTTTTTATTAAAGTCTTCGACTTTGGGTCGTAGCAACTCTTAGTTGTGGGTGATATCAGCTAAGGGAATCATTATCCTGCTGGGATCAGAGACGTAAGGAGCGCAACTGTACCTTGGATCAGTATGAGATTGATTGGGGTTCAACTACAGTCTAGACTGAAGTTAGTTTGTAGTAGGCTAGTGTCTGTAGCGGCTTAATACAGTGTGTGTTCAATCTAGACTAGGTCCCGAGGTTTTTCTGCATTAGGGGTGTCCTCGTTAACAAAACTTCTGGTGTCTTGTGTTATTTTTTTTCTGCATTATATTTTGTTATATAATTGAAATATCACAGGTTGTGCGTTGAATGGATCAATTGGAAAATCCAACCTTTGGTTGTTGATTGAAATTAATTGATACTTGAACATTGGTCTTTGGTACCGTTCAAGTTAATTTCTCTTGTATTCAATTAGACTTGCAGATTTCTATTTGTTTGAGTAAGGATTGAATCGAGAAATTGAGATATAACTCTTTGATATACTTTTCATTAAGATTGAGTCTGACTGTCTAGTTAATTCTCTTAAGAGTATATTGGAGTTATTCCATACAGATTTCTAAGCGAAATATTGGGTGAGGTTGTTGTACCCCCACTTTTTCAAGTAGTAATGATAGCCTCTATTAGATTAATTTGGAGATGCACCCTATAAATCAGAAACAATAACACCCAAAGGGTCACTAATGATAGTTGTACTACGCCGAATGACAAAAAGATACGGAACTACTATCAACCGGTAGAGAATGAAGAGATACTACACGAATAACATTCATAACATATGATGACCTATACATTGATGCCAAAATGGAAGTTAAGCAGAATGAAGACCGATGGTGCAATCTCTTCTAGTGATTCAAATTGATAGAGACCATCTTTATTCTTTTTGTGAAGCAAAACTGTTCATGTACCCCTTGGTCATTCACAATAAAATAAGATGAGTGAAACACAAAGAATACATTATTATCTTTTGAAAATTGAGAGAAGAAAGTAAGTTGGTTGTAATCGAGGGTACATGATAAAGATTATTGAGAACTAACGACTGGAGTTATGTGTTAGAGCATTGCTCGGTCGAACTCGCAAACGTTGCTATCTCAAGCTTGTTTGTCAAGTTTAGGTGATCAAAACTATAAGTCTTGATTTCTAGTCTACTTATAGCTATGTCTCAGATTAGGATAGAATGTGTAGTTGAGCTTAGACTTCACTGTGTTCATCGATTGAAGACGAAGATCAACTAAGGAGATCTTGGATGAACTTCATCAACAAAAGGAATGTGGAGACTAAAACTTATCTATCACTCAGAAGTCTATTCTATTCTATATCCTATTGAGACAAAGTCGTATAGCTATATAGAATTTTATATAATACACATTTGATATTTCGAGCTGAGTTTAACTCGCTTATATCTTTCTCGAAATATGTGTTGGAAAGCTTTTTGCTTTAGCTACGTTCGTCATTATTCTTGATGAGTTTAGTTGGAAACAATTTATTTATTGCAAACTAAATGATAAGTTAAAAGATGATCATGTGAAAATTGCCTTGAAACATCTTATATGATTTGTGTAAGGCAGCCATTTGATATAGACTCAGAATGTTTCGTATTGATCATTCGATCACTTGAAAATTACTTACAAGCTAATAGTTTGAGTGAGACAGCTATTGTCGTCTTCTAAGGATGTTTCAATGATTGAAATGGGAGTTTAGAACAATTAACCATTGTCTGTATATAGCACAGTATGCCTACCAGTATGCAACTGTTGAGGTATGGTTCAGGTTCGGGAACCAAGTTTGCATAGCAGTATGCGAACAATTTTAACTGTTAAAGTCCAGGAACCAAGTTTGCATACCAGTATGCGAACAATTTTACTTGAGTTAGGTCCGGAACGACAGTATGCATACCCATTTGCGAACTATCGTACATGACTAAAGTCCGGAACTTATGTTTGCGTACCCGTTTGCAAACTGAGTTCGTTAAAGTTCTAAAATCGGTTAAGTATGATTTCATACTCATGAACCAATACAATTATAAATTAAGGAATGCAATCTTTGTAAACCGTGGCTAAATGTTCATGAATTGATTCTCTTGAATCAATCTGATTTTGTTTCAATTGTCTCCTGTATACTTCTATGAGAATATAAACAATTGAACAACTCTATGAGTAACACAATTAGATTCATTTGATCTAGAACTGTTAGATGAATATGGTTAATACAAAAGTGTTCATATGGCTAACTTCGGCTAACTATTGTTGAGCCAACTCAATATACACGTTTAGGTACGGTTACCCATATCTAAATGAAGGTATATTTCATTTGTGTGTAACATGCTAAGACCATCTAACGGTAGAGAGATATTTCTTTGGTTTTATGCAAGCTTAGACTGAATCTTAAATCAGGTTTTCATCTAACGTTGAATATTGATTGCTTTGTTTCTAAGCTATCAAACCCTGATTTGAAAGACTATATAAGGGAGAACTCTAGAAACTGGAAAAACTAATCCCCACACCTTCTGTGTGATACTAGTTGCGTACTAGAGTCATTCTCCTTTAACCTAGGATTTTCCTAAAACCATTATAGGTTAACGACTTGAAGACTTCATTGGGATTCTGAAGCCAGACCCAACTATTTTCTCTGTAGTTGTGTGTATGATCTTACTTTTTCTATCGTATTGAGTACTATCTTCTCTAAGATTGGATCGAGATTTATCTCCGATAGGTAAGATATAAAAAGTAATCACAAAGATCTTCATCTCATTCTTTGTGATTTTACAATAACTTGTTCTACTACCACATAGTTAAGTTATTGTGAGGTGATTGATATTTCTAGGCTGTTCGTCGGGAATATAGGACCGTATTATCAATTGTTTCATGTTCACCTTGATTTATCAAAAGACAGAACAAAAACTTCGTAGGTATTTCTGTGGGAGACAAATTTATCTATCAGAATATACTTTTCTATGGGGGACAGATTTGTTTATAAAGTCTTCGACTTTGGGTCGTAGCAACTCTTAGTTGTGGGTGAGATCAGCTAAGGGAATCAAGTGCGTAGAGTCCTACTGGGATTCAGAGGCGTAAAGAACATGACTGTACCTTAATCGGTGTGAGACTTGGTTAGGGATCAACTACATTCCAGTCCGAAGTTAACTTGTAGTAGGCTAGTGTCTGTGGTGGCTTAATACAGTGTGGTGTTCAAATTTGGACTAGGTCCCGTGGTTTTTATGCATTTGCGGTTTCCTCGTTAACAAAACTTGGTGTCTGTATTATTTCTTTTCCGCATTATATTTGTTTATATAATTGAAATATCACAGGTTGTGTGTAGTTCAATCAATTGGTAAATCCAACCTTTGGTTGTTGATTGAAATTGATTGACACTTGAACATTTGTCTTTGGTACCGTTCAAGTTATTTCTCATATCAATCAGGTTCACAGATTTCTATCTGTTCGATTGCAGATTGTATTGAGAAATTGAGATATAACTCTTGGATATATTTCCTTGATTGAGTCTGACTGTCTAGTTGATCTCTTGGAATTATATTTGAGTTAGTCCATACAGATTGCCAAACGAAATATTGGGTGTGGTTGTTAGACCCCCGCTTTTTCAATTGATATCAGAGCAGGCAAACACGCTAAGACCTCATAAGTCTGTGTTTGTAGCAATCTGACTTTATGGACAAAAGTGTTATCTCTATAAACGTACCTCCAGTCTTCGATGGATTGAATTATTTATGGTGGAAAATTGATATGCGTACATTTCTTCAAGCACGTGGTTTCCAATCATGGGTTTATGTTGTTAATGGTTATAATCCTCCAATGGTTACAGTAGACGGTGTAGCTGTTGCAAAGGATTGGTACGTATGAGCCTGACGAGATTCTCGCTGCAAAGCAAAATTCTGATGGCTTAAATGCTATCATACATGCCCTTACCCCAAATCTTCAGCACCATGTGACTACGCACACTCGGTTTAAAGATGCTTGGGATATCTTAAGAATCGTATTTGAAGGGAATACCTCTGTAAAATAAGCTAGGCTTCAAAACCTAAATTCTGATTGGGAAAACCTTCATATGGCTGATGAAGATTCATTTGATGAGTTTAATCACAAAGTGTCTGAAATCGTTAATGCATCTTTTACATTAGGTAAGACTATTCCTGAAAAGTATATTGTGATGAAAATTCTCAGATCGTTGCCAGCTAAGTACGATTCTAAGAAACATGTCATCGTTGAAGAAAATTACCTTGATACACTTTCCAAAAACTCTCTCATTGGACAGTTAAGAGTTCTTGATCATGATCAGAACACAGTCAGAATATTTGCGTTCAATGATGTGACCAAAACAAGTAATTCTCCTAACTTGTCTTGGGCTGATGAATGTTGTCCAAATCATATTGATCCTGACAGGTCATTGATTTTACAAAAGATCAAGGATATCGTGAGAAGAAGCAAAATATCTGAGGAACATCTCTCACTCTATGATGCTTCAAATGATTCAATACAAGAAAAATCATATCAGTTGGTCGATTCGCATACTTCTGAAGTTTGCACTGAAATTTCAGCTCTTACAGCAGAAACTTCTACTAACTCAAATTCTGATTCAGAATGCGAGTCTGACACTGAGATTTTTGAATTCTTGGATAAAAATGAAGAAATTCACCAACAAAAACTAAAGATGAGGTTGGAGAAACTTGAATCATCCCTTCAGGTGAAAAATCAACCATGTCTCTAAAAGAAAAAGAGATTAATACTCTTAAGTGTGACCTGAAAAGGTTGTCTGGAAGTTTTGATAGGATTTCAGCAATGTTATTTGGTCAGAATTCTTTTGGAAACACAAATGGTTTAGGGTTCAAAAGAAACATTGTGAGCACAAACAACTCTTTTGTTCTAGCTGGTTCTGGAATAATGGACGTTAAAAGTTGTGATAAACAGGAGTCAAATCAGCAAAACAAAAATTCGTCTTTGAATTGTCTGTTTTGTGAAATGCGAATCATGTACAAAGTAAGTGTTGGAATTCAAGAAGAACAACAAACGAATTGCCAAACTTCAGAATGACATGCAAAGGATGAATCTGGCTTTGGGTAACCAACGGGGTGTTAGAACATTGCT
>JAJJWW010018191.1:0-80520 GCA_023531295.1 Papaver armeniacum | reverse complement strand
CCCACGACTCCGTCGTGCCTAGCAGCCGAGGAAATACTTGTGATGTCCGGCCATTCGATCAACAACATCACTTTCGGAGAAGAAGACCGCATGGCGGACAAAATGACATAATCGATCCCGTACGTGACCGGTTTCATCGGAGACTATGAATTCAAGAGAGCCCTCGTTGACACGGGCGCTTCCACAAACATTATCACTATGAAGACTCTCAAATCAGCCCGAGGTTCCCACAGAATAGGGTTGTCCTAAGCACCCCATCCTAATGACGGGCTTTGAAGGAAGTCGATTCATACGTACGGATATGCATACATAGATTTGAAGGTGGGGCCTATTCAATCAAAAGTCAAGTTCCACGTGATCGAACAAGAGCAGATTATCACATGATACTTGGACGTCCATGGCTCCATGATAACAAGGTAGTTCCTTCAACGTTACCATCAATGTATGAAGGCTCTACTCAATAACAAGATTGTTCGTATCCGGCTTCATCATCTCCCTATGCTCCTGTCTACGATCTTCAATTCCTTGAATCTCAAAAAGAATGTCCCAGAGCCTCCGAGGCAAAGTTTACAACACTCCACTCCCAAGTTGGAAGACTATTGAAAAGGTCGCGACAAGCCATCATCCTCGGATGCTAAGGGGATCGAGATCATCCACCGCAGTGTTAAAACGCCGTAACGACCGGTTTCAACTCCAAGGTCGAACTTCATAATCAGCCACGACGCGGAGGAGGATCGTTTATCACCGATGGGAGGATTAGCAATTAATCGGGGAGAACGATGAAAAGTCTCCCCACCCCAGAAGAATCATGTCGGAAACGAACCATCACTCAAGGAAGAGGTTCGGGATGCCCAGACGACAATTACAAGACAGTGCGACTCTACCACTGATGATCTCGAAACAATCAACATTGGGACCGAGGACGATCCAAGGCCGATTCTAATCATCTCAAGACTGCCAAGCGGGAGGAACGGACGGAATTAATAACACTACTAAAAGAGTATCAAGATTTCTTCGCACAGACGTACGAAGAAATGCCTGGTCTAGATGATAAATTGGTTACTCATCATCTGCACATTACGCCTGGCTCCAAAGCTGTCAAACAACCGCCTATGCAGTTCAGACATGAAGTCGAAGAGCAAATCAAGGTCGAGATTCAGAAACTATTAGCAGCAGGGTTCATCAAGCCTATTCAACACCCATTGGCTGGCGAACGTTGTTCCTGTCAAAAAGAAAAATGGTCAAATCAGATGCTGTGTTGATTTCAGGAATCTAAACAAATGTTGTCCGAAAGATGACTTTCCTCTACCCAACATCGATATGCTCGTAGACGCAACCACCGGTCACGGTATGTTCTCATTCATGGATGGTTACAGTGGATACAACCAGATCAAAATGTATGAACATGATGCCAACAAAACCGCGTTTCGTAATCCTATTGGGAATTTCCACTACACTGTGATGCCCTTCGGATTAAAGAATACCGGTGCTACCTATCAACGAGCCATGACTTCAATATTCCACGACATGATGCACAAGCAAGTAGAAGACTATGTTGATGACGTAGTAGTGAAGTCGAAGACTCGAGCATCTCACTTTCAAGTTCTAAGACAAGTCTTTGAAAGATGTCGAGAATATAAACTAAAGATGAACCCTCTCGAAGTGCGCTTTTGGTGTCTCTTACGGAAAGTTTTTAGGATTACGGTCACGGCGAGAAGGAATCAAAGTCGATCCAGGACAAAACGAAATCTATTACTACCATGCCTCCTCCACGCACTGTGAAAGAACTCCAAAGTTTCATGGGCAAGGTAAATTATATCCGACGTTTCATCCCCGGGTTAGCTCAACTTGTCGCTTCATTTACCCCTCTATTGAAGAAAGGAGCTAGCTTTACATGGATCACTTTGCAACAAGAAGCATTCCGAGAGAATATAATGAGATACTACTATCACTCTTTGTCATGAAATCGCCAGTGCAAGGACGACCACTGATACTTTATACGGCTTCTAGTGATGTTGCTATCGGAGCACTCCTTGCTCAAGAAGACGACGAAGGCATCGAACGACCAATCTACTACTTCAGCCGTACCATGCGAGATGCTCAACTCAGATACCCAAAGGCTGAGAGGGCGTGTGTCAGGCGTTAGTACATGCAATTCGAAGTTCGGACACTATTTGCTATCCAACAGAGTTGTGCTCGTCTCCAAAGCTGACCCTATAAAGTTCTTACTATCAAAGCCAGCCTTGATAGGAAGACCAGCAAAGTGGTTACTTCATATGTCAGAATTTGACATAGCATGTACACCGCCTAAAGCAATTAAAGGCCAAGCAGTAGCGGACTTGCTCGCTGCTTTTCCAGGAGAAGATGCAACAATGCTACATGAAGATGTACCTGGTGAGTTTCCAGACATCTTAGTTATCAAAGAAGAAATGTGGCTTTTATACTTCGACGGTTCCGCCACCCATAGCAATGACACTGGAGGAGAAGGCATAGTACTAGTATCTCCATCTGGCGAGGTTTTCTCACATTCATTCAAGCTATATTTTCACTGCACCAACAATTCAGCGGAATATGAAGCCTTCTTACTGGGATTGTCTCTGGCTAAGCAAGCAGGGGCAACACACCTCGAGATAAGGGGAGATTCAAAACTACTGGTCAATCAAATGAATAGAACATACTCCCTTAAATAAATCACACTTTCTCCGTTCAGGACTGAGGCTCAACGGCTTTTAACCTACTTTGCTGATGCAACGATTGTCCATACTAGACGAACCAACAATAGGCATGCGGACTTCCTGGAAACTCTTGCTTCTAAGATGGAATTTGAAGGGGGCGGGAGCAAACGATCACTGTACAAAGGCGTCTTTGTTTCATCCACATGGCTCGCTCAAGTCGAAGATATTCAGGCAGATGATTGGCGAGCACCTATTATTCACGAATTGAGCAGTTCTCTTTCAGAAGGGAAAGTCAGTCTCAAGGAATTGAAAAATTATTTCTTACTTCATGGAGCGTTATACTATCGAAACTCCGATGGGTCATTATCACGATGCCTTGGAAATAACGAAGCAGACGAACAACTCAAGCGCATACATGAAGAAACATGCGGACATACACTAGTGGTAACACTCTATAGAAAGCTTCAAAGAATGGGATACTACTGGCCTTCCATGGAAACTCAATCAAGAAATTCTGCAAAAGTCATGTCCCAATTGTCAGACGCCTCCTCATCACTTAGAAGCTCTGACAGCCCATCACACTGGGGACTGGAGGGAACCTTATATCAAATATCTCCGGGATAATGAATTACCGTCAGAAAAGAAAGAAACCATCAAGCTCATTCAAAGGGCTAAGAGATTTGTCTTTCTTGATGGAATCTTATACCGCAAAAGCTTTGGCGGAAACTTGCTAAGATGCTTAGCCGAGCATGAAATCCCAACAATTTTAAAAGAGATGCATGATGGAGAACATCAAGGAAAAAGGAAATTATTTCTCCAGATTCATGAGAAATATTATTGTCCAACCATGGAAGACGATGCAGCTGCACACGTTCAAAGGTGTCATCGATGCCAAATCCATGGTAACCTCATTCACACTCCTGTCTTCCATTGAATTCTCGTGAATAGTCTATGGTCTTTCTATAGTGGGGACTAGATATCATTGGGAAAATCAATCCGGCATCCTCAAGTAGCATGAATACATCATCACTGCAACCAGGTATTTTACCAAATGGATCGAAGTTATTCCTCTTCGAAGCACCACTGGAGTCACAATTGCAGCCTTCATCAAAGAGTACATAATATGCAGATTCGGCGTGCCCAAACACATCGTCACTGATAATGGGACTCCTTTTGCCAACAAGCACGTGACATAATTTCTCGAGGAATACGGAATCAAACAAGTTTTCTTCACCTCGTATTATCTCCAAGGAAACGGACAAGCGAGCACCAACAAAACTTTGATCCGGATTCTTAGCCGAACGATCCATGATAATCCTCGAACCTGGCATGAACAGTTACCTATGGATTTATGGGCTTATCGAACCGCACCAAGGAGTTCAATCGGGACTTCACCATATTCTCTTGTCTATGGGGCCGACGCCATACTACCTAAAAATCAAAATTCCTTCAAAGACGGATTGCAATATCCAAATGGAATACAATGGGATGAGGCCGAAGTGTCCAACTCAAGAGTTGCTGAACTATACATGCTAGAGTCGAAGCGGGCTAAGGTGGAAAAATATGTAGAAGCCTACAAACAAAGAATCGCTAGAGCCTACAACAAAATGGTAAGACCTCGAATATTTCAAGTAGGAGACCTGGTATTAAAGACTGCAAAGCATATTCAACAAGACATGTCCGCTCACAAGTTCTCTCCGAAATGGGAAGGACCACATGTAGTCATCAAAGCAAGATTATCAGCGGATATTACAAAATCTTAAAGATTGACGGAGGAGTGGAAGGAAATATAATCAATGGTAAATGGCTCAAAGCATATTACGTCTGATCCATGGAAAACAATTATTTTTTCACCATTTCATCATTTCAAAGCATTTTCATAATGTAACTTATGTTCCTCCAAAAAGAGCGTGAAAAATGCTCCTTTGTTCATTAAACATTTCATGAATGAACAAAATTTCCTCATAACATGATCAATTATTCCACCTAACCAGAAACTTAAACCTATTCAAAAAACAACCATTACAAATGCTCACTCAGAGGAAACCATCCAACAGTGGATAATCCCTATAAGAAACTTTGTTAAGTTTCTTCTGAAAGGTCCTGGTCTTTGCCTTCAAATCCTCAAATGCCTTCTCGACCCTGGCTGATTCCAGAGCCAGTATCTTCTCCTTTTCCAATAAATCAGTGGTCATGGAAATCGCATCAGCAACCTCCGTCGCCTTATGAATCTTGATTATCTCAAGACGACGACGAAGCCAACTCACATTAAAACGCAATATCTCACAGTTCAAGATCATCTCGTCCCATTTATGCAGATCATGGTTCTTGACATCTCACAAATGCATCGGTTCATTTCCTCAATGATCGGAAACATGACCCAGCCTACCGTGGTTAAAAGAGTTGGAAGAAAGCCTTCCCATACTTCTGTAGTAGCAATATGGCCGTACTTCTTCCAGATCTTAGTATACAAAGGCGCGTGACATTTGGGAATGACGAATCCGCCAACCACTTCATTGTTAGGGAAAGTATTTATCAAAGGGGCTTCAAATGAGAGTCCAGCTGTGGGATATGCATGAGCATGAACACTTTCTCCTATCTCCATGGATCCTATAGAATCTTCACCGACACGGCCGTTGCTATCTTCAACCTCGACTACAGTCACAGACTTTCCGCTCCTTCTTCGTCTGGCATCGACAACAATACGAACATCCGCCTGCGACGAAAAGAAAGAGTATTTAATTTCACCGGCGCACAGTGGAATCTTAAGAGTTATAGGATTACTTACAGATGATCCAGTCTCAACATGAGATGACCTATACCGGACAGGAGCTCTAACAGTTTGCTTGGGCCTCGAAATATGAGAAGAAGCATTCCTCTGATTATCCTGCAATAGAATCGTTTTCTTATGATCAATAATCTTGATCAGACAAATATGAAAATGAAAAAGAGATACAACTTACTGAGATGGACGCTGCTATTTCACGCTTCGACTGAGAATCATCTTGAGAAGAAATATTACTGCTTGACATGGCGACAACAAGGTATGATCAAGAATTCTCTGCACGATGAAACTGACTCAGGAATGGAAGAAATATTTGCGTAGATGATAGACTCAAAGTCTTGAAGATATATATCAGACACGGTGAAGGTTTATCTTCTGCGAATAGTCAATTCAGTGACGAGTTTCACTGAAACCCTGAGTTTCAAAGGTTGATACTGAAGACGCAGAGGAAAATAACGCACTGGGGACTGACAATGACATAGTCAAAGAAAAGCCATGCGTCTTTGTACGTGTCATGTGTCTCTTAACCGTGCTATGCTACTTCTCAAAAAACGAAGATCATCGAAAGAGATCATGACGGATTAAAGCACATGGACATTGGTTCATTTTATTCGATCAGAAGGAATCATCATTAGTAAAGTGTTTATCTGAAGCAAAAGTCGTTCAAATCATCGAAGAAATGTCTACTACGAAATCTAAGGAACATTCAAATAATGAAGGGAAGATGGAAATAAATATACTCATCGGACTCATCCGATTTGTCATACTCGTTATC
This sequence comes from Papaver armeniacum, assembly GCA_023531295.1. Classification (NCBI taxonomy): domain Eukaryota; kingdom Viridiplantae; phylum Streptophyta; class Magnoliopsida; order Ranunculales; family Papaveraceae; genus Papaver; species Papaver armeniacum. The sequence goes on along the minus strand of JAJJWW010018191.1, from coordinate 74,285 downwards.
ACTATCCTTCTCATTATCCGAGTCATCAGAGTTGTCATCATTATCTTCCTCTTTGTCAGAATCAGCAGTAGAGTTCGGATAAGCTTCAGGATCATCATCTGAGTCGCGGTCCTCTTCCGCTTCAATTTCGGCTTCAATTTGCTTCATGGTCCTCCGGAACTCTCGTTCATATCGATCAGGCTTAATCTTGCGCTCTGGTACCTCCCATGTATTCTCTTCTTCAGAAGCATCAGCATCAGAGTCAGAAGGCCTCCCGTCCAAGAACTGACGTTTTTCTTCAGTCATTTGTATTTTGCGCCGGATTCGACCCTTTTCGCGCTAGCGAGCCTCTTTTTCATCATCCTCAGCTTTTCTTTTCCTGAGTTTAGCAAAAGTGACCCTTCGTTCATTCAAGGGTACGCCAGGCTTCGCTCCCTGAGTAGCCCTAGCTTTCGGTTTCGTTACAGGAGCCTTGGAATCCTCATCAGAAGAGCTAGAAGAAGAGGAATACCAATAATCATAATCTCTGTCGGACATTTTCTGGAATCAGAGGCATAAAAGATTACCGACATGCAAACAGGTTTATTGGCAAAAATGGTAATTCTCAACTCTTACCTTTTACGATTCCACTAACAATAGTGATAGTAATGCTAGAGTTAACACTCCAAAATCGTTCGTCTCTTTGAAACCTACAAAAACGAACGAAACTCAGACTTTCATAAAAATCATGAATATTTGGACTGTGTGAACATTCACTACGGAATTATGAAAACTAAAGCATTATTCATAAATAATTGTTCACTTCTAAATAATATTATACAAAACTCAAGTTTTGACTTTAAAGAAAATAATATATATTTTTACACACACACACACATATATATATATATATATATATAAGAAAACGTGATTCAATCACGTAAATAAAAAAAAAATATAATGTATATATTTTTGACGTGAGCAAGACTCACGAAAATGAATTTGTGAACACTCCACGGTTTTAGCAAAAAAATAAATCCATGAATAGACCATGGTTTTATATAAAAAAAAAATCTTTTCCTTCGTATCGTCATATGTCTTCGAAACGAAGATTTATTCTAATTTCGTGAAAAACTCACACATTATAAGATAAAATTTTGATTTACATGAAAGCTCATAAACAAAATTTTATCACTGGACGCAAGTTCATATATAAAAAAAAACAACTCTCTTCATATCATCATCATTCTTTAAAAGAAGAGTTTATTTCGGTTTTGTGAAAATTCATCTTTTCATGATGAAACTCTAGTTCACATGAAAGCTCATAAACTTAGTTTTATCACTGGACCTAAATCCTCATATACAAAGAAAAATCTCTACTAAGTCAGGGATTATTAATGGGTTCTCAAACTAACGATGAAGCGAACATACGTTTTCTAAAATAAGGGTTTTCAACAAAACTCACCATCATATATACACATGTACATAATTTCAATATGATCAAAGCATGAACAACTCATGAACTCAGCAAACTTAAAGGAAAAAAAAAACGCGTACCTGTCAGCGCCGGCTGGAGTATGGTTGGACGGTGATCGGACGGTCGAACGGCGGCGAGCTCCGGCGAAAATTTTCTTCCTCTGGTTGCTGGCGCGATGAAGATGAAGAGGTGATGAAGGTGATGGCCGGTTTTCAGGAGAAATAAAAAAAAAAAGGATTTACCCCTTTTATATCAAGTTTTATTTCCAAAACCTAATCACACAAGGATTTCCTTATTGGGCCCGGCCCGTGAATCCTAAAACGACTAAGGTCCCATCATAAAATTAGCGGTTCAACACCAATTTATGTCCACCAAACGACACTCTATCATGCCACTGGGATCTTCATTCAAGTCATGGTATGCTCGTACTATCGAAATCCGGTAACATCTTAACTTACGACTAAGTTCAATTACTTATATTGTTTATGAGCGGAAAATCACCATTCAATGCTGAATGAGGAACACGGCTTTCCTCACTAAGCAGGGGACTTAATGTAGATGGTGGATTTTGGACAAAGGCTAAAATCGTAAACCCATACTTATATGTATTCCGATCCAAAGAATCGATGAATATTGAGGCTCGTGTCTCTTATCGAAAGCATGAAAGATAATGCTATGAGAATCTCTCGACCGAGAATACTTGTCTCTCGGAGTATATATAGATATGTAGTCTCTCGAGTGAGGCAACGGCATATCTCATGAATACTTGAGCAATTTCGGTAATTACTTCTATATAGAATCGAAAGATTAGACGGCTCCTAGACAAACTTGCCATCTAGTATAGAGCAATAACGTCTTCGAGGATGTAACAATGTTTTCCCTGACTATATGAAAGAAGTATGACGCTTTAACAAGCTCATACCACTCAAAACCTGAATAATTAACGCTCCTAGACAATCGTACTAGTATAGAGCCATTAATTAATTATTTTCAAAATCAATAGATTCAAATCCCTGGAAAATATTCGATATTTTCATAATATTTCGTTACTTCAATTTATGGTTCTTCCCGTGAAATTCCATGGGTTAGTAATAGATATTCAACACACGGGCATCTGAGCTACCTTTGAGTAAGCCCCGACCAAAATGGTGTAAGTGTACTCAACGATGATGCACTAACAATCACCGCACGAACAAGTATTTCAAAATACGACGAGACGATGAACCTATACAAAATAGGAAGGAAAACAATAAATAATTAAAAAATTGACCAAGGCGCTGGGAGCATGGGCCCACTGACTGGCCGGACATGCCGTGGTCAATCCCACGCCAGTTTCATATTTTTATCATATTTTTATTATTTTCTTTGAGTTCATGAAAAACCTTTCACTTGAACAAATATCTTTTGTTTTGAGGAAACTCCTCAGTTTCATGGTGTTTCCCTCACACCAAAGAAATAATATAAAATTAAGGAAAATATTGTGGGGCCGTGATTATTGGCCAATCGGCCATGCCCTGATCCCGGCCGGCCCCACACCTCATGGTTCCTCATTATTTTATTATTATTTCCCTAATCTTATGAAAACTCCTTAATCTCATGATATTTCCTTGATCCCATGAAAAATAATATAAAATTAGGGAAACCCGTGGGACCGTGCCCAAGCTGGCCGGTCATGCCCTAGCTGGCCCCACACGCCCTATTTTATTATTATTATTATTATTATATTTTTCATGTTTCCTTAATCCCATGAAACTCCTTGATTTCATGATGTTTCCTTCAAATTATGGGAAAATACACAAAAATACATAAAATTAAGGAAACTTGTGGGACCGGGCCCAAGCTGGCCGGTCATGCCCTAGTTGGTCCCCCAAACCCCTTATTTTATTATTATTATTTTTATATTTCCTTGATTTTATGAAATTCCTTGATTTCATGATATTTCCTTCAAATTATGAAAACTCCTTCAAATCATGAAATAATACATAAAATAAGGGAAAACTCACTGGACCGGGCCCCAGCCGGACAACCATGCTCAAGCCGGTCCCACACACCCTTATTTTATTATTATTAATATTTTTGTTTCCTTCATCTCATGGAAACTCCTTGATTTCAACAAAAACTCCTTGGTTTTAACAAATTCCTTGGTTTTATCATATTTCCCTAAAATCATGAAAATATTATGAAAATTGGGAAAAAAAACATGTGGGACCAAGCTCCTTGGCCGGCTAGCCATGCCTTGGCCATGGACGGCCCCACACTTCATGATTCCCTCACTTTTATCATTTTTTCCTTCATCTCATGAAGTTTTGACGGTTTCGTCAAAAACCCCGATTTCTTTGCTCAAATGCACACCAGAAAATATCAAAATTCTCAAAATTGGCATATGGACACTTTGGTGATGTGAGCATGTTACCTTGACCGACCAAGGTTGGCTCTTTGGCTTACTAGAAGCCGGTCCCATGTATTCTCATGATTTGACCTAATTTGCACAATTGTACGTATTAGGTCCAAAACTCTTCCAAACAACTTGGAACTTGATGGAACGATCATCAATTGATCCCGTGAACACCCAGGGCCGGTTTCATGGTCCCTTGGTTGGTCCCTCATCTCTTCATAATTAATTAGGTTTTATCATCTAAGGCTCGGACGAGCATTTTTCGAATAAATGATTAAACCAGCATTTAATTATCCTTTCATCAACAAATTAACTGGTCTGCAGAGATCTTAATATTTGCTCATGTGAGCATCTGGGCACTACATGGTCGACCCATAATCCCATGTAGCCGGTCCCTCCTTTTCTGTGGTTAATTCTCAATAAACCATCATTAAATCATCAATTGATCAAATTAAAGTTTTGAGTCCAAGGTTAATGATTCCAGACGCTAATAATTTTACGTTGATCCCGTGATCAACATTTTTATCATACTCGGTTCAATTGCCAGTATTCTGATTTAATATCTTATTTGGTCATGCTACCATAATTCATCAAACGAGCAATATTTGCTCAGATGAGCAATACTTGCTCAAATCAAGGAATTTTGGTTCAATTATCAATAATCAACAATTCATCAAATGAGCAATATTTGCTCATGTTAACTTATTCACACATCATATCTCTGTTTCAACAGACATGTTCAATTCATGAGTCTCAGAACATTTCCAAACCACATTCGACTCAACAATACAAGGACTCATCGTCCCATGAAGTCATGAAGTCAGCAACTGACTAACTAAATACACGTATGCCTTGCAGATTCCACAATCACACGAGACATCAATCGTGTCACATGGGGGGATATTAACTAGGGTTTTGGTCTGGCGGTCTACGGCACGTGTGTTCATACACACGATGAGAACGTGAGCAAGTCGTGCAATCAGTTGAAGGAGTTAACAAAGTAGTGGATGGAAAATCAACCAAGTCTCCGCACGTTGAGCAAATGGTTTTAACACGATTTCCACTTCCCCATTTCTTTGATTCCATCAACTGTCACACTTCATGAGATCATGGTGTTTTCAATTCCAACAATATAAATAAGTCTCTGAATCATGATTGGAACAAGGACAATCTCACGTCAAACAGACAACACGAGATTAACAATCCAACTCTCAACACAAAGAAATTCAATCATTCGAATTTATCTTATTCTCGAATACACAACACACCTACAATCTTCGATCGCCATTGATCTCACACATTTCTCGACTTCCCTCCTACTGGATCGACCCATCCTCTCTTGTGACCGAATTTACTCTGGAACGGCCATTGTCTTGGTTTAGGCCGGAGTACTACAGATTGATCTCTCGAATTCAAAGCACTCCCTTCTTACAGTGCATCTGTGTGAGGTTAAACATTTCGCTCGGTTCAAGGAGTCTCCTCCGCACGATTATCTCCTCAATTCCGTAAAAACCAACAAATCGTTTTGCCCCATCTACACCAGAATAATAGACACAATGATCTCTAGTAAGTGTGACGGTTGCTCGAGTGAAAGAGTGGGAAAGTAGGAAATCGTGTGTTAACCAGTTCTAGGTCGTGCGGAAACTTGGTTGATTGTCCACCCACTACTTTGCTAACTTCCTCAACTGCTTGCACGACTTACTCACATTTCTCATCGTGGATGAACACACGTTCTTTAGGCCGCCAGACCAAAACCCTAATTGATATCCTCCATGTGACGTGATTGATGTCTCACGAACGTGGAGTCTACAAAGCAGAAGTGTATTTGATTAGTCAGTTGTTGACTTGATTAGACGGTGAGTCTAAGTTTTGTTGAATCGATCATGATTGAAGAATGCTCAGTGATTCATGGATTGAACATGTTTGTTGAGACGTATAGTTCTTGAATCAACATGGTGATAGTTTGAGCAAATATTGCTCGATCGTCTGAGCGAATATTGCTTGTTTGATGAATTATTGGTAACATGACCAAATAAAATATTAATTAAAATATTGGTAATTGGACCGAATATTATGTAAATAATTCATATGTTGATTGCTGGATCAACATAAAATTATTAGTGTTTAAACTTGCTCAAAATGATGATTTGCAGATCATTCAGTTCGAAACCCTAATTTAGATCGATTGATGATCATTTGGTGATTTATTGAAAATCAATCACTGAGTGAAAGAGGGACCGGATATATGGGATGATGGATGACCATGTATTGCCCAGGTGCTCGTGTAAGCATGTACCAAAGTCCTTTGTTGACCAATTGGTGAAAGGATGACTAAATGCTGGTTTAATCACTTATTAGAATAGTGCTCGTCTGAGCATTAGGTGATAAAACCTAATTATGGAGAAGTGAGGGACCAATCAAGAGGGAATGAGATCGGCCCTTGGTGGTCGTGGGACCAGCTGATGGTCGTTTGAGAAAATTCAAAGTTTGTTGGAAAGAGTTTGGACCGAATATGAGCAATTGAGCAAATTAGGTAAAAATTATAAAGATGTGTGGGACCGGCTCCTTGCAAACTTAGGGCCGGCCTTGGTCGGTCAAGGTAGCATGCCCGTGTCACCATGATGTCCGTGTCTCATTCGTGAGAGTTTTGGTATTTTCTGGTGTGCGTTTGAGCAATATTTTGGATTTTCAGAAGAGTTTGATCTTGACTGAAACTCTCAATTTTGCTCGAATGAGCGAGCAGAACTTCGCTCGTGCGACCGATATTTTGAGAATATTAAAATAATAATATTTTAATATTTCACGTGAGTATCCCTAGTCGTTCGAGTGACCATTTGGCTTTTCCAAGGTTTGAGCAATATTTGAGAAAATATTGAAAACACTAGGGTTTTCGCTCAAACGATGGATTTCCATGAGATGATGGAAATAATAATGATAAAATAAGGGATTGTAAGGTGTGGGACCGGCCACGGCTAGGGCATGGCCGGCCATCTAGGTGGACCTGTCCCGTGACACCTTTCCCTATTTTGTTCAATGAAAGTACGGAAAAACTAAGAGTTTCGATCAAACGAGGGAGTTTCGATCAAATGAGGGAGTTTGCTCAAATGAAGGAGTTTCCATGAGATGAGGGAAATAAATTAAAATAAAATAAAATAATGGGAGAGGGGGACTGGCCACGGAGGCATGGCCTGCCGACCGGTGGGCCCGGTCCCACGCCTCTTGCTTATTTTATTTGATGTTATTTTCCTCCATAAGTTGCTCGTTTGTCCATATTTTCGAACGATCGTTTGGGTGCTGGTTCGTGCACTATTGTCAAGTACACTTGCACATTTTCTCGGGGCTTACTCGGTGGTGGTCCAGACACCCGATTATTGAATATTTATTACTAATCCATGAAATTCAGCTGGGAATGATTCATGAAATGGAATAATAAAATGAGTTAAGTATCTATTACTAATCCATGGAATTCGGCCGGGGAATTCAAGAACAGAGTAATGAAATGAAATGGTTATTCATTACTAATCTATGGAATCAGCCGGGGATCATCCATGGAACGGAGCAATGAGATAAAATAGATTATTTTTTAGGAATTCAATTGGCGAATGACACACTAGAATTAATCTATTTGAAAAATCGAGCTATGAGATAGTTGAAGCATCATATTCGTTCTGAGGGGGTGTATAGTCAGGGAACAATGAGAGGCGTGACGTCCTAAGGCGTTAAGCTCTCTAACAAACAATTATGTCTAGAGAACCGCCCAATAATCAAGAGATTCTATACACGGTCTCTCTACGTAGGCAGGGAACAACGTGCGGCGTGACGTCCTGAAGGCGTTAAGCTCTCTAATAAACAATTATGTCTAAGGAACCGCCCAATCATTAAGATTCTATGTAGAGGCGGGTCTCTCTATATAGTCAGGTAACAACGTGCAGCGTGACGTCCTGAAGGCGTTAAGCTCTCTAACAAACAATTATGTTTAGAGAACCGCCCAATCATCAAGATTCTACATAGAGGTGATGATGAAATGTGTGAAGCATCAAACGCTCAACCGGGGAGGCCTTTCGAGAAACATATTCATCATAGCTCTGAAAGGAATGTTCGCTCAGTCAGAGACCGTAAAACGGTTCACGGATCGTAAAATATGAATCGTCACATGCAATCCTGAAGCCGGGTCAGAAACATGCAGTATCATTATTTTACGATTTTAGCCCTTATCGAAAATTCACCATCAACATTAAGTCCCCTGCTTAGTGAGGGACAGTCATGTTCCGCAGTAAGCATTAGATGGTGATTTTCTAGTAGACGAGATAAGTAGTCGAACTTAGTCGTACAAAGGAATTTTCAGAATCCCCGATTTTCTCCAATGATGTCATGTACAAGCAAATGCCCAGATAAGGACTCTGGTAATGTGATAGAGTGTCATCTCACGAGTACGGAGAGATGAGACACTGCTGATTTGGACGGTCGGACGTCCAGTTTTGGTCGGTTTAGCGTTTACGGGCCCGAGCCCAAAATAAATCCTTGTTTTAGGAACAGACGTTCGTTAGTTTAAGAAACAAATAAGAGAGATTTTTTTTAATAGAACTGTGTCTAATAATAAAAAAATTGTCTATGAGCTTTCACGAAATTTTTTATTTTCGATATGTGAGTTTTCACAAATTTTTGGAAATATACTCTCATTTCAAAGGACAGATGCTCGCGCGAGGGAGCAAAAAAAAATATATATATTTTCAAATTTACGTGAGTTCCAATAATTGTAGAATGGACGCCTGTCCAATTTTTGAAAAATCAGTGGATGTTAACACAGTAAAATTTACGTGGGTTGTTCACGGTTTTATAAAAATCAATTTATGATTTTTGAATAATGGACTTTGCCCATCTTTGCATGTTTGAAGAAACGGGCAAGTTCTTAAAACTTTTGTTCTAAGTTCACTACTGTTAGTGAAATTGTAAACAGGTAAGAGTTGGAGTGTTACCATTTTTGTTGCGTGTTTTTTATTGGTATATCCATGACTCCATGTCTTTCGCCTCAGATAATGGTGACTTCCAGTTACAACCACCCTTCTGGCTCTTCCTGGGAATGCTCCAGAAATATCAAGTCAAAGATGAAGACTTCTGCAGATGTTCATGCCAAGGTGAATCAACCTTTCAGAGATGCTGGAAAGCTGATACATGGTATGTCTCTTGATTATCTGAGAGTGGTTAGTGCTAAGATACATGCTTTCTTGGTCTTAGCAGATGCGGAGGGAAAGCAGAGACGTGATGAAATATCACAGAAGAAAAAAACTGAAGATGAAAAGCTCATATCTCATCAGCAGAAGCACCGCAGACTTGCAAGTGAGACTATCGGCTGAAGATGAAGTTCGGCCTTGCGTTGATGGTGTAGCTCCTGATTTAGATGTGGGTGAATGAAGAATTTCGTCATAATTCGTCATCAAAAAATTCAGAATAAGTTAGGTCTTCATTGAAAATGATGTAGAATCTTCATACGATGTCCGTTTTTATGGTCTACCCCAACTTTTTGATGCCCAGGAAATTTCCTAGATTTATCATAGAAGCTTTTTGAGTTTTGAGCACGTTTAGTGGTTGAAATCAACGAAACAGTAAACTTCCAGGAAGTCTTCAGAAACTTCAGCTGTCATGTAGTTTGATGTTTCGGCCACACCGTATTTCTCGTTCATCCAATTATTGTGAATTTTGGATATGTTGTAGAGGACATCCATGCAAAGAGAATGGTATATTATACATCCCTAGATTATTCACCAATTGCTCCCATATCGCTTCTTTGTGCAGGATAGTGTAAAATCGTTTCAGACGAGCTTGTTGTAAAACGCCCCTGTTGTGCCTTTAGACCATTTGCTTGTGTCTTGAACGCTTGATGAAGGATTTCAATGTCATTGATTAATTTGCGATCTTAACCCCTTGATTGATACATGAGCATGGTGCTTGTAGTGCCATCTTGTTTCTGTCATTCGTAGAAACATCGCTTCTGAAAACCCTAGTCACGGGACCATAACTGAGGTTGCTCTCAAGAGGGGATGATGTAATGACCATGATTGCATGCTTTGTGGTAGCATTCTTTTTATGATGAATGATTAGCATGGGAGAGTCCGGTTCCACGGGTCTTGGACTGTGAAACTGATCGCCATGATCAGTGGACCATCAGTCCCAGTATTTTGTTAAATCTCTCCTTTTCGTTTTACCTTCTTCTCACAAGACCTAGATAGAGGACCCAGGTAGAAAAATTGATGTAAAAACCTAGGTGGTGGAAATTGGAGGTACGTTGATGAAGGACTTAGTGGAAAGACCTGGTGGACACCGATCGACTGTGGAGGTTATGAATCCCGTCTAAGAATTTCCGCTTGCATGTTGTATGCTCTGGAAGCTGTAGGAACCTCATACGATGTCGTAATTCGGTGCTTGACCCCAAATTTTGAAGATAAGAGACTGAGTTATCACATGAGAAAATAATCACTCAATTTGTAGTTGTAGAGGTCAGCCAACGAAGCGTGCACAATTGTAATTTGCAATCCCGTACAAATTTTTCAGATTTCGTAGACCTGACGGTAAAGGTCATATCTTTCAGCTCGTATGTCCGATTGATGCGCCCTTTTATTATGTTGTAAAAGAGACATAGACGAAAATCTTTCATTCGGTAAGCATTATCCCATTCCTCACCCATTGGTACATTTTTATAAACCCATGGCCTGAAGTGTGTTGTATCTCATTTGTAGAGGTGATGAGAACATCTTGTAGAAGACTTTGGCTTGTGCCCGCCCGTCATGCAAAATTTGGGAAGACTTTCATGTGAACATGTTTTCATGTCTACACCACTTGATATGAATCATTAGTGCTTGGAGAAGTCCGCTTCATCGAGTAACACTTCAGAGAATGGTTAGTTGATGAAGCCCTGTCATGAGGATGTTGCTCCTGAGACCATTGTTGATGCTAAGGTCACGATTGAATTTTCTCCATACATTCTTTTTGATGCTGAGACCATGGACGGAGTTCCTCTAGATATCCTTGTCGATGCCGATACTTTGGTCGAGTTGCTCCAGAGACCGAAAAGGCTAGAACCATGATTATCGGCATAGTCTTTGCTCCTCCATCCAGTGAGATTTTACATTTACGAACTAGTTGGTGGGTTAAGCATTCCTAAGATGAAGGTGTACTAGGAGTTCAACCCGAATTATTCTGAACAGTATGACTTTACTGTGAAGTGGCTTTGTCAATGAATCGATGTTGTTGCGGAAGATAGCAGCAGCAGTCTCCATTCGGGATGTGAGGAGAAAAAGTTCCTTGGTCGTGCAAGGTTTATGATGTAGAGAGGTTTCGTTGATGACGTTTCATGGAATAACATCAGGTTTCAATGACTTGTTATGTGGATAACATTTATTGAAACATATTGAATTGATATTTCCAATAAGATCAAGTCCCCAAGTGCATCCCGGAGGTGTTCGTCTATTCGGCAAAACATATATGTGGAAGGAGTTTGTGTCATCCATGGAAGAATGATGTTGCATCTGCATCAGAAGTCTGGTCATGGAGATAGTGAAGACTTAACGATTGCAGTTTAGTTAAACTTTGACCGTCTTGGTATTGAATCAGTGTGTCATCTTCGAGATATTTGTGTTGCAGCTAGAGGAGCCATTATAGAAGGTGTACTATTTGATTGAGAGTACAATTTGAAGGCTTCTTAGATGCTTGAGCGTTGAAGCGTCATATCCCTTAAGCATCGAATGTCTTAGGTTTGTTAGTCTCGGCCCTGAGTATCTTCTGTTGATTCAGCATTCCTTTCGTTGCGGTAGTGGGATTCAACACTTGTGCAGACATCAGAGCTTTCTGATTTTGTAGCACACATGGACACTCCTGCAAGGCTATGGAGAAATGCCCAAAGTGTTCTTTGCCATGCTTGGACATCATCTCAGTAATGAATGTCTCAGTGCTCGATTCAGAGAAATGTCAGATTCAACCACTTGGTAAAATACTAATACGATGAAGCTACCATTCATAACGTCTTGCAGAGTTGCTAGCATAATTGTGTCCCCATGCTAGGATAGCATGTGAGGAAATAAATGACATAGACATGGAAGGAATGAGACTTTCCTGAGTGCGGAACCTCTTGATGAATGTCTATGCATCTTTTGCAGGTTCTTGCTTCAACCTCATCAAAGTTCGAAATTCCTCAAAGTGTTGGAATGTCTGCCAAATCTTTTGGATCATAACTTTCTTCGTTGGAGAGATGTGCAACCAAAGGCGCTTTGTCAGTAGCCATCTTTTTAGCGTGGATCCACGCTAGTCTGAAGACCATGTCATATCATGGATCTTCCTGATTATGTGAAACTTGGTTTCTGTCCAGGTTGAACTTATGTTCACTTTGAAAGTGATGTAGCCATAAGTATTTCCGAGCGTTCCTTCAAGGTCTCTGATTGAGATGGGACATGAGTAGCTTCTTGTCGAGTGATGTTTGCGGCTCTGATGGTTTTCAATGGAATAATATTGATAGCGATGCCAACATCGATCAACGTTCTCCAAAATTCATTTCCTTTCAGATTGACTGTGGTATGCAGTCCCCAGTTGTTTATCCCTTTGTCTGTGGCTGGAAGCTCAGTAAGTATTTATGGAATGGACTTCATGACACGATGTGATTCAGTGTTGTGAACAGGTCTCCCCTTTGTGCCATAGACAGATAGAGCAATTCACATGTATGTTCGACCAAGGATTGAACTGCTTCATTGAAAGTTCTCTCGGAGAGATTGATGTCCTGATTGGGAGAGGGTCCATGTGCACTCCTTCAATCCCTAGTTGAAGCTATTGTGGCTCAACCTTCTATTTGAAGATGTGCTTCAAAATATTGCAGTCACTTGTTGGATGGTTGATGAACCTATGAAGGCAACAGTACCTGGGATTCTCCATTTCTTCTTCAGTTGGCTCTCTCCTCATGAACGACAATTTGATTGCACCATCTTGAACCCAGACTTCCAGTAACTTGATCACTCATTCATGAGAAGAGGGAAGTTTGAGTATGTCTGATCATTTCCCGTTCGTTGATGCCGGGTCGAGGTTTGTGCATTTCAGGATTGGTTATCTTTTCTTTGCGCCTTCGGAGGAGCCTGGGATGTTGGAGAAGCGTTCTGATGTTGTGTCTCGGCTTCCCTTTCATTCCTTTCAGCAACAACGTTTGTTGAAGGTTGGAGATCGTACTGATTGTTGACCAGGCGTCGTCTTCTACGAGGTTCCTCGACCTTTGCAGACTTTGCTCTTTCTAGTAAAGCAGGTGCAGTAGTCGCTGATTGTTTGGCTGCTTCATGAAGTTCTGAGAAAGTCTGGAATCAAAGATTTTCTAGTAAAGCCCTGTAGATCAGGGTCATTCTATTGATACACAAGTATACGAGTTCTTGTTCAGTGACATTCGGATCATGACAAAGCTTGGACTCTGAACCTTTTCATGTAATCACTGGGATGTTCATTGTTCCTTTGAAAAATTCTTCCCAGGTCTGAGAGGGTGACCTGTTCTGAAACGAAGAAGTACTTTCTGCAGAAAGCATTAATCAATTCTCCCCAACTAGTGATGCTTCTTGGTGCGATGTTGTTGTACCATGTGGAGGTTGGTGACAATGGACAGATGATGTCTTGTATTTTCCACGATCCTCTGGAAAGCGCTCAAAATATTCTCGAGTGATGAAACTTGCTGATTCCCTTGCTGGTGAATCATTGTAGACTTCATCATCTACCACGATGTGGATTGGGGAGATTTCAGGATCAGTAGTTGAGGATGTTTCCTTAGCTCTTCTTTTGTCTGACTAGCGTTGGGAATGAGTTTGCTTAGACGATAGCCTGTCTATCAGAGTCTTGAGATAGATGCACAACTCTTTCTGTGTTGCCGCCATGTCTGATTCTTGGCAAGAATTTCCTGAACCTTTATGAGATCGGCTATGGTAGGTGGATCTTCTTTGATTTCTTCAGGAGATTGTCCGAAGAGAGGATTACTTTCAATGTTGGTTAGAGGAGGAGTGGTATCGCCCGTTCCATTGTTGGAAGCGGGAGTAGTTTCTGGGGTACCACCGTTGTTGCTAGTGCTAGCATTTTTCGAGTTAGGGTTTGTAACTGAACCTGACCTAAGATCAACCATTTTGTGAAAGTTTGAGATTGCAACCGAGAGATTAATCTCCCACTGTGGTCGCTAATAGACGCATTTATGTGTCTATTTTGATCTCGATTTTCTATATTGTTAGTACCCATTTTTGTATTTATTTTGGCATTTTATGTTTTTGTAGGTGTTTTTGGAGAAATAAGATTTTGCGGCGAAATTGGCTCGAAAAGTGGGTTTTGCGCTCTTGGGAGAAAACTACAGAAGGCACCCCTCATTTGGATAAGAGGCACCCAGTTGACAAGGGATATCCTCTTTACTATTTGGTGCCGCATGCTATTTACACCCCATCATAGGATAGGGACAACCCCTTTTTCTTCATCGTTCAAACACAATTTTGGCGGGAAACTATATTATTACCTACGTGAATTTGGGAGCATCAGTTGGAGGTGAAATAATGAGATTCAATGGCTGATTTTTGATGGGCTGACTTATCAAGATTCAAGAGTAGACATGCTTATTATGTGAGTTTGGATCGATTGAAATGGGCTGGATAATCAGTTCTCGACAACACAGGGGAGGATAGTTTTCTCGGGTCCTGGGAAAGATTAAAGAGAGATTTTCATGGAGTTTTTCACAGGATCATACGGTGATTGGTCTGTTTTATCAAAACAGGGAAGTTGGGGGATTTATTCATGGAAACAAAGAAGATTTCTTAAAACAAAGTAGATGATAATATATCGGGTATTTTTATGTTTCAATATGTGGAAATTACGTGGAAGGATGGAAAGAAGAGATTCTATGAAGATTTGATTAAGGTCTAGAGAGAGTTTTGGAGGCTTGGAAAACTCAGTTTACGCGTAGAAGAAAAAGGAAAAGCAGAAAAGTATGTGACTTGCAGAGAAGAGAAAGGGGAAGATAATTGAAATCTTTATCGAAATATCGTCACATGTAGAGTATATATAAGTTGTTTTGAGTCTCAGAGAGGATTTTCAAGAGTTGGGGGTGGTTTTTGTGAAGAGGAGAAGGCTGCAGAGCCGAGAAGAAGAAGTGCAGAGAATCATCTCTGCTGTTGTAGAAGAAACAAAGACGAAGAACATTAGACAGCTAAACTCAGTCGCTAATCCAGAGGTCTGTCGCAGGGACTGTAGTTCTTAACAGTGCTTGTTACAGACTTTTTGCCACTATCAGCAGTCTTATTAGTTTTATCCCTTGTAACAGTCAGTCTGCAACGATTATAAACGTTGCAATTGAGCTGCTTTTAATATTTTCTCATATTTCTTCAATAAAAACACCTTTTGAATTATGAATTATTATTTTGAGCTTGTTTTCACCATGAAGAGCTAAAACCCATCACTGGGACGACGGATGAAGCCCTTTTTCATCACTGTGGTAATTCTATTAATTCTTTATATGACTTTTTGCACTAAGATTGAATTGATTTATGACTTCTCTTGAATGGTTGTGATTTTAATTGATGGGTCATGCTTAGCTTAAGTGTTTTGATGTCTCATTCTTTAGATTTACAGTCATTACTTTCAGAATCTACCTTGGAAAATAATAAGAGTCAATGAATCTTTATCATATGAGCTATAATTGTGTAGAATTGATTTTTGAACCACACGAGTATGAAAATTGGTGAAATCCTGAGTCTCAGTACCTCTCGATATCGTGACAACCATTTTGTATATATTTCTTTGTTTTTATTTTTAAGTCTTAAATCGAATCTCATCAAGTCCGAGTGAACGACAACTCTATTTACCACTATAAAATCACATCAGTCGCCAATCTGTAGATGGGGAAAAACGATTCGATGGTTTTTTAAGAAATTGAGAGACGACCGTGTGACAGAGGCTCCTCAACCGAGCGAACTGCTTAACCTCAAACAGATGCACTACACGGGAGTGCTTTGAGTTCGAGAGATCCATCTATAGGACTTCGGCCTAAACCAAGACAATGGCCGTTCCAGAGTCAATTCGGTCACAAAGAGGGAAGAGGGTTGATCTGTAGGAGGGAAGTTGAGAAGTGTGTGAGATCAATGATGATCAGGGATTGTGAATATGTTGTGGGTTTCTGCAAGTTTTCCGTGAACTGTTGAGTTCGAATAAGTTATTGTCGATTGGTGGAATTCTTGAGAGTGATTACTCGAAAAATGTCCTTCAATCGTGGATTCAGAGACTTATTTATATTGCCAGAATAGTAGACACATTGATCTACAGTAAGTGTGACGGTTGCTCGAGTGAAAGAGTGGGAAAGTGGGAAATCGTGTGTTAACCAGTTACAGGTCGTGCAGAGACTTGGTTGATTGTCCACCCACTACTTTGATAACTCCCTCAACTGCTTACACGACTTACTCACATTTCTCATCGTGGATGAACACACGTGTTGTAGGCCGCCAGACCAAAACCCTAATTGATATCCCCCATGTGACGTGATTGATGTCTCACGAACGTGGAGTCTGCAAAGCAGACGTGTATTTGATTAGTTAGTTGTTGACTTGATTAGGCGGTGAGTCTAAGTTTTGTTGAATCGAGAATGATTGACGAATGCTCAGTGATTCATGGATTGAACATGTCTGTTGAGATGTATAGTTCTTGAATCAACATGATGATAGTTTGAGCAAATATTGCTCGATCGTCTGAGCGAATATTGCTCGTTTGATGAATTATTGGTAACATGACCAAATAAAATATTAATTAAAATATTGGTAACTGGACCAAATATTATGTAATTAATTCAGATGTTGATTGTTGGATCAACATAAAATTATTAGTGTTTAAACTTACTCAAAATGATGATTTGCAGATCTTTCAGTTCGAAACCCTAATTTTGATCGATTGCTGATCAGTTGGTGATTTATTGAAAATCAATCACTGAGTGAAGAAGGGACCGACTATATGGGATGATGGATGACCATGTATTGCCAAGGTGCTCGTGTGCGCATGCACCAAAGTCCTTTTTTGACCAATTGGTGAAAGGATGACTAAATGCTGGTTTAATCACTTATTAGAATATTGCTCGTATGAGCATTAGGTGATAAAACCTAATTATGCAGAAGTGAGGGACCGACCAAGAGGGCATGAGACCGGCCCTTGGTGGTCGTGGGACCAGCTGATGGTCGTTTGAGAAAATTCAAAGTTTGTTGGAAAGAGTTTGGACCCAATATGAGAAATTGAGCAAATTAGGTAAAAATTATAAAGATGTGTGGGACCGGCTCCTTGCAAGCCTTAGGGCCGGCCTTGGTCGGTCAAGGTAGCATGCCCGTGTCACCATGATGTCTGTGTCTCAGTCGTGAGAGTTTTGGTATTTTCTGGTGTGTTTTTGAGCAATATTTTGTTCAGAGCTTAACACCTTGGAGGGGTAAAGTGAAATCTCTCCGTGTCACCATGATGTCTGTGTCTTCAGAGCTTAACACCTTGGAGGGGTAAATTGAAAGTTAACCTTATGTTTGTTCCGAATTCTAAGCTTAAAAGGATAAGCATATTTTAGAGGAGCGGAGGAAGACTAGATTAAACAATTTGTCTGACGTGGTTTGCAAAACAAAAGAAGAGATGGTGACTGCTTAAGCTATTGTACAGTTGAGATCACTTGATGCTGATGCTACTTATATTAAAATAAGAGCAGTAGGTGCATCTGCTAAAGCTGATAGGCAGAAGGAGTCTATGCGGAAGAAAAAGTTTCGAGTACAATAAATGAAGTTAGGGGATTCAAATTCTTCTTTCTTTCGTAATTATGTAAAAGTGAAAAGGTGTTGTAATAATATTTTAACCTTGAGATATTCTAATGATATTTTTCTTGATGATGACAAAGAGATAGCCTTGAAATGCACTAATTTTTTTCTCTGAATTGTTTAATAATCCTAGTGTTTCTCTGTTTTCTGACGATGTTGCTTCATGTTTCTAATATTGTGGGTGCTGATGATGCAAGATGTTTGATTACTCCTATCACAAGATATGAGAATGCTTATGCGCTTTCCTGCATTGGTTTTAGTAAGACACCGGTACCCGATGGTTAAAGCAATTCAGAGTTTTTCTCCAAGACGAAGTTGTTGGGTGAGGTAAATAGTAATTTTCTTAATTAGTTCCTAAGATTGAAAATCCAACTGTTGTAGCTGACTATAGACCTTGTAACGTAATTTACAAGTGTTTAACAAAAAATTGGCTATTATAATAAAAAATGTGTTGAAAGGATAGTTAGCATAAACCAATCTTGTTTCATCTCCGATAGATCTATACAAGAAAATATTATTCTTGCACATGAGACTTCTAGGAATTATCATAGGAATAATGGTACCCTTAGGTGTTTTCTAAAGATCGATCTTAGGAAAGCCCGCGACACGGTTAGTTGGAAGTTATTTTTCTTCGCCTGAAGAGAATAGGTTTTCCATATATGTTTATTGGGTGGATTTATGCATGTATTTCTTCGAATAAATTTTCTAGCTTCTCAATGGTTCATCATATGGGTATTTCTCGGCTAGTAGAGGTTTTCGTCTAGGTTGCCCTCTTTTCCCCTACTTATTTGTTGTGGTGATGGAGATTTTGAATGTCTTTATAAATTTCCAAGTGGATGCTTGAAGTTATGGCCTTCATCCTACAAAGATTTCACATCTTTGCTTCGCTGACGTTGTGGTTGTTTTCTTCAAGAGTTCTCTTGCAGCTATTAAATCCTTCAAGATGACTAGTTTTTATTTTGATATTATTTTCTAGGCTTGAAACGAACAAACAGAAAACAACCCGTTTTTCTTCTTTTATTAATAATAATGATATTTTATCTCAGATTATGGAGTGTTTGGATTGTAGTAATGCTAATTTATCGGTGCGTCCCATCTTGGTGTATCTTTCTTATCTATTAGGTTATCTTATCAAGATTGCCTTCCTTTAATTTCCAAGATCACTAAAAGAGTTAAGTCTGGAAGGAAAAGTCTCTTTCTTATCCCGACAGACTGTTATTGATCAAAGTGGTACTTAGTGGGATGATCTTTTTATGGCTTTCCTATTTCATTTTGCCGAAAAGAGCTATCAAAGAGATGAATTTGAATTATGTTTACAAGAAGTTCTATGAGCAGGTACTGATATAGGAAAGAAGTATCACCCAGTCTGTTGGGATGTGGTTTATAGACCAGTTCAAGAAGGTTTTTTGGGAGTGAGGAGTATTGAGGTTACAAATATTGTCGCAAATCTTCGACATGTCTAAGACCTGGTCAGTATGAAGGAAAATATCTCGACATATTGGATTTACAAGAACCATATTTAAAATAGAGACTTTTTCTCCCTCACTATTCCTCAAGAATTTTCTTGGAATTGGAGAATAATTCTTGAGCAGAGAAACATTGCTAGGAATCTTATTTTTCATGTTATTGGTAATGGTAGAAATGTTAAGTTCTTAACTGAATAATGGCATCCTTGAGGAAGACTGACATGTTGGACTATTAGTGATGTTATCGAGGAGTTATGCTCTAACTCAAATTGTATGGTAGCAAATTTTGTTGATCATTCTCAATGGAGTTTCACTCGCTTTCAGAACTTGGAGGTACATTATGTGGTTAACAAGTTACAAGAAGTGGAGTTTAATTAAGGTGAGTAAGATATTGTTGTATGGAAGCCTGGCTCTTCTGGAGGATATATTATGAAGGATTCTTACAAAATTTTGGCTGGTGTTAGAGAACCATTAACTTGGATTTGTCTGGTGTGGTTTAAATCCCATGTACCTAGACATTCATCCCTTGCTTGAGTTAGCTTTCGTAGAAGACTCAAGACCATAGAAAATGGTAAACTGAGGGCTTTTACAATTGACTAATCGTACTCTTTGTGATGGCTTTTCTGAATATGATAACATCTTTCCATGATTGTTCTTTCTCAGTGGGTATTTGGAGGGGTATTCTTCTCAAGGTTAGCTACTTCAGGGTTATAAGCATCTAATGGAAGGAGGAAATCAGTTGGTGTATATCCTCTTTTATTGGTGAAGATATAATTTCTAAAATTAAGAAAATTGCTCTCACTTATACGTACCACATCTGAAAAGAAAGAAATAGCCATGTGTTTAATGAAAAATTCAATTCTGCAGATCAAGTGGATTATGCAATCATTGCTGATGCGAGGGTGAAAGTTATGTCTACGAAGGGAAGTGTGAAGGAAAGTCCTACTACTAGAGCTTTTGCTGATATGTGTGGGATTAGTTGAAGATTTGATCATATTGTTGTAACTTATTGTTCTTGGCTTGCTCATGAGCCTGATTAACACAGACGGTTCTAGGAAAGAAAACTCTGGACTGTGGGAAGTTATTTTGAAAATAGTGATGGTGATCCTATAACTGCTACCAAGGGAGGTGGTCTACCCATTTTTGTGACTGCCCATGAGTTGCAAGGTGTAGAGATGGGTCTTACTTTTGCAAACCTAGAGTTTTCAAAAAAGTTCACCTCGCTATTGATTAGGTTTATTACATTTTTATGAAGAAGAAGGACAAACTGATAAGAACCCATGGGTAGAACTTATCCCAAAAACCGGTCTATGAGTTAAGGGTGCCCATGAGCCCTTTCAAAACCCCACTTAACCTTGGATTAGGTGATGTGGGACTAAGGACCTTATCATTCCACCACGCTTCCAAACCAATGTCCACGTTGGCTAGACACTATGACCATACACAACACCACTCTATCGACACTAACCTGATGGCTTAACCCACCTACCAGAATTCAATGGGTAGACACTATGCCCATACATAGTGTATGATGGCTTAACCCACCTTAATCTAGCCTATAGGGCTGCCTTAGGTGGAGCGGGCTTGGGGCATGATGGTTGGCTCTGATACCACTGATAAGAACCCATGGGTAGAACTTATCCCAAAAACCGGTCTATGAGTTAAGGGTGCCCATGAGCTCTTTAAACACCCCACTTAACCTTGGATTAGGTGATGTGGGACTAAGGACCTTATCACAAACCTCCCTACCAAGTTCTAAATTTGCAGAAGAGTGAATCACCTTCAAAGTTTTTTTTGAGGTGTTGAGAATCTCTCATGTTTATAGAGAGACTAATAGAGTTACTGATGTTTTGGCAGGATACCATCACTCTATTAAATGGATGGATGTGATGGTTGAGGAATTTCTGGTAAGCTCCGCGAAATTATTAAGAAGGACAAAGAGGAAAAATTATATTGTGGTAGTTATGTTGTAGTTTAGTTTTAGTTTTTTTTTTGGGGAATTTTGATAAAGTGACCCACTTTTGAATTAGGGTAAATAAAGTGCCCCCGTTTTTTTGCACTTTTCTAAAGTGCCCCGTTTTTTTTCAAATAACGCTTTCCATCCGGTTAAATGCAGGGTGGCAGTTATCTCATCTATTAAAAAGTCATATTTACCCCTGAACTATGACTTGAACCTTGAACCATGAACCCTGAACCCTAAACCTTAAACCCGTAACCTTGAACCTTGAATTATGAACCATAAACCCCTAACCCTGAACCATGAACCCTGAACTATGAACCCTGAAATATGAACCCTGAAGCCTAAACCCCTAACCCTGAACCTTGAACTATGAACCCTAAACCCCTAACCTGAACCCTGAATCCATGAACCGAACTCGACTAACCTGAAAAATTGAAATAGAAGATAAACATGACAAGTAAAGGGTAAATAAGTAAAAATTTAGATGGAAAACTAAATTAGATGGAAAACTTAACAGTGGGGGCACTTTTGAAAAGTTGAAAAAAAACCCCAATTATGTGATCAAACAAAACAAACTTATATTCCTATAAAAAATTAGTCCATTCTCTACCAAAAATTAGTATATTTTGGAATACGAAACTTCATTATTATTTTAAAAATAAAAGGAGATATTTTTCAACTTATTAAACCTAAATTGAGAATGGGGTAGATATCGATGAAGACATCAATCCTAGTGATGAAGAGGCTGCCCATTGAAGACAACATAGTTCTTAATAATCCAATACGAGAACAACAAGAGAACTCAAAAATGAAACGTTTATCTATCTACCATTATTTGTTGAGTCACAAAGAACAATGGAAGAGTTAAAAAGGATCCATACCAAGAGTTGCCGAATGTTTAAGACATCTGTTTCAAAGTTTCTGGGATACGATCAAAACAAAATCAAAACTCAAACATGCATGTTGATGTATCTTCAAGGAAGCCAACAAGAGTCGATCGCAAACGTGTGGAAATCGATAAAGAAAAGGTACGGCCAAGTTTGACAGTCGATGGCAAAATCAAAAGGGTAAACTCTTTGTATTGACATGCTTGATACAAGTACTTTCGATTCTAAACCAATGTTTAAGGATATGTTCGGTTACGTACATATTGACGAAAAGTGGTTTAACATGACAAAAAAGTCTCACTATTATCTTCTTCCCCGATGAACCCAAACCTCACCGTGAGTGTCAAAGCAAGAGATTTATTCCTAAGATTATGTTTACATTTGCGATTGCGCGCCCCCAATATGATTCCTTGGGAATCTAATTTTTTGATCGAAAAATTGGTATATGGCCAATGGTAAAAAGGAGTTTATCAATATTCCCTTCTTTTTTTCATTTCTTTTTCCCAAGGGTTCCTTAACCCCAATTATGTGATCAAAACAAAACAAACTTATATTCCTATAAAAAAATTAGTCCATTCTCTACCAAAAATTAGTATATTTTGGAATACGAAACTTCATTATTATTTTAAAAATAAAGGAGATATTTTTCTTTTTAATGTGAAGACTATCTTTTGGACTTATGAGTTATCGGAATGACTTCTGGTTGCAAAACAAAAACTTAAAAATCAAATTTTGCATACTACCTACCTCCTTTTATTGTCCGAAAACGATATATGGCGCCCACTATTAGGTGGCGCCTACGTGGGATTGTTTTAAGAAACGAGGAAAGAGATTGCAGAAAAATCTGTTTGATCCTGCTAAGTGCCTTAGTTTTTCTCTGGCTTCTTCTACAAATTCTTCCCGTTGAATCATTGATGCACTTGGATTAGTGCAAAGAGGTAAGAATTTGTTCTTTATTCCACCTCCGAATTTCTTTCTTTAATCATGTTGGATCGATTTTCTGAACATAGCTGCAATAAACTTGTGTACATGGCAATCCCATGTGTATGGAAAGAAACTTGTTCTGTATCAACAAGTGACATCCTCTCTAGAGTATGATTGACTACTTAATTATGAGAAATGGAAATAGGAACTTGATTTTTGGTTGGATTCTGTTCTGTGAGGAATTGATGATGTATAGAGAATGAACTTGCAAAATTTGGTTGGATTTCACTAAGACATTGATAATTATTTTTGAGATGCAAGTGCCATTCGGTTGTAGTAATTGAAAATTGATGTTCACTAGTACATTGCTGATTCTTTCTGAGATAGAACAAAACCCCTAATGTTCATCTTCGTTTTCTCCTCTTCCATGAAGGAGAACAAAACCCTAAGCCGTTGATCCTGATCTACGGTTAAAAACAAAACACTAAGAGTCAACAAAACTGTTTTTATCCTTTACTTTTTTGAAACAATGCCACGTAATACCGGGTGCAAATGGGTGGACAGAAAGTGGGTGTCATATAGAACGATTGTTTATTGTAAGTTATTATTATAGATATAAGAATTAAATCCAACTTGGCACTGGAACCTAATTAGTCAAAAGAACGGTGCACTAGGAAACCATTTGTCTGTGATGTTAAGTGTACTATCTTTTCTTTTAGCGTGGATCGAATAATGTACTGTTTACGCATCTTTCTGATATGAATCGTAGTACCATACCTCTGAGTTTAATTATCCAGTATTGGAAAAAGAAAGAAAAGCAAAAGGATACTACTGTACTAAGGTCAAGAGATTTGCAGAAACTATCACATGATAACTTCTATCTAGATTCTAGAAAGAGCCAGAGAGAATTTTGAACCTTTCAAGTTTCCAACGGACCAATAGCCTCTCATGCAAGTTGCTATTAAACTAATCAGATTTTATGTACCAATTCCATAACTCATAAAGTGAGACAGATTCTTTTTTCAAGTAATCCACTAATAGATTAAGTATTCAACTGTATACATTATTTTAATACAGCCAACTATTTAGTACAGCACAAAATGATCGATTTTGAACCTAGCCTAATAATAGTCGAACAACGTGTTTTCATCCCTCGTTTCATTCAATAAAGATTTCATGGCAAAAGATTGTTTATATATGTGCTCCACTTTGCACATCTTGTGTTTTGCGGTACAGTCGACATGCAAGGTTAATGGAAGGAAAAAAACGAAATTGGTTGTTGAGAAAGCCAAAGAGAAGATGTGCGTTCTATAAAAACACCCAACAAAAAGATGTAACGATAAAGTGAGACAGATTCTTTTTTCAAGTAATCCACTAATAGATTAAGTATTCAACTGTATACATTATTTTAATACAGCCAACTATTTAGTACAGCACAAGCTTTTGAACCTAGCCTAATAATAGTCGTGTGTCCCTCGTATTCAATAAAGAGGCAAAAGATCTTTGCACATCTTGTGTGCGGCAGTCGACATGCAAGGTTAAAATAACTATAAATGTAACGATTTCTGTTTGATTTGAACTATGGTTTTGTGGTATTTTTGAAGAAGTAGAATTCTGTCACATACCGCGTAATTTAGAAGTATTCGTTTTTTACTTTAAATGCGTAGTGTAAATGACAATCAAACCGCAACATTTGTTTATGCAAAACCGGACCCGATTTTGTTTTCCTTATATCTTATATCTTGCGAAATCATTTGCTCATTTGTAAGTTATGATGTTGCCGAGTTTCGAACTTAGACGATAGATATTAATGCAATTTCTTGTAACGTACATTTTATAATATTGATTTACATACGTGCATTTGACATTCTGGTGGCCTCCAGAGAACATGGTGCATCCTAAATTAAGCCCCCAAAATGCATGGGATTTTTGTGCAGAGAGTAGATACCCAAAAAACCAAAATCCAAGCCAATAAAATAAGCAAAATTATTCCGAATATCCAATCTATTCAATTCCAATTGGCTTCTCATTAAATAACAAGCTTGGTAAAGGGGCGGCAAGAATTGGTAGAGGGGCGGCAACCTAATAAGACAAAAAAGGTCATTACAAGTAAATTCAAGTGCCCCTTATCATTGAAAATCTGGAAATGACTAATTAGCCCTTATTGTTAATAATCAAGATTAGTAATGATAATCAAGATTAGTGTTGATAATCAAGATTAGTGTTGATAATTAATTTTCACTTATTATAACTCTAACATCAGATTTTTAGAGTTATAAAAAAAAAAAAATTAGAGGAGAAGAAAAGAAAACTTATGTGATATTTGTGAAACCCTAGATTTTGATTCACTCAACCAAAATGAGTGATTCCAAAGTGACCCTAAGATACTTCTAAATTAGTTCCCATTAGCTTTTTCTCGCTCAAAATTATCTAAAGTACATAACAAAATCAAAACTTTTGAATTTTCAAGAACTTACGGTTGCAATTTTACTTGTTACCAATCAGTAACTCTTAGTTACTGTTCGTAAGTTATCGAATACCAACCGAATCGGTTAAATTTGGGGGAAGATCCAATCGTAAAACCAAGCTTACGGTTGGTAACTAAATGCTCGATACCAACCGTAACTACCCTACTATTGGTGTGTCAACTTAACTTTTGAACCGTAAATCATTATTTGATAAATTCTTAAGACACATGAACATTTACGGTTGGTATGGTTGTTTGAGTAACAAATCAGTAACTTCGATTCACGGTTGGTAAACTAAAATAGTTACCAACCGAATCAAGAAAATTCTCGAGATATAAGAACATACGGTTGGTAATTGAACTATTACCAACCGTATGTTCTTCAAATCTCCGATTACGGTTCGTAATTGAGTTATTACCAACCGTAACTCACATAAACCTGTAAATTTCAATTTCAATTTTCATACAAAATCCTAATTTTTGATACAAAATTACCTTAAATCCAACACGATAAACTAAACCCTAACGGGTTTTTCCAAACATTTTTCAAATCGCCGATTAATTGAAGACGATGAAATTTTCGGTTTTAATGGAGGTTAGGGTTGATGGAGGAGAAGAGAAGATGAAGAAGAAGATGAAAAAAAAAAACTGATTTGATTTTTTCTGATTCATTAGGTTTTAAAAAAATTTTATTTGATTTTGGTTAATTTAAGGTGAAAAGGGTAATCTAGTCAATCTACACCCCCTATAGAACACCCCCTAACCAATAAGAGGGACATTGCTATCACACTTGCCGTCCCTCTACCATTATGTGCCGCCCCTTTACCAAGCTTGTTAAATAATCCAAATTGGCAAATTGCAAATAATAAAATCCACATGAAAGTAGAAAGTAGCTATGAAGCTATCCATTGGTTTCATTCAACTTTTTTTTTTTATTTTTTTTATAATACATATCTTCGCGGTTCAACCAGCCTAACCTCTTCTTTTTCAATGCAACTTGCATATTGGGGTCGGTCATTTTTTTTACTTTCTTCTGGACAACTCTAACCAAATACCCCTTGCATTCATCAATATTACCACTAACACCACTTTGTCTCTCTTGTCTCTCTCATCTCTTGTCTCTCTCAATAACTGATTTCTAGTCCGGTTGGTTTTGCGTGAATTTACCCCAATAACCTTTTAACTTATTTTATGGACTTCTACCCTTGAGTTTATGACCCTACCGACACCCATCCCACAAAGAATATCCTTCATACGATGACCCTACCGTCCAAGTACCTAGGCTAGCAGTGTAGTTGCAGCCATGTTCTATACCGTAGGTACCAATGATATGCAAACGCTGTTATACCAATTACTCCCTTCGTCCGTAAAAAATAGGCAGATTTATGTGCAAAACCATTTATGTACTGTACCATCTAGAGAAAGTGAATTTGACTCGAATTTACAACTTTACGAGCTTTAATTTGGAAGTTGCAGGACCGGTCGTGTTTTGTTTTAATTGGGTACCCTTAGCCGCAAAATGTGTGGGGCGGTTGCTCCGGTCGCATCACTATTGTCTAACCTTTTGTGAGCTACAGTCCTTGGAAGCGAGGTCGGTAGCCAAAATTATTGAAAGATTTTGCAGGTACAATCATTATTTGCCCCAATCACATTTCATGGACCCCTTCTTTCTCTTATCACAAGGTGACAAATTTTATTCTCGGTTAAAATATGACTTCCCGCCCAAAGAGTGAAACTCAAAAGCACATGATTTTCTAGCAAGCACACTTTTAATATTAGGGATTTGGAAGTTATTTTTTAGTACTTTAATTAATTAATTTGAGATTTTTTTGATTTACAGATTCATATATATATGACTATTATTAGACTACTTGGATCACTCTCCACCAAGGATTTCTAACAAGCTTCCCATAATTGTTGGGCTATCATCATAGAAATCCAAAGGTTATCAATTAGGCTTATTGATGGACGTGGTTTCATTTTTTCTTTGTAGAAGGACAGAGTTAAATCGATAGAGTTGGTTGTAACAGAATCGTTCTGGAATGACGTTATAGTCCTTCAAGTAGCAAACTTAACCAAACCAACTGTGGGTCAAGTTAATAAGCCACACTTGTAAACTGAACCGTACCCAACTCTCTGCCTCCATTTCATACCTTTCTTCTTCTTCTTTCTCCTTATTCTTCTCCTTCTCCTTCTTCTTCTCAGTTTTAAATCTTCTTCGACGGGAAGGAAATCGAATTCAGGTGACTTGAATATAATTAATGTTGTTAGTATGCTGATAAGAATTGTGTTTATTTCAAAGTATCTGTAAATAAACCTAATTAAGGTTTTTATTTGAGACAGACCAACAACATACAACAAGGTGACTTCTCTTTCTCTCTTTCGATTTTGTTAAATTTTCATAATTTGATTAAAATTCATTTATATTTGGTTACACACGGAAAATCTCAGTTAGTTATAACAATTTCTGTTTATGTCATTTAATCTCGTTTTCAAGCAACGTCAAAAAATTAGGTATTGTGTTAAACTTTAGATTCCAGGTTTGATCATCACTGGACCCATTTGGGGAATCCTTATTCTTCAATGTTTTCATAATTTACATCCCTTAGTTTGATACTGAAACACTGGAATACTAATCTGTATAATTCAATAGAACTAAATTATGAAGTATTTTATATTTGCTGAAACCCACCAAACAAAAACAAATTGCTTTTCTCGAGAGAATCATAAGGGTGGTTTCGTGGAAGTGGGTGATGCTAACAAAACATAAAATTTCCTTATGCCAGTGATCCATTGCACAAATTAATCATCAAAACTCTTCGGCGAATTTATAATTCACCAAATTCTTCATTGATAAGTTTTTAATTTTTCAATTTGATGTTTTAACTATGCAAATGATGATGTAGTGCTTTACTCTCACACACTCATAATTGGTAACAATAGGACTATTGACGAGCCGACCACTTTTACTATTGGTATTTCAGAGACTTCATATTAGATCTTATGGGGTGCTATCACTCAAAGAATGCTAAAAAAAGTACTTGGAAATGGATGTCCTGCCGTTCTTGCTTCTGAAACACCTTGTAAGTGTAAATATAACTCATTACTTCTGCGCACAAGGTATCCTATGAATCAAGAGGTTCCGGGAATTATAATAAGGCCAAGGTGATAACAATTCCTCTATTGCATGGAATGAGCTATATATATACGATGCAAAACAAAGGGCAAACAGATTGATCCATCTTCAGTTTCACATCTGCAACGTGTTCGACAAAGAGTCCCAAAAGAAACGAATATGACCAGCTGGTCCAGCTCCTTTCTCTCGAACTTGAAATACCAGTTCTTTTTGATATACTAAAGCATCAAGTCACTTCTGTCCTTTGTAATAGTAGTTGCTACATCCTGAGACCATAAATGAGGTACAACATTATCCAACTAATCTTGTTGAATGTTTCAGACATCTTAGCTCTTAAGTATTGCTAAATGTTGCAGTTTGAGAACATATAAAGTCTATTTATTAAATGTTACCTCTTGTTTTTACAATATTGTAGGAATTTAGCTAGTGTGTTTCAAGAAACTTAGTTACGTTTTTTTTTTTTAAATTGTTTTCGTCTGAGTAGGATTTTTTTACTGCGCACATTGGGAGATCTGAACAACGTGGATTAGTAGTTAATCTTTTGCACAAATGAAAGAAAGAAGACCATTATCACTGCGTCCAAGTGGGAGTATTAAAGAGACATTATCAGGAAAATCAACTCTTAGAGAGTCGCACGCCGAGAAGAGGAGATGGTAGAGGTGAACATTTTCAGCGGTTTAGAAGTAATAGATTGTTGTTTTGGTTATTGTTGATCACACTATGGGCGAAGTAAGCTCATGCTGATAATAATGATGTTGAAAATGATTTAATTGGTTTTAGAAGTAAACCAAGCACCACTACTGGTAATGCAAGTACAGATCAGAATTTCGCAACCAGCATTATTCAAGAATGTGAAATTTGTGGTTGCTAACAGGAATGCTAATGTTGGAGGAAGCAAAAGTGAGTCCAAGGTCAGAATTTTGATCTGTACCTGAAAGATGCCTTTGTACTGCGTTGTTACCTGCATGTCTTTCCAGTATATATATATATGCACATTGCCTCAAAATTTTATAGTCATCCTTGATTTTTGATGAAGATACTTGGAGAAATTAAAAATCATGTTAGACTCCAGAATTTGGTACTCATATAGAGGTATGTAGATTTATCTTTTTATATAGGGCGTGTTAAGCATCAAGGGTGTTGGGAATGTACATTCCCTATATGGGTTGCTTTGGAACAACTAAAACTCCTCATTTTGTTTTGTTCTTAGCATTAGGTGGAATAAGGTATAGTCTCAATGTTTAGCATCAGCTGAAAGAAGTAAAAATTCCATTATAGAGTTGTTGTTCATTTCAAAAGTAGTTAAGGGTCCTTTAAATCTGCAGCTAGACTCGACACCATAAGAATAACCCATAAGTTGTTGTTCACTTATATGTCGACAAAAGTGACGCCGCTCAGTAAAATATGGATGTGCATTGTCAAATGGAGGATTCTTATGGTGTTATCCAAAAGACTTGAGTTTATTAGTTTCAGTGAATTTGAGAACTCTATGCAAATTAAACTGGCTAGAATGTTTATTGTTGTGCCTTTAAAGGGGTTTGAGAACATAATTTGCATACTTGGATAAGTCGGGTTAGAATGCAATTTCTTGTGACACACTTTAGCCTAAGATCCTATTTAAATCTATCCTTTTAGGAAGCAAAATAGATCTTTGGTCATCGAATGTAGATGACTAAGCAATTTTTTGCATTATTTCACATCATTTTTACCTTAATTCTCAGATTTTAAGTAGGAGTATTTTTGCAATAAATGCCAATTGAAATACAGAACCTTCAGGCATTTGGTCATCCTGGGAATGGCTATTCTCCTTGTAGATGCTACCCAATTTAATTTATACAACCGTCCGAAACAAATACTCATTTTAATTTATACAATCGTCCGAAACAAATACTCATTTTAATTTATACGACCATGAAACAACATCCTAGATTATTTTTTATACGACTGTCTTTGAGGGCCGCCCAATTAATTTTATACGATTGAAACCCCAATTTGCAACAGTAGTGCTGCTACCACCACCACCTCTGTTAGATGAGTTCGTAGATTTGTCGGGTACTCGATTAATTTTATACAAGAGAAACCCCCAATCTGCAACAGCAGCGTTCCCACCACCTTATTAGATAAGTTTATAGAATAATAATTCCCCCATTGCTCCAACCGTAACCATTAGAGTAACCGCATCTTCTTGAATTCCCATTGAAATTAGGGTTCAAACCCCATCCATATTCGAACTTAGAGTTAAGGTTTGCATTTCCTCCATATCTTGGGTTTAATGCCTGATCAAAACACATAGCCATTCCCAGGATGACCAAATGGCGAAAACATACTTCTAGTACAACAACGGGATCTTCATTCCATAACCACCAAAAGAGATCAATAGATCTGATTGCTCTTGGTAGACGAGGTAAACAAAAAAATCCAAATTTTTAATTTTGTATATACTATCCATTTTCATTACTTAGAACCAACCTATTTTTCAAACCCAGATTTTTGGACTAACTATGGTCACGTTACTAACCATGGTAAAGGGGTAAACATGGAAGAAAAGTATGAAACTTAAGAAATAACGAAGGACAAACCGATTTGTCCGTCTTCTCGGCAAAATCCAAACCTTGTCTGTCTGGCAAGCAAAGTAGAAACGTTGGGATTTCTATGAGGTTAGCCCATAATTGTTTGTCTGCAAATATCTTTCGTCTTATTTATTACATCATGTCACTACTGGTTTTCTAAGAATATTAGTAACTGAACCAAAATAAAATTGATTAGTAGAAATGTTATTTTTTCTTAATAAGGAAAGAGCTAACTGCATTGAAGGACAGTTACTCAGCAGTTACACTTTGGTCGGCATGGCTGCCTCAAGCATCGTACAAGGACCTTTGCAAATTGGGTCCTGTCAACATATATACCCGTTGTCTTGGAACTCAAAACTTAAGTTGGATATGTAGTATTTCTCGGGAAACAAGTGATCTATATTTTAGATATTTTTATTCCATTATCACCCTTATTCCACTAGCATAATTTAATAAACCTATGGATATTTTTGGTGATCATGCGCTTCATTGTGCTAATGACGTCGGTATTAAGTTTCGCCATGACTTAGTTCGTGATGTTATTGTGGATATTTGCTACAAAGCTGGTGTTCCTACACGCGAAGAAGTCGTTTTGGGTCTTTCATCAGTTGATAACAAGGATTTACGCCCAGCAGACATCCTTGTCCTCAACTGGGAAAATGGTCGGGACGTTTGTATGGATGTTACAGGTGTCTCGCCCTTCACTGGCGCTGGAGTTCGTGCTTTCAACTCAGGACAGGCCATTTCGAAAGCCATTTCGTGTAAGTGGTCTAAATACTTGAATGAATGTGTTGCGCATGGTTATGGTTTGGGTGTTTTAGCTTTCACTACTTTAGGTGAGCTTAGCGAAGATACTGTTTGTTTTTTGAAGCGTCTAAAAAATTGCTTAGTTAGTAATGATGCTAGTAGTGGTCTTGGTAGTTTTATTTTTCATAGATTGGGTATTGCTATTCAAAAGGTTGTTGGTGTCCAGCTTGTCGCTCGGATGCCAACTAAAAACCCTCAAAGTGTAATTTGTAAGGTTTATCTAAAATTAAAATAATTGAATAAAAAAAGATGAAAATATATTTTGATTTAATAACCTAAATTAATTCTCTCACAGAAGATAAACACGTGCATGGGTAAGTTTTAGGGTGGGAACTGGGAACAATTGTTTTTCTTCTCCATCTTTCCTTTTTGATTTTCTCATATTTGCTTGATCACCATAAAAAGAGAAAGATATTTGCTTGATCACTGAATAGTTATGGAGAACCGATAATAAATGATCTAATCCTACAATTAGTACAGATCTCATAAGATATATGTTTTCAAACCTACCATAGAAATACTATCTCTGTTAATCATTCCCTTAGCTTATTCCAAATCATCTAATCCCGATTTTTTTTTTTTTTATTAGGCTCTTAAGAATTTTTTTCTTTCTGCCATTAATTAGTATAGATCTCACAAGATACTCAAAATCCAAGAACGAAAATACAAATCTTTTATTTCCTTTTTTTATTATCACTCTACATCATAATTAAAAAAATCGAAAATCATATGATTATTGTTGCCTGATTATCTGAAAGCTCATATATATGGATTCGAAAGATATGATATTCTTTTGATGTTGTGGAAGAAAACACAGATGTTGCATTTGGAGATATTTTTCCTTAAACATAAAAATAACATGATAGTCAAAATAACGAACGGCTGGAAAAGATGTTAAAGTGCCTTTTAAAAGCTCAAGCCTATGACTGACACAATGAAAATTAAAATAAAATTTAAAATGGAAGGTTAAAAGAGGAAATAACCCACGTAATAATTAATAAAACCAAACTTCTTGAATGATTTAGATTACCAAATGTTTTTTATAAATCCAATACAAGAAAATAATTTTCTAATATTCCTTAACCTGTATACGGGTATATAGGTTAGCAGGATCCTTGCAAATTATACAAAATATTATTATTGTCGTTAACTCATATTGAAGGTTTCTCAATAAATACATTAAGTTTGGACCTTCCAGTTGGAATTGTTTAAGAAAGTAGAAGTTCTTGCTAGAGTAACTACATTAACTTTAGTTGTGACCTGATCTCTAGTGACTTTGATCAGATCGCCTAGGACAAAAAGTGACTGCATCAAAATTTTCATCCCTCGTTTGGTGGGATCCCAAACTATATATTTCTTGAACCTTTTTATTGTACTCATCTCTTATTTTCTTCAAAGTTGCATCATCTTCAGCTTTAAAGTCGATGTTGGTTCTTTGCAACTCTTTGGCCCATCTTATTGCTAGTTCTGCTCGTCTCCTAAATTTGTTGACTCCAAGGACATTGTCTTTGATGCTTCTTGCTCCTACGCAGATTCCTTAATAAGACATAGCAAAGCATAGTTAGTATACAATAAGAACAAACATATCCTTCCATGTTAGGATAGATCATGGAACTAATGCTAATAGTTATTCAGAATTTATGCCTACGAACTCTGACAAGTCTATCCGAGTTATCCTGATCATTTATCTTGTAGTATACATTGTTCAGGATTTGACTTTGGTTATGCATGACTCTATTGAAGGAGCATACATGTTGTCTGATTTTGTTAGCACTAGTAACTTCAGAAGGATGAATTTTCTGGAAGACAAGATCACTTCTAGCTTTCCAGATAAACCAACAAGTTGTAAAAAAGGTGGATTTTCAGTTTTTATTATGATTTTGTGGATGGAACCAAGAGTTGAGTCATTCAAGGAAGTTAACAGCTTCTCCCAAGATTATGTCTTCCAAGATTCCGATTTTTTTGCCATTTCCCACTTTTCGTTTGTAGTAGTTTTGTATTTTTTATATCCCTTCCAGCATTCCTTTCTAGATCCAATAGCATGTTCTTTTTGGTTTAGTATCCATTATGATAACCTCTTCTTCTTTAAAGTGGTTGGTTTTCATTTTAGAAGACCATAAGGAGTCTGGCTCCAGTGTAGTCGATCTCGGCCATCTCGGCCGAGATATCGGCGAGATTCCGTGTTTCGTCCCAAGAGCGAGACGATTCTTGTAATATCGCAAAACGATATTTTCAAGGGAATCTCGGATGGTACCGGTCTTACCGGCCAGAACCGGTTATCTCGGCCGGATTTTTTTTTTTCATCAGATTACATTCACGTACAAAAATCCAAGAGAACCATTTTTGTTGATTTCACATAGAAGGATTAAATGATCCATTTTTACCGATTCACCTTACATAGAAACAAAAAAAAGTTGGGAAAAGATCTAATCACCCGATACTGATAAACAAGCTAAGAAAATTAACCCAAAATTAATCACACGAAAAAGGGGTTTGTGAAAAAAAAAACAAAAAAAAAAAAAGATTACTGTTGAGAAGCTATTAGACCAGGAAAAATATAACTTATTGTTGTTGTTGAAGAACTCCTTGCATCAATTGTCATTGTTGAAGAACTGGTTGTATAACAGTTATTGTTGTTGTTCATCCTTTGTTGATGTTGTATTATTTGAAATTTGGGATTCAATTAGGGTTTCCAAACTATACTAGAAAAACAAAGTAAGCAAAGATGAAGATGACATTGTTAGGCAGATTTTTCCAAACCCGACCATGGTATGATCTGAAGCAGAAGATTTGAAAGAGGAGGCGGAGAGACCGAGTGAAAAGTGGAAACCATGCGTTTTAGTTGTCCACTTGGGTTTTGGATATGCATGAGTATTTTTGTTTCTTTACCTATACGTGTCAATATTTACCCATATGCGTGTCCTATTCCATGCATTTTACAAATTCATCCGTGATGAGTCGAACTCACATTCCCAAGTCCTTGTTGGTGCTACACAAATTACTGCATTCACAAAGAAATGTTAAACATTGTATGGTATTTTAATTTTTTTATGTAATTTATATAACTTAATATGTATAATGTACTAAAAATGTTTGCTATAAAATTATAAATATAAAATTCGGAACTGATATTGCATCCGATATTTGAAACCGAAATCTCCCCGATACAAAGTTGTACCAGTGTACCGGTCCCAAGCCGAGACAAACCGATATCCGATATTAACTACATTGTCTGGCTCAATGATTAGCCTCCAAGCAATTCTTGTGATCGCACCATTGTTCAAAAACTCCATGTTTCTAAAACCAAGATCCCCTAATTCTTTAGGTTTGCAAACAGAACCCCAAACAATGTAGTATAAGTAGAGACGTAGAATACAAACTTTACACCTGTTTTCTTGTGTCCGATCAAAGTATCAAACACATAATATAGATTCAATTTCTGTATAAATAGTTGATTTTTTGCGATCAAATTCAAATGTGAGACATGGACAAACTTAAAAGTAGGAGCATCCTAGACTTTAGTGGTAACACCATGAATGATAATTTTTCTACGGCTGTTCAAATTATTTGGATAAGACAATCACTATGTTATCACTTATTAGTAAAAACTTATCCATAAAAAATCTGAAAATTTTAGTATAATATTTTTTTTTAAGCGATGTGTCTTGATCAAGATTGTAAGTATCAGTAGTAGTAGACAGATTCAACATGGTAATTAGGAGAAAAAATTTCAGTTGAAAAAAAGATAAGAGAAACCCTAACATCCACCCAACCCATTCTGCTCAGATTTGCTAGTTTGGAGCAGATCTGAGCAAATCAGATTCCTTACAATCTCTCTTGCTATTTGCTTTCCGTTCTAATCTCGTTTTAATTGTGATCTAGTTTTATTTTTAGTTGAGATCATCACTTTCAGTTGTGATCTTGTTTCTTTCTGAAGTTTTAATCAGTACTAGTCCAAAAAAAATATCTTTTACTTTGATTTGTTTTTGTTTTTAGGACATCTTCTAATTTTTTTATTGATGGTCTACTTTATCTCACGGTAATGGTGATGACCCTGAAGATCAGGAAATTGGTTTTTGTAAAGAAGTCCACTTTCAAATTTACTATTAGCATCAAGCACAATAAAAACAGTCCCAACACCAGCAAAAATTCCTACAACAACTATATCAGCTACAACTACAGCTACTCCAAAGACACAGTTTCATACACCATTTTAGATTGCTTTCACCGATTCAGACCGAGCCAGTTAGCTTCTGCTACTTTAGTTTAATTAGTTACTTGATTATTGAAAACCTTGAGAAATGGGTGGATCATTTGCTAATCCTGACACTACTGCCTTGTGAAGTTTTGTTAAATTTTTTGGTTTTGTCTTTCACAATCCAAACACGGCCATTGAACCTAGTACATACTTGCCATTGGCATCTAAATATGATTGTATTGGTTTTATTGGTTGCTTTGGCTGTAATAGTAGAGTCCTTTGGTTTATATAGATGGAAAAACGTTGTTGGTGATGATGGATGTAGAAACACTGATGTAATTGTGTATCATTTTGTAATAAATCCGTTTAATCGTTCGACTTGGTTATATCAAATACATGATGTTCACCTCTTATTCGAAAATAAAATAAAATGAAGAAGTAAGTATCAATAGTTTTTAAAGCTTCGCAAAAAGTGTTGTTTTTTGGTTTCTGAAATTCTCGGTGAACCGTGAAAACAGACACCTGCAAAACCGCCAAGACACAAACCCTCAAGTGATGGACCCACTAAACCTAATCCCCTGCAAATTCCCAGGGAATGGGGCCCACTATTTGAGTATGAACGTTTTTTTGAGAGTTTACTTTTGGCGGGCTGCCAAGAACTACTGTTTTGGTTTTAAAGCTTGGCAAATTACCTTTTGAATTTGGGACTTAGAATAAGAAACCTATTATTGAGGCTTCACATTCCAATAAAGGGGCTTCACTTGGATTTCTAGTGACCAAAAAATTGGTTATGGGGTATTCTTGATTCAATACCAAATGTTTAAAATAGCCTTCAACTAAAATCAAAACCTAAAAACTAAAACTAAAATCAAAACCTAATTCTAGTTCAAAGATTTGCTCATCTTCTTCTTCTTCTTCTTCTTCTTCTTCTTCTTCTTCTTCTTAACTTCCTCTCCTTCATCAACCATAAACCATTCCCTTTTCTTTTTTTCAATCAAAATCATTTCACCATCTTCGATCAATCGATGGTTCGAAAACTTATAATCGTCGATTGAATTCTCTATTAAAGGTGCGGAAGAAGCATATTGATAAAAGTGATGGTAATCAACAAACCAATTGCATCTGAAATGGTTAGATTGATTGAAACAGTAGAAAGAAATATAGGTTTCAGAACCAGTCACGGTTGAGTTTTCCTCCAAAAAACCCAACCGTAACTGATTTACAGTTGGGTTCGATCACAAAAATCACCAGAATCGCTTTTTTTCGCTTGGGTCCGACAAAAAAAAACAACCAGTTATAATCGATTTACGATTGGGTTCGATCACAAAAAACCAGTTAGAATCGCTTTCTGATTGGGTTCGACAAAAAAAAACAAATGAATTGATTTACAATTGGGTTTTGACCAAAAAAATCCAGCCGTAACTGGTTTAAAATTGGGTTTTCCTAATTTTACCTAGTTACAGTTAGGAGTTCATCATCACCTAATCGTAAATTTGTCTTACGGTTGGCTATGAAGGAAAAACCCAACCGTAAACCGGTTTGAAAAGCAAAAAAATTCAATTTTTTTTACTTACTTTCATCAATTTTGAGAAATAAAAAGAACATTGGTTGGGTGATTTAAAATCTAGGGTTTTAGTTAGAAAAAATTTTCAAAAGTTTCTCATTTTTTTCAACTTTTTCTTCCCACCAAAATCACTTAATATGATTTTTAACCTTTTTTATCACTAATTATATAAAAAATCTTATCAATTTAATTATTAGTTAATTAGAATA
The DNA here is from genome assembly GCA_023531295.1 of Papaver armeniacum. Classification (NCBI taxonomy): domain Eukaryota; kingdom Viridiplantae; phylum Streptophyta; class Magnoliopsida; order Ranunculales; family Papaveraceae; genus Papaver; species Papaver armeniacum. Next base: position 36,447 of record JAJJWW010018191.1, on the reverse strand, counting down.
TTAGCACTAACCACATAAGGGCTGTTTAGCCATTATGAAGATATTTTAGATAAGAGGTTTTTGAAATTAATAACGGGTGATCCGTTTTTGTCCTATTAGTGAAGCCTCTCTATTGGAATGTGACCCCAATAATAGGTTTCTAGAATAAATAAATCTAAGAAAGTAAATGACCACTTAGAGAATTACGTGCAACAAAAGTGCAAAAATTACACAACAGCAGAAGTAACATGATTACGATTGGCTCATGTCGACCCATAGGTGATCAGGAAGACAGAGTCTACAGTGGATGATTTCATCTTTTCGAACAGTGCACCCTGGTTGAGTGTACGAGGAATAACGATACCGTTTTTGTCATTTCGAATCTTATCATACAACAATTACGTAATTTCACCCAATACACAAATCAGGGGCATTATAGTAACCTTCCATGAATCAACTAGCTAGTCGTACTTTATCTCTCCCCCTTCCCACACCCACATGAATCATTCAATGATCCCCACTACTCTCTCCTTCAAAACTCAACCAACCAACCATACCTTCTTTCTCTCTCAAGTCACAAACTACTCGCTCCAAAAATAACTTCTAGATCTACCTCCCAACTCCAATATATACTCATCCCACTAATCTCATAAACCCTCAAAGCTTCTTCTTCATCTTATCAATCAAAATGATCTCAACTCCGAAGTCATCAATCCAAATAACAAACCCGAGCACAATCTTCTACCATCAACAACAACAATCCGCAACAACCAACTGCAGCTTACTTCAACAGCGTATTCCAACAATATCATCTCCAACACCAGTGCCAGAAGCAGTATCTAAACATCACACACATACGATAAACCCAAACCAATGTTGTTCAGCAGTAATTCAACAAATTAGCGCACCGGTATCAACAGTATGGTCAGTTGTACGAAGGTTTGATAATCCACAAGCGTATAAACATTTTGTTAAAAGTTGTGATTTGCTTTTCGGCGACGGTAATGTTGGAACGTTGCGACAAGTTCATGTGGTGTCAGGTTTACCGGCTGCTACAAGTACCGAAAGACTTGAGATTCTTGATGATGAAAGCCATGTGATTAGTTTTAGTGTTATTGGTGGTGATCATAGACTTGATAATTATAGATCTATTACTACTCTTCATCCTTCATCTAACGGTTGTGGAACTGTTGTTGTTGAATCTTACGTTGTTGATATACCACCTGGTAACAGCAAAGATGATACTTGCGTCTTTGTTGATACTATTGTCAGATGCAATCTTCAATCATTGGCTCAAATTGCTGAGAATTTGAATGCAAACGATAAACAGGCATCAAAATGAACATTAAACCGGTGTTATTTACTGCTCTAATGGAAAGAAATAACGGTTTGTTCGTTCGGATACGATTCGCGATTATATTGGAATGAATCATGATCGTTTGATTTGTTTTGTATAATCAGGCTGGTCTCAAAGTTATGATATTCTTCCACGATCGATGAAAAGTTGGATTGGATTGCAAAATCATGTCGATGAAGATGGTAACTGTAGCATTTTCATTTCTTGATATGTTACGTTACATGGTGATAGTCGCGTTACAGAACTGATCTTGTTTTTTCTTTTTTACAAATTTTTTTCTCTTTTTTGGGGGGTTTGCGTTGGGGGTATTTTTAGGTGATAATAATGACATTCAGCATTGTGAATTCCACCATTTTGTGTAATGTAATTCGTTTCCTGAAATGCAGAAAAATAAACTTCGTTCAATATTTAATTGAGTAGTATGACGAAAATAGCCTGGAGCAACTTATAAGCATTTTATAATGAAAAACAGTTTGATTACTTCAATTTGGAAACAATTTTTAAATAACAATTAATTGGGGATATTTTACTGTAGCTGCCGGCATGGCTTTTTAATGCCGGCAACATTGGAAAACCATGCCGGCAGTATATCTTTCAATGCCGACAACATTGTAAAATCATGCCGGCAGCATATCCCCCAATTAAAAAAAAAATCAAACTTAATCCGACAATAAGCAAATGAAAACAACCGAATTTCATTAATTGACAGTTAAATCATCTCATTATACTGTAACTAGAAAGTAAAAAAGGAACTGTAGACCTATTGATAGCGTAGTACGGGATTATCAAATTCCATGAGAATTACCTAACCCACTAATAGAGCGGGGTTATCAAATTTCACGAAAATTACCTTATTCACGGAATAAAACAATACTCAAGTTACCTAATCCATATAGAAAAAAAACATTCATTATTTTTTTAATTTTCAAAAAAAAGAAGTTATATTGAAAAATCCAAGTAAAGCCCGGAAAAAAAAATAAAAAATACAAAGAGTCTGCAAGAAGCCTTACATACAAATGCAGTAAAGAATTGCAAAAAAGAAAACAACTTAAACCAAGGACAGCTTAAACTCACAAGCCACCAAAACGAACTGAACAACCTTCTATATCATTCCTTACTGCCAGAATAAGGTTTCAGAAGAAGGAACAAAGATTGCAGCGTCAAAACAAAGTAACTGCGGTTATTTGACGAGAAGAATCCAACTGCAAAAACCATCAGGCGAGGACTGCACGACTAACCAGAGACAATTCAGTGCAGAGCAGAACGCAGCAAAACTACAAAAACACTACAGCTTAACCAAAGAGTGTCGAAAATCCAAGGGTAGATCTTCTACCAGTGAGCGTCTGAAATCCAGCCCATCCTTCCTTCCAAGCTAAGCAAGTTACTGAAAAACTTTGCAGACAAATCCATCTCTCAGATGCTTACATGTGCAGCACCAACTCCCAGTTATTAAGAATTTGATTGCCGTCTATAAAGCTGAAAGTGTCCTCATCACAACTCCACAAAGCTATGGTTTGCTTGATAAGAATAATGATTTCATTAACAGATTTTGCTCTTCCTCCAAAAACACGCCCGCTTCTTTCATTCCATAAATTCCATAACACTGCATATGGGAAAAGCTTACATACCATTCTACTTCTACCACTAAGAACGTTCCGATTCCAGGCTTCAAATAAACTCCGGATAGTTTCAGGAAGAGGCCAAGAGACATGAAAAGCCTTAATGAAATAATCCCAAACTTGAAAATAAAAAGTGCAGTGAAGCAACAAGTGATCCGCAGTTTCAAGTTCTGAATTACACAACACACAATCTGTACTTTGAAGATCAACTCTTCTATGACTGATCATCTCTCTTGTAGGTAGAGAGTTATGGAAGATTGCCCATACCATGAAATTTACTTTATGAGGGATTTATTTCTTCCATAAAAACTTATGAAAATCACACTCTTGGATGTCGCCTAGAAAAGCATTGTAGCAATCCTTAGTGCTGAAATTTCCCACCACCTCAATGTCTTCATCTCCTTCCGTCAATACTGGAACTTCACCTAAGTCTCTCCGCAACAGATCCCACTCCAGCTGTTCAATGCAATAGATGACATCTTCTCTCTCTCCTCTCTCTCATTCATTCTTCTTCTCCAACAAAACCATAAAAAACAACTCTTCTCTGCTCAGATCTAGTCCACTTTTGGACTAAATCTGAGTAGATTTATTCATTATTCCTTGCTTTCTAGCTTAGTTAGTAGATTAGTTTAGTTTTTATTATGTTTTCTACTTATCTACACCGTTTTGGTGGTTTTATCTACTCTTTTGAGGTTTATCTTCGCTTTAATGGCGATTCTAGGTTATTGGGTTGGGTTTTAAGAGTGATGCTCTCCAACGAAGAAATCTCCATCTTTGTTGTCTCCGGCGACGAACTCTTTATCGGAATCTTCATCATCAACTTATTCGGCGATGAAATCTTCATCGGTGGTCTTTTTGACGACGGAAGCTTCATCACTAGTTACAAGAGATTTGAGCAAAACACTCCTACTTTGGGAGCATTTCTTTCTAAAGAAGAAAAACAAACTAAATGGTTGAAATTTAATTCCGAGAAAAACCATCATTCTTCCGATTTAATCGGATCTTATTCATACTTGTATTTGTCTTACTCTAGTAATCCTTCTCTTTCTCTTGTCGGATTTCTCGGTATTGTACTCTTACGGTATGTTCTAGTTACTTTGTATTCTCTTATTTTCGATCTTAAACTCATTGTAACCTTGAAATCCCATTAATGAAAAGGTTCATTGTTTATCAAAAAAAAAAAAAAAATTTACCTAATACATATAGAAAAAGTAACACTCATTATTTGATCACTGGATTTGTAGCACCTCATGGAATTAAACCAACTTCTTGTATCAGTCGTGTTTCACCATCTCATTATGTCAAATAAATAAAATATAAAATAATTTATAAATTTTCCGATACTAAATGAATAAATAATTACTTAAATGGGCAAAAAAAAAAACATCAAGGATTACTTAATTGAGTTTATCTTTGTTCTAATCGTGTGTAGTGGTTAGAATGTATATCTTAACTTGAACTTGTTGATGCCTACAGCCTACAAGAATAAAAATTTCAATATTATAAAAGAAACCTATTATAGGGGCTCCAAGAAAAGAGTTTTGAGGGCTCCTAAGGATTCAAATATCCTACAATGAAGATAAGGGGACCTAATTCATAAGAAAAATACTAAAATACCCTTAACCTATTAAATATTGAAAATCTAAAACTAATTTGTTTCCTTTGTTTTCATTCCTCTCCTTTAATTCTTCCATTTTCTTCTTCCCATCACCTTCATCGCTTATTTCTTCGATTAATCGTCAATTCTCAAAATAATTCATTATCGATTAACACCATTTAATCCACCCGCAATGACTTCAATAAGGTAAAAATCAAAAACCCATCTTATTTAATTGGTTTCAATGCATGGATAAGCGGAATCAATCGAATTGGGTTTTTGAAAAAACAGTTTCAGAACTGTCTACGGTTGGGAAATATGAATTTTCCCAACCGTAGACAGTCTACGGTGGGGAAATACGAATTTTCCCAACCGTAGACAATCTACGGTTGGGAAGTATGAATTTTCCCAACCGTAGACATCCTACGGTGGGGAAATATGAATTTTCCCAACCGTAGACTAAACCGCCTACTTGTTGAAGTATGAAGTTCCCAACCGTGAGTTTTCCCAAAATATGAGTTTTCCCAATGATCGTCACTGATTGGGAAATATGAATTTTCCCAACCGTAGACAAGATTGCAAAAAAAAGTGATGAGTTTTCTTAGTTTTTTCTTTTTATGATCGTCATCTTCATCACGACGAGAAGAAGAAGAGAGAGGAAGAAAAATAATAGGTTTTTTTTTTTTATGATCATCATCTTCATCATGATTTATGAATGAAAAGAGAATGAGAAGACAATATAGATTTAGTTTTTGTATATGATCATCATCTTCAACATGATTTATGAATGAAAAGAGAAAGAAAAGATAATAAATTTAATTTTATAATTCATGGAGGGTATTTTAGCCATTACAAAAATAATTAGATATGGGGTTTTGCTGATTACTATTTCATAACCCAATTTTGTCATCTTGTGAGCCCTCAAAACCAAATGTTTGGAGCCCCGATAATAGGTTTCTTATAAAAGATGTACATAAAGTCCACTGTTCATTTGCATAACATATCATTTTATCTTCGTTGATACTTTTTCCTTGCTGAACTTATTTCTTTTCTTTAAAGTTTTGATGCATGGACATTGGACCATAATCCACAATGCAAGAAGAGGGAGGGGTATTTAGGTAAGAGAAAAAGAACGAAACCAAACATTTAAAAAAATTGTGGATGATAAAAATAAAATAAAGAAGAATCATTCAACAACTACTAGACCTCTTTTTTCTAGTGCAAGTTGCAGAGAGACTTGTTTTGATAAGTACTCAACTTGTGCTGAAAAAGACATGGTGCAAGTTGTAGAAAGAGAAGAAGAAGCTTTGTTTTATGCAAGTAATGCAATATATTTTTATATTAGAGTGTGATATGGGTGTTAGCGCAAGTTGGGGTTGCAAGTGGGATGGCTTTTAATGATAGATGATACCAGACCAGAGAGAAAGAAAGGGTCTCTCTTTGTGTGTGGATGACCACGGCCTTTACTGAGTCTTGTTCATATTTGAATTCTCCCACCCCCACAAGTTTTGTTTGAATTTGCCTTCAGTCATACGTCCCAACTCCCAATTTTAATTTTATTTTAATTTTTTTGTTTTGATCAGAAAATTTTAATTTTTATTTAAGACTATTTCATATTAATTCATTGCACTTTGAAAACTTCTTATTTGATCGTGGATATTTTTAAAGGCCGCAGCAGCATGGCCGCACAGGTCACCAGCTTGTAAACCTCATGTTCATGGAAAACCAACCTAAAGATTGCATGGCTAAAATTAGCAAAGCTGCTACAAGAGTTACCAGATTCTATAAAAGCTATAATCTATATGAAATAAAACAATCATTGTCACCACTAAAACTATTAGATTGGTAATTCTATGGAAGTTAGTAATCCATTAAAAATCTTTAAAATTAGCCGATTCTTATAGTTTTTTTTGATATCAGAAGCAAAAGTCATAAGCAAAAAAATTTTGCTTCACAAAAAGTCGACTATTTTTTATTTCCAAACACAAACACGCTATTAAACTCAAACCAAATTATTTATTAGGGTTAATTTTAATCAACTTTCAGAGAAGAATCCATGTTATATTGATATAGACATACTGCCGGCATATACTTATGTTCGAATTCTAGTTATGGATCACACTATTCATCTTCTCCTTTTCTAGCTAGTCGATCAATCAACTGTTCTCTTGATTGTTGTTGTTTTCTGTGCTCCCGCTTGCAAACAAAATAACTGTCGTATTTCCATTGTACAGGACAATTACAAAATAAATGTCGTATTAAAACTTCTAGTTATTAAGGATTTGAGGCTAATTTAACTTGTACTGAAAGAAGAGTCGACCGCACAAAATCACCCCGTTACCGTTGCCTTTTAAAATTGTCAACGCGTTAAGTTTTCTGTATCAAAAATCCGGTAGATCATCTTTTGAACGAACAAGGGGTCGTGCACATATGCATTTGGTGCATGCAGGTCCGTTCCAGAGAACTTTTTGCCCCGAAGCAAATAAAATTTTTGGTGCCCAGATAAAGAAACAACTAAGCACAAACTTAATTGCATTCATTCATATCATATCATATCATATCATTTGCCACTATGATATGCTATCCTTATCGCATTTTTCAAAGAGATTCATAATGACTTTTTTCTAAGCGGAAGAAGTAGAACTTCGATATATATAGAATAAATTTTTGTATACAAAATTGGTACCTGAATTTAACTGTGCGGCCGAACACCGTCTGATTTTTTTGGTTTATTTTTCCTAGCATTTTTAGGGGCCACTCAAAAGAAATTAGGGGCCACTAATAAGAAAAAATAGGGTCATCCAAACCTAAATTGAAGTTAGCCCTTTATCTCGCGTATTTCGTAATGGCAAAATTGCCCTTCCACAATCGGTAGAAGTTTAGCCCTATATTCAGTTTTATTTTAGTACTACGTAATCGGTCCACATCTATAATTTTCGAATACTACATTCGGTAGTAAATTGTGTTACTTTAACCTCCGAATATATTCAATTTTCGAATTTTAGTACGACCATAATCGGTAATAAACTTACTTCCGAATGTATATTGGCCCCAAAATGAGATTTTTCCAAAATTCTATAATTTTCGAACTTTGGTACTACCATAATCGATAGTAAATTGTGTTACTTTAACCTCCGAATATATTCAATTTTCAAATTTTAGTACTACCATAATGTAGTAAACTTACTTCCGAATGTATATTGGCCCCAAAATGAGATTTTGCCAAAATCCTATAATTTTCGAACTTTGGTACTCTCATAATCGGTAGTAAATTGTGTTACTTTACCCTCCGAATATATTCAGTTTTCATATTTTAGTACTACCATAATCGGTAGTAAACTTACTTCCGAATGTATATTGGCCCCAAAATGAGATTTTGCCAAAATCCTATAATTTTCGAACTTTGGTACTACCATAATCGGTAGTAAATTGTGTTACTTTAACCTCCGAATATATTTAGTTTTCGAATTTTAGTACTACCATAATCGGTAGTAAAGTTACTTCCGAATGTATATTGGCCCCAAAATGAGATTTTTCCAAAATCCTATAATTTTCGAACTTTGGTACTACCATAATCGGTAGTAAATTGTGTTACTTTAACCTCCGAATATATTCAGTTTTCGAATTTTAGTACTACCATAATCGGTAGTAAACTTACTTCCGAATGTATATTGGCCCTAAAATGAGATTTTGCCAAAATCCTATAATTTTCGAATTTTGGTACTACCATAATCGGTAGTAAATTGTGTTACTTTAACCTCCGAATATATTCAGTTTTCGAATTTTAGTACTACCACAATCGGTAGTAAACTTACTTCCGAATTATATTGGCCCCAAAATGAGATTTTGCCAAAATCCTATAATTTTTGAACTTTGGTACTACCATGATCGGTAGTAAATTGTGTTCATTTAACTTCCGAATATATAATGGCCCCAAAATGAGTTTTTGCCAAAATCCTTCAATTTTCGAATTTTGGTACTACTATAATCGGTAGTAAATTATGTTCATTATCTACCGATTGTGTTTAACTTTTAGTACAAAATTTTTGAAGCAGTAGCAGGAACATAATCGGTAGATAACAACCAATTTACCTACCGATTATGGTTGATGTTCTTCATTTCTGTAGTAGCAGAAACATAATCGGTAGATAACAATCAATTTACCTACCAATTATGGTTGATGTTCTTCATTTCTAAAGAACATCAACCATAATCGGCAGGTAAAATAGATTGTTATCTACCGATTATGTTCCTGCTACTGCAAATTAGAAAATTTTCAGATCAAAATTTTGATTTCAAGCAATCAAATCCTAATTTTGGATCACAACTACTATCATCTATCCGTTTGTTTGTTTAATTCGAATTTTCTTTTTGATGTTCTAAGTTTCAACTTTAAGGTTGATGAATTTTGGGTTTTAATTTTAAACCATCAATCATAAAATTGGATTGACCGACCATCTTTGATTTCAATCAAAATTAAAACGATGAAAAAAAAAATTGGGTGGGTAGAAAAGAGAAGAAGAAGAGGAATGATACGAAAATAAAGGATATAGGTTTAGATTTAGTATAAAGGTGAAGGAAAATATAGACAATTTTTATTTTTAAGACACCCCTTAACCCCCTTCAATGGAAGGGGATAAAAAAGTGGCCCTTAAATCCTTTTGAGTGGCCCCTAAAAATGCTAGGTTATTTTTTGACTACAAATATCAGTTACATACTATTTGGTAATCTTATACTGGACAAAAGGCTAATTAATTGTAAGAAAAAAGTTATTTATAACCTAAATTAAAAAAGCTTGCCAAAATATCATGTATATACGAACAAAAAAAATACATTACATTATTTAAACAAAACTCAATTTAATTATTAATAAATTAAAACTTTGGTTCCTTAAAATCAATCAACCATATAAAATTTAATATCAATCAACGATATATATTTTATAAAAAAATTTCATCCAGTAATAAACTAATAATTTGGTAACAAAAGTAGGTAAAAAAGAACCGAAGAATACAAACAAAAGACGCGAGCAAATTAGGACGGAGGGAGCCTAAAGGTAAGAGTGTTTGGAAGAATATTTTAAATTCATCTGTTTTCTAACAGGATCATTTGAGCATTAAAATGAATAATGGAAAGGCTACAAGATTTTGGCTGGACAATTGGTATTCTGGTGGTATTTTAAAGAACAGATTTCCCGCAGTTTATAAAGCTTGTAATACAAAATTAGCTTATGTGAATGATATGGTGCATAATGGGAGCTTGTATTGTAGTTCAAGAAGGAGTTTAAATGTAGTGGAACAACTGGAGTGGGACTTGCTATGCAATGAACTAGGGCCAGTTCATGGATTAAATGAAGATGAAGATTCAGTAGAAATATTGGGTGGGTTTTCAGTTAAAAAGGCATATGATGTTCTAGTGCAGGATGATGATCCGGTTGGTGATTTCAATAAATTTCTATGGAAGAAGGATGTGCCAGCTAAAGTAAGTTTTATGTCGTGGGCATACTTTCATCATTCTTTGCCTACACTTACTGAATTGAGTCATAGAGGAATGGTTGTTCAAAGTGAGAATTGTGTCTTTTGTCATACAGAAAGAGAGATAGCGAATCATATGTTGCTTCATTGTGATTTTGCTTATAAATTCTGGTCTAAATTCATTGAGGCATTTAAAGTGGATTGGGTTGCTCCAAGTTCAGTATGGAAGCAATTTGAATCTTGGAAACAAAATAGTATGACAAGCAGGTGCAAGGTAATTTGGTGGAAGGTAATTTATGCAATTCTTTGGCATCTGTGGAAGGAGAGGAATTCAAGAGTTTTTGGAGGGAGAGCTAAGGATGTAGAGGAGCTGTGTCTGGTAATTAGACAAACCATTGTTTTATGGTTTCAGAGACCATAACTTTTGAAAATATTTCTGTAACTTCTATTTTGTTTAACTGGAACACAGTTTTGCAAATGTGATGTATGTGTAAGACTAGTTCTTGAGCTGTAAATTTGTACAAAATTTTTCTTTAATATAACCTTCTTTATTCAAAAAGAAAAGAAAATAGAAAACACAAAATTGGTGAAAAAGACCAAAATCAATAATTCCTGGGTGAAAAAAACATTTAGATTTTGATACTGTTTAAATGGACAAAAATATAAAAATAGCCAGGATGTAACCAGTTTCATCTTACCCATTTTTAAATTTTTTTCTTATTTTTAATTTACATCAGGATGCATCCAGTTTCATCCTCGCTATTTTTTTTAAGTTTAAGCCAGGATGAATCCAGTTTCATCCTTGCTATTTTTTGTGTCAATTTCACCCATAATAATTTTTACTCGTCCATTTGAACCATGTTTTAAATTTTTTTGGACAAATGACCCATTTTCCGAATAGAAAACCATCCAAGTCTTAATTAATCCCATTAAATTTCTATATTTATATTCATGTAAATTATAGATATGTCCTTTGTAATTATTTATTATACGAAAAACTCCAAATAAAAATATATGTATTTGGTTGCCCCAAAGTGGGGCTTGTCCTGCTTATCCTTCAGGACTGGCCATGGGTGCATGGCCGCGCGAATATTTATGCAAACAGCCTAATCATTTTTTGAGTGTAAAGCTTATCTAGTTGAATGTGAATCACTAGGAAAACAAAAGTTCAAAACTCGAACAAACAAGTGATGAATTAGTATCGTATAATTTTCGATGAACAAACTCTCGTGCAAAACAAAGTATCGAGTGAAAACGAGTTGTTGGTCAATTATGTTCGTGACTTCAAGTTGCAAGAATTTCTACTTCTCCACTATCGAACATATCACATGTTTCATGAAAGCAGATATTGTCTTTTCTGAACAACTTGCGGCTGTCAGTTATGTGATCGATTTGTATGTAGCAATTTTTCTCTTTTATAGTTGGGAACTTTTAAGTTACCAATATAGAGATCTTGCATCACATCATCCAAATATGATGACATTTTATCATGTGCTCTATCTAAAATTTGTCTATCTATATACCGATTTATCATGTGCTATTCAACCTGTTGATATATCCACTTGTAACTTTAGCTGGTTCGCTGACTCGTTAGCCATTGGTTATATGAGATGTTAGTTAATTCGGTAAAAATGCTAAACAAATGGCGATTTCAAGCATCACGATAAAACGGCCCACACATTAAACAAGCCATAAACCGATTATCAAAGATAAATTTAGTGAATTCTTATTCTTATAATAATAATATTATAAGAACGGGCACCTAGCTCAGCTGGTCATCCCCGTTTCCCAAAGTTTCATGCGCTCCAGGAGGTCCCAGGTTCGAGCTCCCAATGGCGTAATATTGCAGGAATTAGCATGGAAGGTAGAGTTAGTTTGCCCCCTTGTGACACAATCTCATCCCCATCCGCCGTTTCGGCTCCGTTGGTTAGGTTACCCATGAGGCTCACTGGTAGGCTAGCACAGCAACCTGTTCAATTAATGTAGTACTACGTTGTTGGAGCTTAGCTTGTTAGGCTTCCAACTAGTTAATGTAATACCCTTTATCCAATAATAATATTAATTATAATTATAATTATATCTAAGTGGGTTGAGTTCTGCTATGCTCAACCGGTTAGGTTATACTATAATGATTTAATCCTATCATCAGCTAAAGGAGTCCAGCAAGGGCATCCCCTTGGGCCACTTTTTTTTTTGCATTTGTTTTACACTCATTGGTCTGCAAAATTGCCGCAAACTGCTCCCTTGATATGCATGCATGGTACCTCGACGATGGAACCATTGTTGGTGATACGCTGGAAGTGTCAAAGGCCCTTAAGATCATCCAGCAAGAAGGTGGAGCAAGAGGATTACACTTAAACATCAGGAAAACCAAAATTTATTGGTCGTCTACTGATCCGAGGAGCTTTATGGAGGATGTTTTTCCAACTGGCATATGCAGACCTTCCAATGGTGTCAAGCTTCTTGGAGGACCTGTTAGTATTGACCACCAGTACTGCAGTGACTTGGTTTTGTCCAGAGCCGATAAAACTGTACACTTAATGAATTATGTAAGACAGTTGAAAGATCCGCAGTGTGAGCTTTTGCTATTACGCAATTGCACCGGGGTTTCTAAACTGTACTTCACTTTACACACCACATCTCCTCAAGTTTTACAGGCTGCCATTACTTACTACGACCACCACCTTATGCAATATCTCCAACACCTGATCGCCGGTGATGGTGTCGGCTTTGGTCCACTACAACAACGGATTGTTACACTGCCTATGAAATATGGAGGGTTTGGCATCTATACACTTGCAGACACGATCCAGTATTGTTACTTGGCGTCACTTACTCAGACTCAACGCTTGCAGACTAATATTCTGAGCACTGTGGACATTTCAGCTCCGAGCCACAATCACCAACATGCTCTCAACCGCTTTATGCATGCCAGGGTCTTTCTTCTTTCAACATCGCTCTCTATCGCCCCACATCCTATGAAAACTTTGACAACCCAGTTCTTTGACGTTGTTAGGAAAGAGATACCAACTAAGTTCCAGCTTGACAAATGAGAGATGCAAATGTTGTGGAAAAGCAATCAACTCGATCACGCTATGGACTACCTGAAAGCCATTCCAATTCCCGGCCTTAACCAATCACTCGGACCTAGGCAGTTCTGAGCCGTTGCTCAACACCGCCTAGGCATTCCGCTATTTGCTGAAGATAGTACTTGCTCCTGTTGCGGTCGTGACATGGACGTATTTGGAGATCATGCACTCCATTGTGCAAGTGAAGTCGGCCTTAAATTTCGTCACGATTTGGTAAGAGATGTTCTCATGGATATTTGCTATAGATGTGGTGTTGCGGCTAGGAAAGAAGTCCCTTTGGGATTTCTTTCTGAACAGGACACGACTCTCAAGCCTGCTGACATATTCATACACAATTGGGAGAATGGACAAGATACTTGCTTTGACGTCACCGGAGTTTCACCATTCACCGGCGGCGGAATTCGCAGCTTCACTCGGGGCACGCTATTTCTACAGCAGTTGTTCATAAATGCATTAAATATCTTGCCAAGTGCACATCTCAAGGATACCGCTTTTATGCATTGGCTTTCTCGACGTTGGGGGATCTTGGAGAAGACCTTGTTTTGCTGTTGAGGAGATTGAAGAATTGCCTCACTAACTACGATGTTAACAACAAAGTAGGTGGTTTGCTTTTCCATAGGATAGGTTTGGCTATCCAAAAGGGTGTTGGCGCACAAATTGTTGCCCGACTCCCTTCCATTCATGTGTAAATAAATAATCTTTGGTTCTCTTAATAAAATTCTCTCTTTTTTATTATAATAATAAAAAAAAATAAATTTACACATGGTTGGTTGGTAGCCTAGCCACAAGCTGAGCACCAACACTTTTTTGGATTGCCATACCTACTCTATGAAATAAAAATCTGCTTGCACCCCAATTTGCGTCATTGTTTGCAAGACAATTCTTGAGTCGCTTCAAAAAAACCACTGTGTCATCACCTAATTCTCCTAAGGTGGTGAAGGCGAGGACGCCAAAACCGTACCCATGGGACTCACAAGTAGCCAAGTACGTGTTGCATTTGCGAAGAACTGCTTTGGCAATAGCCTGACCCGGAACAAAATAACGAATGTCATTTGTAAAGGGAGAGACCCCGGTGACATCTAGACATGTATCCTTCCCATTTTCCCAGTTGTAAACCAACAAGTCGGCAGGAAGTAAGGTGTTGTTCCCATCGGAGCTTAAGCCAAGTGATGCTTCTTTTCACGCTGAAACCCTGGCTCTAACGCATATATCCACAAAGACATCCCGTACAAGATCATGTCTAAATTTAATTCCGACTTCGCTTGCACAGTGTAATGCGTGATCCCCATATATATCCATGTCCCTGTTGCAGCTAGTGCATTGACTATCTTTAGCGAAAATAGGAATTCCAAGACGATAGCTAATTAAGTACACACCGAAATTGTCTTGGTTCTAGTGTTTGGTGTAAACAACTTATAGGAATAGCGAGCAGATAATCTTGGGCATGTTACAGTCTATTACTTTGCTACAACATGCTTTCCCGTGCATTCATACTGAAATTGGTAGGCAACTGCTTCTTCACGGCGTCAAAGTATATTACTGCCAAGGAATGCATAGAGTGCATGGGAAGGGTGCATCACTATCAAAGATTGAACGGATAATTATTAAAGTGAAAAAAAGTTGCTCTTAAAAGTTAAAACTAAAAATAATCACTCTAAAACCAAACAATAATCACTCTAAAACCAAATTCAAGTCACCCAAATAATAAAGAAATGTGTCAAAAGACACCAAAAATAATAAATCAACAAATTATCCTATATTTAACAATAAACTACTATAAATCAAGAAAAATAATTTTTTTTTGCTCAATCCTGCTCCAAACGAACCAGATTCGAGTAAGATGATTGTGACGGACCGGAAAATTATGCCTAACGTGCCAGGGCACGCATGCCATAACTTCCATGATGCGCCATGCTGATCCTACTTAACGAGCATAAAAACTAGGCAAATGCACGTTCATCTGCCCTTACAAGCGTGCTCGGGAAGCACGATGCAGCTAAATTAGCTTCCACACCGTTCTAATTTACCCTTGTTATGCGAAGGGTTTAAAGACTTGAAGGCTATGGCCGATGAAATTACTCGTAAAATAAAACAATATGCCACAAACGGCGACCCAAACGACTCCTAACGAAGAAGTTATTAAGAACACAAAAACTTTCCTAAAACGACAAAAACGGCCTTTTGAGGCCGTAAACGATGGAATTTGTCTAAAATTCCAAGACCGTGATGCGTAGACATCTTGATCGTTGGGATGTTTCCAATCAATTTAGACCCGTCTTGAGCTAAATTACGACACTCGAGTTTTTAGCCTCCAGATAGGCTATAGTTTGCTCATCTGCATCAACTTGTCTCATCAAGTTTGGCCACAATCATCTCCTGTGTCGAGCTACCGAGCCAGATGATATGAGAGGTCAATGTGCCGCAATCATCTCTCAAATAGATGATATGAGAGACAAAGTGCTGGACCGACAATGCTGCAACTCATTGCGGCTTCCTACGTACCCTTCCCTACTCTAAAGGGATCAATAACAGGCCGTAGTTCATCCAATAAGGGACAACAACTTAAGCCAAAATCGTTGCAAGGCTGTGGCCTAGAAATAATGGTAACGGCCTAGGTCCGTATAGGCCGTTCCATCAAAATGCACAAAGGTTGCGCATTATCGGGTCTTCGGCATGGTATAGTGATGCCTAAGCATCAAATGCCCTTTTTGCAAGGCTACGCAACTATAAATGAGGCTTACGCATCATTTATACTCTTTCGGCTAAGATATGAAGCTTACTTGGTTCATGGTCCGCATATGCACCTTCAACCAACTACCCCTCCCTATATATGTTAACTTAGCATTTTTACAACTTAGAAAAGGGGAGCGGATTAACATTCCTGCTTCACTATTCATGGCCGTTGTCGCTAAGTTCTGTTCTGTAATGCACAATGATTGCGCACCACTCGTTCTGTCTGTTGTACAATGATTGCGCAATACTCGTTCTGGCTATTGCACAATGATTGTGCAATATTTACTCTGGCATATTGCACAATGGTTGTACAATATTCACTCGGCCGGCCCTCTCTGGCCTGATGCACAATGATTGTACAATATTGGCTCTAGGCCAATAGCCTTCGTAATGCGCAAAGGATGCGCTGCAAGGCTCTAGTCCATCTACCCAACTGGCCTAATGCATTATTTGATGCAAGATTTGGCCCTTGTCCAAATGCCAAACATAATGCGCCATTTTGACACAATATTGGCCTTAATCTAATCTACCTCTTACCAATCAACGAAAGCTTTGGATGAAGCTTCATCTCAGGCCATGCCGCATCTTTTAGCATGCACCATGCTAAAAACACAGGGTGTTACAATGATAATGGCAACTATTAGGATTTTAAGGTTTCTGAAAAGATCGAAAGAGCGATCTAGTAAGAGCAAGGGCTATGGAATGAGTGTTTTTAATACTCATTCACTACCAAATCGAGTGAGGGACCGAGTGAAGGAGTGTTTTTGCACCGTGTGAGAGACTGAGTGAGGGAGATCCAAGAGTCTGATCATGTGCCTTCTAGGATGAAAAATTCCCCCAAGCTACTGATCATGTGCCTCCCCAATATATTTTTTGTTATTTTCATATATATATATATTTTTGTCTTTATTATCAGGAGTCTGATCATGTGCCGCCCATCACAAGTTTTTCCCCAAGCGGCTGATCATGTGCCTCTTAGTCTCGATTGTTGGACGCTCTTTCGAATGGGTGTGTGAAAGAGTTTGAGTGAAAGTGCACCTCTCCACTACCCATAGTAGCACCTAATTTGATCAAACTCGTTCATTTTGAATGAGAGCTCTTATCCCATAGCCCTTGCTCTAAAAATGATGTCCCTAGGTCTATTCAGCGCTCTAAGTAAATAAATTAGTTATAACTTTAAAAATATCTATCACATTATACCTTTAAAGATTTTTTTTTCCATCTAAATGTATTTGTTCTCGGATTATTAATGTAAAATTAACTATTTTACGGATATAATTACTTGAGATATAGTATAGACAAAGCCACAAATTTTACGGATATAATTACTTGGATTGGCTATTTAGATATTCGCATTAGACAGTGCCAAAAATTTTGAGCCATGATTTAGATTTCAAAACCATTTTATGTCGCAAAGCATATTATAGATATTTTCGATCATTGTCTGAAATATTGATCGCATGAAAGTTTCAGGTCAGTAAGAATAAGAAAGTTTAAACAACAATGCAGACACTGCAAACTAAAAAGAGTTTTGGGTTTTCAAACTATTGGTGTGACTTAATTCTTCAATGTGTTAGCATTACCAGTATTTTTGTTATTCTCAATGGGTACCCTTCCCGTTCTTTTAAACCAATTAGGGGCCTTAGGCAAGGAGATCCACTCACTCCTTATCTTTTTGTTTTATGCATTGAGTCTATTTCTCTATACTTATTGCATGATGAACTATGCCATCTCATCCATGGCTTTAATTTGCTAATGGTTGTGTTAGAGCATAGCTCGGTTGAACCCACCAAGCGTTGGTATGTCAAGTTTGTTGTCATATTTTAGTGAACCAAAACTCATTTAAAGAGTCGCTTGATTATTTACTAGAGTCAACTTCGTATAGGTTAGCTAGAAAGTTATTAGGATATGAGACATACAAGTATTACTTGAAGACTTGAAGAATATGAAGAAGTAAAGAGCTACAACGACGACATCATCCTTCCTCTTGAGGTTAGTAATATTTTGACTTGAACTGTTTCATTCCTAACGTATTTTTCAAGTCGTGCTATATTGAAAACATAACTGCGAAGCTGTGAATGATTATACTCTAGTTAGACGTAGTATTAACGCTTATCTTTTGAACTTCGTATATAAGACATCGACATAATCGTATGAATGCTATTGTGATTATGTATGGGTATTGGTGAAGATTTTGTCCTAGAAAACAATGTTTTACATTCGTTTAAAGGAAGTACATTCATAAACTTGTTTTGTGAATCGAAAGGAAAATCGCTAGGCTTATTGGTATTGTTATTCATTGCAAATCTTTGGATTACCAATATGTGTGTTTAGTATAACCGCTCGTAACTTGTTTATGTACCTTGGTAAAACTATTCATAATGCCTGACTTATGTATCAGTATGACTTTTATTAGTGAAACCAATCTTAAGTAATCATCTGAGATGGTATGATCGATATTTGTAATTGGTGTGATCAATTCTAGTCATTGGGCAACCGATCCTAGTACTTGGTGGGACTAATCACAAGATGTTTAATCGATCCTTGTAGTAGGTTAACAAGTTTTAGTTATTGGTGTGTTGATGGTGGTTTTTAGCTTAGGGTTAAAATTGTAAAAACCTTGCATCTGATGTGACGTCACTCTGTAAGGAAACAGAGCCGTGAGTGTTAACCTCTCCACCGACATATTTATTGAGCCGTTCAATATATTTACATGAAATTTATCCAGACCGGCGCATGTAGCAACCATCCCAAATATTCTGTAAATTTCGGCGCCTTGCCTATATTCACTTAATATAAGTTCATTTGAATACTTTCTGTGCTATGTTCCCCGGCTGAACCCTTAATGTTGATATGGCATGACAATTTTTGTTCACTCGCAGCAGAGTAGCATGAATTTCCAAGTATCAAGGATAAGGTCTTTGCATAAGGTATTCAATCAGAAAGCATGCTGCTCTCTGGCAATGAACTTAAAAGAACTCTGTGTCAACACATAGAATTCCATCAATTATCCTGACTAATTTGCAAAATTTAGGGTTTTGCGCCTTGCGCAGTATATCAGACCTTGCTTGTCGAAATTAAGCCTAAACAAACTAGGTAATTAATCCGCCATGGATTAACAGGTGCAAAATCTTTCCCAGAATCATAAAACAAGGAGCCGCAGGATAGGAGCAGCAGCAAATGGAGGCGTGGCCATGCCTTAGGCCAACCAGCGTCATTGGCCACGCCCCATCCTAAACCGGCCCCATCTCCCTCGACAAATCAGGTTGCTCTAAAGCCGCCACACTCACACTAGAAGTGTAGCCACGCCCATGCTTGGCCGGTCCCTCTCCTTCCTACCAACCAATCAGGTCACTTTAAAATGCGCCACGAGCACTAGAGGTGTGGCCGCGCCTTATGTTTGGTCGGCCCCTTTTCTTGACCAATCAAGTCGCTCTAAATTCTCCACCATACATTAAAGGCCAAACGCACCATGCCGCGCCACCATACTAACCGGCAAGCCAAATGCGCCCTGCCGCAATAACATATTAATCGGCATACCAACATGCCACTCTGCCGCAGTAACATGACACTCTGCCGCAGTAACATTCCAATGTGCCACAAATGACGCCACTACGTGCTAATCCACTTTCTATTCGTGGACAATGCCATAACGGACTCCAATTAGGATTTCGTGATCGAAACAAAGACTTTTTAGCCGAAACCCTAATTTTTGGTCATAGTCCACAACATGCCACGAGCCACTTTAGCCTTGGCCATGCCGCCAAGCCCTAACTTTGGCCACGACGCCAAATCCTAGCCTTTGCCACGCCGCCAAGCCCTAACTTTGTCCACGACGCCAAATCCTGGCCCTAGCCACGTCGCCAAGCCCTAACTTTGGCCACGACGCCAAATCCTAGCCTTGGCCATGTCACCAAGACCTAACTTTGGCCACGACACCAAATCATGGCCTTGGCCACGCCGCCAAGCCCTAACTTTGGTCACGACGCCAAATCCTAGCCTTGGCCATGTCGCCAAGCCCTAACTTTGGCCACGGTGCCAATTCCTAGCCTTGGCCACGCCGCCAAGCCACAGGCGTGGCCATGCCACAACGCCATAGACGCGACTATGCCACCATGCCGTAGGCGCATGCCACTACGCCACGACTATGCCGTTATGCCATTAACAGGTTCCAACAGAATGTGGCCATAATCAACGGCTACCCTTCCTCATGAGATGTAATCTCAGCCATCCAAGTTCGCCACCGAGCCGACAGACTTGTGGCAAGTTTTAGGCGACCAACTGCCTAAATCTAGTGGCCATGGCTACGTCAGACGCCACTTACACCACTGTGCCACTGGCATGCACGAGCCATGCCATATGCCACATTGCCACTGGCGTACACCAAAATGCCACTGCGCCATTATCAGGCTCCAACACAAGGTAGCCATAATCAACGACTACCATTCCTCATGAGATGCGATCTCAGCCATCGAAGTTCGCCACCGAACTAACAGAATTGTTGTAAGTTTTAGGCGACCGGCCAAGACGAGCTTAATAGCATCACATGCTATTTTCCTACGGAAAGCCTCTTGATTTTAACTTGCCACACGTAGCAAAATACTACATGTTTTCCAAGAAAACACTCGAGACATCAAATATGTCACAAACTGGGGGATACTCATCAGGGTATTAGTCTGGCGGTTTACAGCGTGCGGCGTGCAATACGCCCGTTATAGGAAAGTGTCATGAAGTAGGACAATTAATGGCGGCAAGAAGTAACGGGTGTAAACGGATCCACTTCCTTCATCATGGAAGCATGGGTTTCTGGCGGTTATACGTTACTCCATTCTTCCACCACTCAATCGTTTACACTTCTTACGAGACCAGGGTACGTTGTAATATGACTTGTATAAATAGGCTTCACCTATTTACACCAAACACAAGTTTTTAGTCGGCAACATCACAGTATCCAGAAATCACCATAGAACTGATACCTTTCATTCTAGTTCCACTTTCTGATACAACTCATAAAACAAGCCACATCTTCAGAATCAACTATTCTGGTCTCAACACTTTCTTCGCTTCCCTCCTTAAGACCAACCCTTCTCCTTCACTTTGTAACCGAAGAAAGCCTGGAACGACCATTTCTTGGTTTAGGCCAGGATTGTACAGATTGATCTCTCGAATCAAAAGTACTCCCGTGCAGTGCATTGTTTAGGGTTTAGATTCGTTTCTCATCCACACACCCAAAATTACCAAAATCAGCATAAACAGTTTTCACCCTTAAACATGGTGTAACCGATCTTATAACTTGTGCAACCGATCACAAGTAAGTACCATAAATAGTGGTAACCGATCCTGGTACTTAGTTAGAAATTCTATGGAAACTAGTGTGACCGATCCTAGTAGCCACTTGGAGGTAGAACCGAAACTTGTTTTGGTAGAATCGTTAAACCCATGAATGGTGATTAAATATTTTTTGATCAATCACATAGTTCTTGGAAATCAAATGAACCAATTCTAAACTCGTTTGGAAGTGTGGCAAATCGGTTCCAAGATTGTAAACATGAAAGAGGATCTACAAAGTAAAGATGTCGACATACTTTGAACACATGCAATAATTCTTATCTATTATTGTTCAAAGATATTCCTTAATAACTAAAGGAGAATCCCAGATCGAAATAAATTGAGAATCTTTTAATTAAGGTTTTTAGTTTTATATGCTTTTAATTTCCAGCAATTAAATGCATATCTTTATAAAATAAAAATTGGTAATGTGCATTTACTAATTGAAGATTTTCTGCTGAGATTTCGGTCAATATTTGGTCAGAGCATTTCCAGTAATTATGAAAACCGATTTGGGCGTTTATTGCATATCTTTGAGAATATTCGGTTTTGGAAATTCCTTGGTGTCCAAACTTCATTGGTCTATAAATATTGAAGTTTGCATTTCAAGCAAAATAATCCTCAGAGCCAGCAAAACTACCTTGTTATGTTGTTACTGGTGGAGCCGTCTATTCAGAGAGGAAAGTACCCTAATTAGGCGAAATGTCTTACGACCGCTTGTTTTAAAGACTTGTTTGGGATTGGGAAGCTCTACGAGTACCGTTGGTTGCAGTTTATTATTAGTTTTTGATTGATTTGATTGACTAACGGTTGTTGAACTTTGATTGCACCTAGTTTGTTTATGCTTGAGAATCTTCTCTTCTGATATAATATTCACTCAAACTAGATCGAAGTTTCGACGGGGATCTTTAGAACTGTTTGTAGATCTAAAGACGTCTTGTGATAATCCATTGTTAACAGACTCCGTTCTGTGTGTGATTGATCACAAGAGATACAAGTTGATTTTGTGTAGGTATTTATTGAAGATCTAAGAAGATTTGAAGACAAAGAAGATTTCTTATTTGAGTTCATAATCTTTGGTGTGCACAAAACTTGATCGGCTCGGGATCCAACTATAATCGGTTTATCTTTTGATAGATTGGATTGATTAGTTGTGTAGATCGGCATCAATACATTTCTTTGTGATTCATAGTATTGATTGCATAGTCTAAACAATTACTTTGGTAGTTGTCGATAGATTGATCTAAGAACCCGACAAAGGAGTTTATTGGCATAAACGGAAGAGCCTTTTGTCAAACTCATATCACGTTGTTTGAAAAGAGTTGTTACCGAACAGATTTGTTGTTCCTTTACTGTTTGGAATATGAACCAAAGGAATTGTTCCAAGTGCGTGACTTATTGCAAGTTGGAGGCGCAGGGATACAGACGGAACTAGGTGAACTATAGGTTTAGTTGCTTGGTCTCAACTATACGAAGTTGGTTTAGATTTTGTATAACGGCTTAATCCTGAGAGTATTTAATTCTGGACAAGGTCCTGGGGTTTTTCTGCATTTGCGGTTTCCTCGTTAACAAAATCTTGTTGTGTCTTTTACTTTTCTATTTTCGCAATTATAATTGTTTTTATTATAATTAGAGATAGATATAAAATACACAAACGTTAATTCCTAATTACTTGATAGCAATCCTATTGTGTTCGGTTAAGTCCGAACCTATTATCAAGTAATCATACTTCGTTGTTGTATTGTCTCGATCTTGTATCCATAGTCAATCACGCAAGTTATCTTGTTGTCGTATTGTCTCGATCTAGTATCCATATACGATCACACGAAGTGTGTACCGATTAGTTGTATTGTCTCGACTCAGTCCATAGAAAATCACTTTCGGAGAAAGGACTTATAGGTGGAAAAGTTTTAGATTGAGGTATATTTGGGTACCCTCATCTTTTCAATTGGTATCAGAGTATGCAAACACGAAAAGATCTAACAATCTGTGTTTTGTGCGATCCAACCTATAAGAAATTGAATCTATGTCTGATTCAGTTAACTTTATGCAAGAGTATGAATACTCAAATGTTTAAGATATTACTACTTCGTTGTCTCATGATCCAGAAGTTGCGAAAACATCTGTGTCTATCTCTGATGGATAAGAAGATACTGATAAAGAGTTCGTAAAACTCCTAGAGCCTATAAAATCTCTGTCTACAAAGATGCTGATATTAAAGACAGAGTCAAATCTTCTTAAACATGAGATCAGAGAAAAAGACATTCAACTAAATGCTCTAGCCAAAGAGAATATGGATCTCACTGTCAAACTAGAAGCCCTTGGTAAATCTATTACACTTGATCAAGAGACCCATCCTATGACTCTGACTAATGATGCTGTTGTAATTTCTTCTGATAATGAGGAAACTAAAAGTCCTTGCTCGGCTTTTACAGACTATGATAAAACTGGTTTAGTCACATATGAAACAGATCAGGATGATGGTAGTTTGCCTAACTACATCAAGTCAGAAGAGGATGAGAAACCATATTCTACATCTACTGATGATCAAACAAAATCTTGTCCAAAGGAAACTTTGAACCTATTCCTTGAACGTGATCTTAAGGAATACAACTTTCAGTCACTTGATAGGAAACTTATACTTCTTCAAAATACCGTGGTAAAAGTATTTAAAGAAGTTTCTTGTCTTAAAAAACTGAAAGATCATTCCTCAGTAGAAAGACAGAATATACCACAACCCAACAAGGTCAACTCAAAAACAGGAGTAAGAGTTGATAGTCGCTTCTGGAAGAATATTCCTCCTCACTCATGTCGAAACAGACCTTGTTAACATGAAGAACAATTCCAGAAGAAAGGGAAAGAGAGAATCTCTGCCGAAGGAAACAATCAGGAATTTCCGATAATTGTTTCAGATAATCATGCTGATGTACATCATAAGGAAATCCTTAGAATTAGAAAATCATATGAAAATCTCATTGATAGAATTAAGAGAGATTTATCTATCTCTGAAAATTCTCACGTCAGTACAGTTTCTCCTAATGATCATATCTTTAGATCAAGGAAGGATCACCTTCTTGGGAGAAAATATTTTGGGCATAAATTCCCAAAGAGAAACATGAACTATGTTTCTGATACTCGCTGTAAGCTAGAAAAAGCTTACTCCGATGCAACTTAGTTGTATCGAATTGTGCACTCTCATCCTCTTTCGTGCTCTTAATTATGGATGGGAAAAGCACAATAAAATGAGAGCACATTTTTGTGTGTGTTTTTTTATCAGAAAAAATTTGTGAAAATTTATGGATGACTACGAATCCATGTCTGTCGGAAAATTGTTCATGTTTAACATGATCTTCCAAAAATAGGTTTTATTTAGAATTTTTGAATTTTAATAAACCTTCCAGCATGAGAAGTTCGGACAAAGGAAACTGAATATATTCTTTTAATATTTTCAGAATTTCCTGATACTTTCGGTCCGAGAGTTGTCTCTTCTTAAAGAGAAACTATCTCTTGCTTGTATTCTGAAACCCTGATCAATCACTATTTAAATAACCGAGCATGCCTCTAATAACTCGCAGTGTCACAAAGGCTAATAGGGAGGAAGCTCAAAAGGTTAAAGATTGTCAAGGAATTAATACAGAGAGGAAGAAGAAAAACATATCAAAAATCATGTATGGTTATGATTCAGATAGTTCAAATGGATTTCAAGATGAGTTATGTATGTTGGCTTACTCGCAGTGTCACAAAGGCTAATTAGGCACATAATTTCCTTTATTGTTTGAAATAAGAACTTTGTAAGCCTCTCTGACATTGACCTTTAACCTCACCTTATTTACTACATGAACAAATAATTTGATAACCACAATTACTACTTCAAATGAGAATGCCTTTGATTTCCACTGCCACCTGATAAAAGATGAAGATATCAATAATAGTACACGGGTTTTAAGTCCTAATTTCAGAATTAATAATATCCTTAACTAACAAATTAAGATTTCTGATTAGAGACATCCGCTTAAGAACTTTAATATTCCACTTCAAACATGACTTCACAACATCTCCCCTTTAAGAATAATTCTTTTCCAATTCACATTTTTTATTCTTAGCCTTACAAGTCCTATTAATGTTTATCAGGGGTGATGCTTAGCCTTAACAACCTAGTAACCTCAAATGTAGGTTTGCATACACTCTCCATGCCATTTTTGATGGTAAATCTATATTATTAGTCTCTAAACCTCTCACACGTAAACCTCCAAAATTTAAGGCCCTACAAGCCTTTATCCAACTTAACTTGTGCAGACTCTTCTTGTCATCATATCCTTTCCACAAAATAGTTTTCTTAAACCTGTGAAGTTTTAAGATCAAACTTTTTGAAAATTTGAGCATGACATAACATGGTTACAAATAGGATCTAAAACAGACCTAACAAGTAGTATTGGCAGCGAGCGTAATTTAAAGTTTATAATTCCAACCTTGTATTTTGTTGGCCAACTTTTAGGTAAGATCAACAAAAATACTAGAGCTAATCCTACCTCATTGAATTGCTCAAGATATTTACATGGATCCTTTAGAACTTTCACCTTTAGAGAATTTTTATTCCTTTAGAGAAGCTTGAAAAATCGTGGGTCTAACAACCTCACCCAATATTTCGCTTAGAAATATGTATGGACAAACTCCAATATAATTATGAGAGCACAAACTAATAAAGCAAGCTCAATAAAGAAGTATATCCAAGAGTTGTATCTCTGTTTCACAATGTAATCAGCAAGTCAAACAAATAGAAATCCGCGAGCCTGATTATTATGTGAAACAACTTGAACGGCACCAAAGACCAATGTTCAAGTGTCAATCAATTTATATCAACAACCAAAGGTTGGATTATCTAATTGATTGAACTACGCACAACCTGGGATATTTCAATTATATAAACAAATATAATGCGGAAAAGAAATAACACAGATACCAGAAATTTTGTTAACGAGGAAACCACAAATGCAGAAAAACCTCGGGACCTAGTCCAGATTTGAACACCATATTGTATTAAGCCGTTATAGACACTAGACTACTCCAAGTAAACTTCGGACTGGAATGTAGTTGATCCCTAACCAATCTCACACTAATCAACGTACAGTTGCGTTCCTTACGCCTCTTGAACCACGCCGGATTCTGCGCACTTGATTCCCTTAGCTGGTCTCACCCACAACTAAAAGTTGCTA
The DNA here is from genome assembly GCA_023531295.1 of Papaver armeniacum. Lineage (NCBI taxonomy): Eukaryota > Viridiplantae > Streptophyta > Magnoliopsida > Ranunculales > Papaveraceae > Papaver > Papaver armeniacum. The sequence goes on along the minus strand of JAJJWW010018191.1, from coordinate 10,058 downwards.
CGACCCAAAGTCGAAGACTTAATAAACAAATTTGTATCACATAGAAAAGTCTATTGAATAGATAAATCTGTCTTTTGATAAATCAAGGTGAACAAGAACCAATTGATAAACCGGACTTATATTCCCGAAGAACAGCCTAGTAATATCAATCACCTTAAAATAGTCTTAATCGATTAACTAAACAAGATATTATGGAATCACAAACGATGATACGAAGGTGTTTGTGACTACTTTTCAATCTTGCCTATCGGAGAATAAATCTTGAGAAAATCTTAAAGAAGATAGTACTCAATCACAATAGAAAACAGCAAGATCAGAACACGCAACTACATAGAAAATAGTTGGGTCTGGCTTCACAATCCCAATGAAGTCTTTAAGTCGTTAACCTACTGGGTTTTAGAAAACCTAAGGTTAAAGGAGAATCGACTCTAGTCGCAACTAGTATCACACAGGAGGTGTGGGGATTAGGTTTCCCAGTTGCTAGACTTCTCCTTTATATAGTCTCCAAATCAGGGTTTGCAATCAATGTTACCTTGGTAACAAAGCATTCAATATTCACCGTTAGATGAAAACCTAATTAGATTCAAGCTAATATGTTTCAACCGTTAGATCGAACTTAGCTTGTCATACACAAATGAAATGTACCAACATTTAGATAAAGGTAATCGTACCTAAACGTGTACACTTAGTTGGTTCAACAATAGTTAACCAAGGTTAGCCATATGACCACTTTCATATCAACCTTATTCATCTTCTTCACAACTAGTTCAAATGACTCAAATGAAACTAGTTATAGAGTTGTTCAATTGTTTATATTCTCATAGAAGTATACAAGACACAATTGAAGCAAAATCGATTTTGCTTCACTCGAATCATTTCATGAACATTATAGCCACGGTTTGCAAAAGATTGCATTCCTTAATATATAAATGTATTAGTTCATCATCAAATCGATTTTAGAACATAACCTACTCAAGTACGCAAACGGGTACGCATACTTAAGTAGCCGGACTGAGTTTGGTTTCGCCAGTACGCGAACATGTACGCATACTAGTACACTTCGAAACTCCAGCAGAAATTCACGGGACCTGAACTTACGCCAGTACGCATACCTAGTCCCGGGACTTCTATTCACCAACCAGTACATGTACGCATACCATGGTTCCCGGACTTGGACTTTACACAAATGTGAATACACACTAAACTCTCATTTCAATCATTGAAACATTCTTAGAAGACGACAATAGATGTCTTACACAACTATTAGCTCCAAAACATTTTTCAAGTGATTGAATGATCAATATGAAACATTCCGAGTCTACACCAAATGATTGTATCACACAAATTATGTAAGACATTACAAGGCGATTTTCACATGATCATCTTTTGACTTTCATCAAGAATAAAAGATGAACTTGGTTAAAGCGAAAGCTTATCAATACATTTTCGATAAATAGATCAGCGAGATAAACTCAGCTCGAAATATAAAATGTGTATAAATGAAGTCTATATAGCAATACGACTTTTGTCTCAAATAAGAGATAGAGTAGATAAACTTCTGAGTGATAGATGAGTTCAAGTCTCCATATAACTTTTGTTGATGAAGTTCCACAAGTTCGCTTGAGTAGTTCTTCATCTTCATTCGATGAATGCCGTGAAGTCTAAATCTCAACTACACTTTATATCATAATCCGAGACTTAGCTATAAGTAGACTAGATGCCGAACCAGGGCCTTCTGAATTTCAAGAGTCCTAAAAACAAAAGCCTTTATTTGCGGTATCTCCTTTCCGATTTCCTTCAACTCTTCAAGAACACCAGAGAACTTCTGAAGATTTGAAGGTACATCCCTTGGTTTTCTCACATTCCTCCTTTTTCTTTTCAAATTTGAGGGAAAAAGAGATTTGTCTTTTTCCTTCATGATTGACGGATTAACAATCATATTAACATCCTTTCCATCAGAAGTCATGATGCTTGGAGTCTCCATAAGAATATGGGTTTGTGAGAGAAATTCAAAAAAAAAGCTCCACAAGCAAACTTGTGATAAAAGGAGTTTTTCAGAGAAGAAAAAAGGAATGTAGGGTTACGGAACCTTTACATAAAAGAGGATTAACGTATGCACAACTCACAGCCCTAAAGAGGGTAGAATTGTTTAAGCTTGTTTGCTAATCGATTTGGTCTCCGTTGAAGTTTGTTGACATATCTTACTTTATGCTTGTACTTGAAGCAATTAGAGAGTCTGTGACCCTTAAGAGTACATTAAGAACATGTCAAAGTGGAAGATGGTTGAGATACCATATTTGAGAAAGTTGCTAGACAGAATGTGGTACCTTAAACAGTAGATAGGATTTCCAGTAGATAGAGAAAAATCCATTTTATCCTCCAACATAATTGAAGAAGTTTCTCCAGAAAAAATATCAAGATTGATGTGAGTATTGCTACAATTATCAAAATTAATATTTTCAGCAAGGAGCGCAACACTTGATTTTTCATCTTCACTTGAATCATAATGATTAGACATTTCATCAAGAGTTACAGCCAGACCTTTGTTCCCAGTGTATTTTCTACGATTTGGACACTCATTGGCAAAATGACTAAAACCTTTACACTTGAAGCACTGTGGCAAGTACACGTCATCAGTATCGTCAGTATCCCTGTTTTTGGGAGGAACACGATTATGGGGTTTAACTAATGACTTGGGTTTATCTCTAGCGAACAGTTTACTTCTCTTCAAAAGAAGATCTCTAAACTGTCTTGTGATCAAAGAGACTGACTTATCAAGATCTTCATCTGAAGAATCAGTCTCAGAAGGATCATCTTCAGAGATGCCAACACTTTTACTTTTATCAAGTAATTTAGTGTTCTTTTGTGCTTTGAAGGCAACATCCTTTCCAAATTTGGATGTATGCTCATGATCAAGGATCTTTGACTTCCCAACCAGAGTATTTCTGGATAAAGTGTTAAGGTTATCTCCTTCAACGATGACATGTTTCTTAGAATCGTATTTTGCTGGCAACGATCTGAGAATTTTCATCACAATGTCCTTTTCAGGAATAGTCTTACCCAATGCAAAAGATGCATTAACAATTTCAGACACTTTGTGATTAAAATCATCAAATGAATCTTCATCATCCATACGAAGGTTTTCCCATTCATAATTTAAGTTTTGAAGCCTGGCTTTCTTTTCAGAGGTATTTCCTTCGAATACAGTTTCTAAGATATCCCAGGCATCTTTAGACCGAGTGCACGTAGTCACATAGTGCTGAAGATCTGGGGTAATGGCATGTATGATAGCATTTAAACCGTCAGAATTTTTCTTTGCAACGAGAATCTCATTTGGTTCATATCTACCAATATCCTTTGGAATAGAGACGTCGTCTACTGTAACTATTGGAGGATTATAGCCATTAACAACATAAACCCATGATTGAAAATCTCGCGCTTGAAAAAAGGCACGCATAGCAATTTTCCACCATAGGTAATTTGAACCATCGAAGACTCGTGGTACGTTTATGGAGATAACACCTCTGTCCATAGGTTAGATCACTACAAACACAGATTTATGAGGTCTCAAACGTGTTTGCCTGCTCTGATACCAATTAAAAAAGCGGGGGTCTAACAACCTCACCCAATATTTCGCTTAGCAATCTGTATGGACAAACTCCAATATAATTCTGAGAGCACCAATTAATAAAGCGAGCTCAATCAAGAAGTATATCCAAGAGTTGTTCTATGTTTCACAATGTAATCAACAAATCAAACAGATAAAAATCCGCGAGCCTGATTATTATGTGAAACAACTTGAACGGTACCAAAGACCAATGTTCAAGTGTCAATTAATTTTTTTCAACAACCAAAGGTTGGATTATCTAATTGATTGAACTGCGCACAACCTGTGATATTTCAATTATATAAACATATAAACAAATATAATGCGGAAAAGAAATAACATAGACACCAGAAATTTTTTTAACGAGGAAACCGCAAATGCAGAAAAACCCCGAGACCTAGTCCAGATTTGAACACCACACTATATTAAGCCGCTGCAGACACTACCCTACTCCAAGTTAACTTCGGACTAGAATGTAGTTGAGCCCTAACCAATCTCACACTAATCAAGGTACAATTGCGTTCCTTACGCCTTTTGAACCACGTCGGATTCTGCGCACTTGATTCCCTTAGCTGATCTCACCCACAACTAAGAGTCGCTACAACCCAAAGTCGAAGACTTAATAAACAAATTTGTATCACACAGAAAAGTCTATTAAATAGATAAATCTGTCTCCCACAGATATACCTACGAGTTTTGTTCCGTCTTTTGATAAATCAAGGTGAACATGAACCAATTTATAAACCGTACTTATATTCCCGAAAAACAGCCTAATATTATCAATCACCTCACAATAGTCTTAATCGATTAACGAAACAAGATATTGTGGAATCACAAACGATGAGACGTAAGTGTTTGTGACTAGTTTTCAATCTTGCCTATCGGAGAATAAATCTCGAGCAAATCTTAAAGAATAAATTACTCAATCACAATAGAAATAGCAAGATCAGAACATGCAACTACAGAGAAAATATTTGGGTCTGCCTTCACAATCCCAATGAAGTCTTTAAGTCGTTAACCTACTGGGTTTTAGAAAAACCTAAAGTTAAAGGAGAATCGACTTTTGTCGCGACTAGTATCACAAAGGAGGTGTGGGGATTATGTTTCCCAGTTGCTAGAGTTCTCCTTTACATAGTCTCCAAATAAGGGTTTGCATTCAATGTTACCTTGGTAACAAAGCATTCAATATTCATTGTTAGATGAAAACCTGATTAGATTCAAGCTAATATCTTTCAACCGTTAGATCGAACTTAGCTTGTCATACACAAATGAAATGTACCAACATTTAGATAAAGGTAATCGTACCTAAACGTGTACACTTAGTTGGTTCAACAATAGTTAACCGAGGTTAGCCATATGAACACTTTTATATCAACCTTATTCATCTTCTGCACAACTAGTTCAAATGACTCAAATGAAACTAGGTATAGAGTTGTTCAATTGTTTATATTCTCATAGAGGTATACAAGACACAATTGAAGCAAAATCGATTTTTATTCACTCGAATCGTTTCATGAACATTATAGCCACGGTTTGCAAAAGATTGCATTCCTTAATATATAAATGTATTAGTTCATGATCAAACTGATTTTAGAACATAACCTACTCAAGTACGCAAACGGGTACGCATACTTAAGTAGCCGGACTGAGTTTGGTTTCGCCAGTACGCAAACGGGTACGCGTACTAGTAAACTTCCAAACTCCAGCATAAATTCACGGGATCTGAACGGATACCTAGTTCCGGGACTTCTATTCACCAACAAGTACGCGTATGTGTACGCATACCATGGTTCCGGGACTTGGACTTTACACAAATGTGAATACACACACTATATTTATATCCAATCATGGTTACATGTTCTAAACTCTCATTTCAATTATTGAAACATTCTTAAAAGACGACAATAGATGTCTCACACAACTATTAGCTCCAAAGCAATTTTCAAGTGATCGAATGATCAATACGAAACATTCCGAGTCTACACCAAATGATTGTATCACACAAATCATGTAATATGTTTGTTGATGGTGGTTTTTAGTTCAGGGCTAAAATTATAAAACAACCCTGTACTTAATGCTCAGTTGTTCTGCAAAGAAGCTGAGCCATTTAAGAGTGATGAGTGCCCAGGCCTCCTTACTTACATATGTATTGAGCAATTCAGTATATTTATATAAAATATATCCAGAATGGTGGGTGTAGCAACAACCCAAAATATTCTGTAGATTTTATCTCTCGCCTGCATTATTCATTAATGTGCGGCTCATTAAGTATTTTCCTATGCTATGTTCCCCGGCTGAACCCTCAATATTGGCATGACATGACAATTAGTGTTCACTCGCAGCTGAGTAGCATGAATTTCCCGAAGTATCAAGATTAAGGTCTGCATGAAAATACTCAATCAGAAGACGCGCTAACTGCTCTCTGAGAATAAAAGAATTTTGTGTTAACACAAAAAATTTATCAGATTTGTTCAATTTTGTGATAGCTCACAAGATTCAAATTTAGGCCTAATTAATTTGCAAAAATTAATTTTTGCGCCCTGCGCAATATCTCCAACCCTATTGGTCGAGACCAAACCTAGGTAAGCTAGGAAATTAATCCGCCATGGACTCTGGAGTGTGAAGATGGGATCTATGAAAATGATGTATGCTACCTAGTGAGTAATGTCTCCTTAGTGAGTATCTGTAATGCCTTGTTCTTTATTTTGGATTTGCGCCTAAAAAGATATATCTTGGGCTAATTGTAAGTTGTATATTTTGGCTATTTTGTTAATAAAATTTCATGATTTAGAAAAAAGAAATCTGCCATGGACTAGTGGGAGCAAAGTCATACCAAGAATAAGAAAACGAGAAGTAAAAGAGGAGCTGCGGCAAACAGAAGCAACAGCAAGAGGAGGCGCAGCCACGCCACTTGTCCGGCCAATTCGCCCTAACAGGCGCCACCCATGGCTGGCCGGCCACGCCCCATAAGATTGCTTGCTGGCCCTGATCGTGTGTCAATCCGTCAAAAATAATTTCACTTTCTTACTCACTAAATTTAAATGAAGCACAAGGTAAGGAAGAGTTCGTATCCACAGAGAGGCAATTGTTGTTATGTAATTTTCAGTTTCTAAGGTAACCAAGGGGGGATGTTTGTTGTTTTAACGAAATACTCAAGTCAAAATAAAATAAAGCAAAGCAAATAGTTGGAATAATCAATAAGGAGAAGATATTGGTCACATGATTGTATCATTCACAAACATGTATTTTCATCAATGATTAGAATTGGTATTTTAATCTCGTATTTACTAAAAGTCCTAGGATACCTTGATCGCAAGTATAACCCGTTAATTCCCTGTTTTCATCACAACCACATTAAAAGATGCATATGTGAATTCTTCCTAGAAAGCAACCTAAAGTGTAAAAGCACAATTAAGTTTAACTCCCTAAAAGCAATAAGTTCTATGGAATAAGACTAATCAATGCAAACGAATGTGTAAAAGCACTAAACGTTTTAACAAAAGTTATGATTCACTTGTGACTAGTAGGATATATCACTACAAGCACTACCCACAATTATGCTACTTAGAATCAGGGATAAACAACTTTTTCGTATTGAAAACCCTAATATAGCTCTAGAGATGAACGCAAATCGGATTGATTCCGGACTCAACCTAACAAGTATTCAAATCTTATAACACTATTAATTGTGAATCACAAACAATAAATTACTGAGACAAAACTCATTCATAGATTCAAAAACATGTTGAGAAATCAACTTTTATCCCATAACCAATAATATGTTTAGCTACTCATAGCTATGGAGTTCATAATAATAATAATTGAAAAGAAGAAGATGAACAAAAGCAAACCCTAGAAGCGTAAACAAAACGGCTCTCCCAAAAATTCCAAGAATAAGATATATGATATGTTGTAGAAGACCTTCCCTTTATAGCTTTTCTCCAACTTCTAAAATTAGGTCTAGTCTTCAAAGTCCATTAGATGAGAATCCACCAAGCCCATAAGAAAGATAAACCCATGTAGAAAATATGACCCAAAAGTGGTCGCCGGAAATCTGGTATTGTGACCGGAACTTGGCCGGAAAGGTCGCCGGAAAAGCATCTCAGGTGACCGGCAAAGTCCGCCCGGTCACCGGTTCAGCGAATCAACTCGGTCGGGTCAACGGGTCAGCTCGGGTCAACTCGGTCGGACCGAGTCAAACCGAGTCAGGGTGTAGTCAGATTCAGAGTCAGCTATTCTCTGGCTGATTGGGCTGAGTTGCCAGGCCTTGAGCCATTTTCACAGGCCATAACTGTGTGATGCACCATCCTTGTGCATATCCAGTGCACTGCCAGCCATGATGGCTCTGCTTGCCAATTTGAACTCCACCTACACTTGCCTTCAGTTGCACATCCCTGTAACCCATTTAAACTCTTTACCACCAGCACTTTCTCATCCACAATTACCACCTGAGCTGCCTCCTGCCAATTCACAACCTCAACTCCAGATGCTGCCAAACAGCTTCTTCCATCTGTGGTTGCACCTCCAGCAGCAACACAAGCACTAACTCAAAATCTCAAGCTAGCAGCAGAGCCTTCTTGTTCCAGCTCCATACACAGCTAACAAAAGACACCAGTTCATTGCAGTGCCAACCAAGACCAACAGCCACATTCACCAACTGTTGCAGCTACTCGAACACCTCACAGACATAACCTTCACCTCAACAACCCAGGACAACCACAGTCCACATGCAGCTGCATCTCCTCAACTCAGTTAGGCCACCATTCTTCACAGACTACCAGTACTTCAGTTCCAACCTGAGTTTCAATTCCTAAACATACATCTAATAGATGCAACTTCAGCACACCCCAGGCCAGTGCATTCAATCCTTAGAAGCTGCAATATCTGTAGTTCACCAGCTCAAGTTCACCTGCAATATCACCTCAGGCCACCACCACTCAGCTGCCACTTCTCATTTCAGACCTGCAATTCCACAACTCAGCTAGCACAACATCCAGCACCAACCCATGGGCCATTACCCCATTACCTGCTACTCTAATTTGAGTCCAACAACCCCCAACATCCATGGCAAACCAACCATCACCTGTAACAAAGAACCTCCAACCACTTGAACTGCAACTCCACCAGAACTACTACCACCTACAGCTTCCCTGCTATTCTCATTCAATCTCCAACCGTAATCGATTCAAATCAGCCTCTCTATCTGTCTTTCTGTCATCTCATTGCAGCATCATTCATCCCACAGTGCAAGTGCATTGCCAGCTCCTGCTTAATCCTTCTCTTCAGCTGCATACAACAGCAAAACCACCCTGCTATTCCTGGCTTCAATCAATGGCATCGGATTCCTCCAACATCAAACCCTTTCTTTCATTTTCAATTTCAGATCAACACAAACCCTAGTTTCACCATCTCAGATTCAATTCAGTCTTCTTCTCATCCCTATGTCACTCATACTCAAGATCAAAGATCCTTCTCGAATCACCATCTTCTTCTCTACTCATCTCGAGATCTCTCCATTTTCTCCCTTGGATTCCAACATCACAAATCCACGACAGATTCAACAGCCATACAAACTCTCAATTCGTGACCAACCCATTATTATCTTCAATTAACAAGACTTGAGTCTTGATTTATTCATCTCTATCGATTGCGCTCCATGTATTCTCTTCTAAGAACATCACAAAGACCACCGTATCCCCTTTTCGATTTCCATAACTCTCCATTCATCCATCTACCATAGCAATTCCATGTATTCTCTTGATTTGACAGACCCATCTCATCACAGAAACTCGATTTCTTTTCACTCATCAGCTGTAAAAACTCATACAAATTCGTATCACATGGTGTCGTCCTCACGACATGGTCGAAGAAGAAGAAAGGTTATGATTATCTGCTCTGAAATTTAGGTACTTTGTAGGAAATTAGATTTATCCACCCAAGCTGATAGGATAAGGGCCACCTAATTAGAAATGGCTTGTCAGTTTCAGCAAACCGACAGCCTATTCGCTTCTTTTGGTGTAACCTCAGCTGGCTCTGAGTGTCGCTCGCCTGTGAATGGACCTCTTTGCTCCCTTTACGCTCCAAACGGACGCTTTCTCATTCTTTTACACATAATGACTTCATTGCACCTGATAACTCAAAATCACACATAAGATACATAATTCACACGAAAAATAGCAAAGAAAGCATAAACTCTATATAGTAAATACGGTGTATTCTACACCTATCGATTCCCCACACTTAGACTTTGCTAGTCCTCGAGCAAATCAAACAAAACAATAAAATAAAATAACTCCGTGTCGTTGGCTATACTTTTAGCATAAATAACAAGCCTTTAAACCCCTAGGTGTCCCTAGTGGACGAGTTATAGTCTCGTGAGGGTTTACTAGAGATATACCCACAAAACCTATTTTTCCAACTTACTAGTTCTCCGTAATAATAGTATCCAACG
>JAJJWW010018190.1:0-35859 GCA_023531295.1 Papaver armeniacum | reverse complement strand
AATGAACCGCAAAAAAAAAACCACGGCAAAGTGTACTCACAAGAATATGGGCCCATACCTTTTGGAATTTGTAGGGGGCCGCTTTTGGGCCCATCAGGTAAAGGGCTGTGAGTAACACGGTTTTTGATTAGTTTTTTTTTTCTCGGTTCAAGTTGATTATTTTTTTTTTTCTCGGTTCAAGTAGAATTTTTGATTTCTTTATATATGTTTCTTTCGTACTCGTGGATTTAGAAGTTAGAAACAGTCCTCTACAACCAATGGAAGAGAGACGAGGCTTGCTGCTAAAACTGGAGCTGGCCAAATACAACCAATGTCTTCTTTAGGGTTACGCAAATGTTAAAGTCGCTAACGATCAGCTGTGTGAAAGTTTAACAATCTTAGATACTTTTGGTGATGCTTTCCAACTTCACAATGTGGAACTACTTAACAGAAGAAGTAGTCAATGAAAGCAAAGGAATGGCTCCTGAAATGCATTCAGATTCAGGAATTAGTTCTCGGGGGCATTTTTGTTTGCCGGAAGAGGTAGCTTGTTGGTTTTTTTGTGTTCAATTTATATTAGTTTTATCTTTGTTGATGTATTCTTACCGTCTATGGTGTGTGCATTTGAACTTTTATTTTTAGATTTTTTTAATTGAGTTGAATTTTGATGTTATTGAATCTTTCCTTATTCAGTATGGTATATAAAACTGGATTGTGGGATCGGAGATTGAAATTTCATAGTTTTCATTTCAGGGAATTGATTGAATTTTAGGCAATTTGGATATTGAGTTGGATATGAACCTGAATGGGGCATCTTCGTCTAGGCAAAGCGAAATTTATGTAGAAACGGAAGAATGGGAGATTGATTTGTCAAAACTGCGTATTAAGGATGTTATAGCTAATGGAACCTATGGTGTTGTATACAAAGGTGTTTATGATGGCCAAGATGTTGCAGGTAATTTTTCTCTCTTGTCTTGCACCATATTTCCATATACATAAAGGTGCTTACGGTAGAACTTATGCTTGGTACTGTACAACTGAATTATCCATTGATGTTTTTGATGGCATGCTCCTTCCATCTTTTTATTTGGTGACCATGAGTCCCATGACCGTTTCTCTTCTTCTTCGTAATTCTTTCGTATTTGTTGGTTAGTCTGTCGAATACTTTTGTTGCTTGTGCCATTCTTGATAATATGCTTCTGAATTATTCAAAATTTAGTTATCATCGTTTACACGTTGCGGTATCTTAAATTGACCAAGCGTAGGGTTACTTTACTTAAAACAAGAATTGCTCTCAGGGTATGTCATTCCACTGCGTGGAGCCTAGTTGAGAATGAGTATTGGGTATTGACCCAGTTTTTTTTCATTTTTTCTTTTTCCAAGTATTGAATTTCATATTTAATACTTTTAAGACCTACATGCAAACTGCCAATGAAGTTCTCAAATAGTGTTTTTTCAATATTATAGTGAAGGTTTTGGATTGGGGTGCGGATGGCGATGCCACAACTGCTGCTAAACGTGCATCATTTGAACAAGAGGTTGCTATCTGGCATAAGCTTGACCATCCTAATGTTACAAAGGTACGTAACCTTCATTTGATTTATTCAGAAAAGGAGGATTACCTTTACATTCGTTGCTTTGTTATTGGGATCTCAGTGATCGGAATGAAACAATTGATAAAAATTGGGTTATCTTTTGTTGGCAATTGATGTGAGCACTTGTCATTTCCTTGACTTAGAGGTTCTGAGTGATAGATTTGGTTTCTTTCCATGTTCACTTTGGTTTTTGTATCTTCTCGGCCACAGTTTATTGGTGCTTCAATGGGAACTTCAAATCTCCAAATTCCTTCGACAAATTCTGATGGTCAGGGTTCCCTCCCTGCAAATGCATGTTGTGTTGTTGTGGAGTATCTTCAAGGAACACTGAAAAATTATTTAATAAAATATCGAGACAGGAAACTTCCATATAAGACTGTGGTACAACTTGCATTGGACCTTGCTAGAGGGTGAGTAGAGTATTATTTCAAGTTCCTGAAGTAAAAATTCCAAATGATGGTTATTTCCTAATGGATGGTGTTGTTTTCTGATATTTGCAGTTTGAGTTATTTGCACTCGAAGCAGATTGCACACCGAGATGTTAAGACCGAAAACATGTTGTTGGATACTAAAAGAACTGTAAAAATTGCGGATTTTGGTGTTGCTCGTGTGGAAGCTCAAAATTCATACGAAATGACAGTTGCAACCGGTACCCTCGGGTACATGGCACCCGAGGTAACTTTAACTTGCACTGTAGCAATAACTAGTTAATCCAATTGATAAACATAACTATACTTTGTCATAAAAAACTTTAGAAAGCAGAAAGGCAAATTCATTAAAGAATAACAGTGCAGATTTTGTTCAAGAAATTTTGTAGATTAGTGGAAAAATATCTTTTACAGATTTGTTAGCCATCCACTTATCAATCCGGAGTCGCATGATCCTATCATTATGTGGAATTATCCTAGTATTCATTTAGAGGCACCATTTACGTAACTATCGTTTACACCATTATGTCCCACAGGTTTTAAACTAGAGTTGGGAAAAAACAAAAAAGGAATGAATTTTAGTGACACCTCTTAACTTCTCATGAATAATACGTCTCCAAAGAGCATCTTTTTCACCACCATACCTCCAAATCCATTGCAGTGAAGACCTTTAGTCGCCAAGTTTAGCTTTTTAATGCCAATTCCGCCTTTAGACTAGGAATCACTGCTTTAGACCAAAAGGAATTTTCAAACTTCTTAAAATAATAAATTAAAAATTTAAACAAGTGGTCGCGTTGGGTAATAAATCAAATGGCTTACCACAAGTTGGTGATCAAATTGTATGAGGAACTGCTTTTTCTTTATAATTAAGAACATTTTTGCACGAGAATGTTAAGTCTTCCCTATTTGTAGGTTCAACGTGGTGATCCTTATAATAGAATCTGCGACGTATACAGCTTTGGCATATGCCTATGGGAAATCTACTGCTGTAATATGCCATTTCCTCATCTAAGCTATACCGATGTCTCATCTGCATATGTCCAGCAGGTTAGTGAACTGTCATTAATTTGAGGTTCTTAATTTAGGTAATTCTTTACAAATGCGTGAAAGACCAGAACTCCTTGACAGCATTTCTGGTCAATTTACTTCCTGATCTCTCATTCTACCAACTCGTAATTTGGACTACGCTGCCATATTGTAGCTAGGGTCTTTAGCATGTCCAAGCCTACTACTATGTTCCTTGCATCTACCCTGTCTAACTTATTTAGTATCCTTGTTACATTCGAAGACCCCATTGAAACCAAGTTAGCACTAGTATTTTAGGATCCAAGAGGAAAATTTGAAGAGAAAAGTATAAAAACACAAGTTCACTGGGTAGTGGGTAATATGATGATAGATAAGTAAATGAAATCAAAGGCTAAAATCTCCCGAATTAATAGAAAAAGGAGAGTTTTTAAATGTTTAGAATATACTGAGACCAGGCCAGTGGTTCCGGCATAATGTTAGCAACTGGCCTTTGTGGGCCTTTTTGACACTGAAGACCTCAAGACTTGATGAGAAATCAAGTCGGATTAATAGCTGGATGCACACCCATAAGCTCATCTACAATTTTAATTGAATGTTTTCTCTGTTACAAACTTTAATTGGTAGGTAGTGTGCTACTGCTCTAAATAGCAAAAGCTAGCTGATGTACTTGTATATTTTATTCTCTGAAACTGACTGCAAATTTATGTCATTCGACGACCCTATGGAACTTGACAAGTGCATGATTTGCTTGTTTTTTTTTCTTGTTTTTCAAATAGCATCTACCACCAGAAATACCGAGATGTTGTCCAAGTGCATTAGCAAACATCATGCAAAAATGTTGGAGTGGATACCCCGAAAATCGACCAAGCATGGCTGAGGTGGTCAGGTTGTTAGAGGCTCTTGATACCAGGAAAGGAGGAGGCATGATACCAGAGGGCCAAAAAAGTGGATGCTTTTGTTTCGGTGTTCCCCGGGGTCCCTGATTCTTCCTTTCTTTATTTTCTACATATTTATTATGTTGCAGTATTACTGTCATAGAGTTTTAGTTTGAAAGTTTACATGGTATTTTATTGTATACACATTCAGAGCTCATTGCTTGCCCACAAAACAATATATCCAAGTCTTATATAAAAAATTAAAAAATTGCTTCTGTCTTTATTGTTGTAAGTTAAACACATTCTTAGTGTCTGAGAAGCTGGGTACAGCATATCACGGCAGTAGAGTTCCCAGTTCCCACAAGCTTATGCCAAAGCTGTATATGGCGTATCATGGCAGTCTGTATTTTAACAGATAAAAAGATCTGTTAAAATTGATGATCAGTAACATTTTGATCAGCAGCAACAAGTTTAACCGTGATCATGAAGTAGTAATTGGAATATTGGATGATTCTGGCTTGGGATTTGGAAAAAAATTAAGTTGTTGATTGCTGTCCATGCATCATCAGGGATATGCGAAAGTATAAGAATCTTGAAGATTTTGGTGGTGCTTCCCAACTTTACAATGTGGAACCACGTACCAAGGAAGAAATGGTCAATGAAAGCAAACGAATGGCTTTGAAAGTGCATTTAGGAATTAGTTCTTGGTGGCATTTGTTTGCCAGAAGAGGTAGCTTGTTGATTATTATGTTCAACTTATATTTTATTTTTATCTTTCTTGCTGTATTCTTACTGTCTATGGTGTGTGCATTTGTTCCTTTCCTTTTAGATTTTTTTTTGATTTAGTTGAATTTGATGTTATTGAATTTTTCCTTGTTTAGTGCGGCATACATATCTCTAAATATATATTGAACTGGATAGTTGAATTGGAAACTGCAATTTCATAGTTTCCTTTTGCAGGGGTTTGATTGAATTTTATTTGTTGCTTTCATTACAGTCCAAAAAGAAAGATCCAACTAAAATTGATACACATGGAAGTTAAGAAATCTGATGCTGGCGGTTCGGGAAGTATTCGTAACGAAGATATGATCGTCAGAGCTGATACGGTTGATTTGAACAATTTGGATATGGAGCTGGAGATTCCCCTGACTGGGGCTTCTTCGTCTAGAGAAAGACAGGTTCATAGTACACCAATGGAAGACTGGGAGATTGATTTGTCAAGACTGGGTATTAAGGATGTTATAGCTCATGGAACTTATGGTAGTGTATACAAAGGTGTTTATGATGGCCAAGATGTTGCAGGTAATTTTTCTCTCTTGGCATGGTGCTATAAAAAGAATCCCCTGATCATTTTTTTGTTCTTCTAGTAATCCTCATGTTTGATTTTGCTTCAAGTAGTACTTTTTTGATGTCATAAATTTCAGTACAGGAATTTGTTGGATAGTTGGCTACTATTGTTCTTGCTTGTGCATTCTTGACCAAATGCTTGCTGAATTATTCAAAACATAGATATCATCTTTAGTGGCAGGCATGTCACTCACTGCGTGGAGGTCTTGTAAAAGCCTAGTTGATTGACCCAGTTTCTTATTTATTATATTTTACTTCCTAAACACAAGAACAATAGTCGCTATCACGAGAGTTCGAACCCTTAAAAGGATAGTTCCTGACTGAGCTTTTTCTAAATACTGATTTTTTTTATACATTGTAATTTGAACACCTAATTCAGACTCTAGTAATTAGTTTTTTACCTTGTATGAGAATCCAAAAGCTAGTGTTTTACGTTGAGATATTTTTTATACTGTTCTTCCCCAAAAACATGACAATGTGATTACTAGGAAATAGTTCTGAAATAGTGTTGTTGCAATATTATAGTGAAGATTTTGGATTGGGGCGCGGATGGTGCATCCACAACTGCTGAAACTGCTGCACTTCGTGCATCATTTAAGCAAGAGGTTGCTGTCTGGCATAGGCTTAACCATCCTAATGTTACAAAGGTAACGCCTCCGTTGGTGGTTATGAGTGTTCATTTGGTTTTGCTGTTAACACCTCCAGATCAAGTAATTATTTGCATCTTCTTGGTTACAGTTTATTGGTGCTTCAATGGGAACTGCAAATCTTGAAATTCCTTCTACGAATTCTGATGGTCATCGCTCCCTCCCCGCAAGAGCATGTTGTGTTGTTGTGGAGTATCTCCAAGGGACACTGAAGAATTTCTTGATAAGAAATAGACGCAAGAAACTTCCATATAAGACTGTGATAGAACTTGCATTGGACCTTGCTAGAGGGTGAGTATACGCAGTATTATCTGAACTCTTAAGTTGTCGAAGTAAATATTCTAAGGGATGGTTATTTCCTAATGGATATGGTGTTGCTGTTTTCCGATCCTTGCAGTTTGAGTTATTTGCACTCACAGCAGATTGTGCACCGAGATGTTAAGACTGAAAACATGTTATTGAATACTAAAAGAACCTTGAAAATTGCGGATTTTGGTGTTGCTCGTGTGGAAGCTCAAAATCCGAGCGAAATGACAGGTGCAACCGGTACACTAGGGTACATGGCCCCTGAGGTATTTCAAACTCGAACTCAAGCAGTTACTAGATAATCGATCCAGTTGAAAAACATTTTGGATATCAAAATGCTTTCAAACTTTCTAAAACAGTAAAATGCTTTCTAGAGATTGACAAATTAAACAAGTTGGATATTAAAATGTACTCAAAAAGAGATATTATCACTTTTCCAGAAACATAATACTAATATATTATATACTGTGGTCCTCCTCAGTAAAAGTACTTTATGCTATTGAATGTTAAGTCTTCCTTGTTCGTAGGTTCTGCGTGGCGATCCTTATAATAGAAAGTGCGACGTATACAGCTTTGGCGTATGCCTATGGGAAATATACTGCTGCGATATGCCATATCCTCATTTAAGCTTTGTCGAAATCTCGTCTGCAGTTGTCCAACAGGTTAGTGTACTGTCATTCATATTTGTGGTTCTTAATTAAGGTATTTCTTACAAATGCATTGTAAGACCAAAACCTCTTGACTGCATTTCTTTTACTGCCTCTCAGATGCTACCTACTCGTATTTCGGACTATGCTTGGCATATTACAAGACTATTTAATTAATACTCCCTCCCCCTATTAAGTAGTGACCTATTTACTTTTAGATTTTGTCCCACCATTAAATGACCTATATCACTAAATAAGGAGATATTTCTAAAATTATCCTTTTAATTGATTATAAGAAATATGCATAATTTGATAGACATGTTTATATTCGTTACGTAGGTGTTTTAAAATGCTTTTCAATGGTATGAAGTTTGCGAGCATCCGTGGTGTAGTTTGAGAGATAAATCATTTCAAAATTTCACTAATTATTATTCATAAGGGTATAATTTGTAAAAATCTTAAATATCTCTCTTTCTCTTCCTCCTTGTCTTAAAATTATGTGGCTTAAATTAGATGTTAATAATGGGACTGAGGGAGTAAGTTTCTTGCATATACCTACCCGTCTAATTTTGCACTCTTCCCACATTTAAAGATGCTATTCAAAACCAAGTTAGCACCAGTGGTTTAGCAACGTGCCTTTGGGCTTCTTTGATACTAAAGACCTCGAGACTTGGTGGAATCCACGGCAAGTTTATATCATTTGACCACCACATGAACTTGACAAGTTGGTGATTTACTTGTTTTTTTCCTTTCCTAATAGCATTTACGGCCAGAAATACCGAGATGTTGTCCGAGTGCATTAACAAGCATCATGCAAAAGTGTTGGGATGGATCCCCTGTAAATCGACCAGACATGGATGAGGTGGTTAGGCTGTTAGAGGCTCTTGATACCAGTAGAGGAGGAGGCATGATACCAGATGACCAAAAAAGTGGATGGTGTTGTTTTGGTGCTGCCCGGGGTCCTTGATTTCTCTTTTTTTTGTGTGCACATTTCTTATCGTTATTTATTGTTTGCCTAATTTCCATAGTTGTCCAAACGTGTATTTTTATCTTATTGTTTGCCCCCAAAACTAACTATATACATCAAGTCATATACTAAAATTCCTTGACTTTGTACTTGTATTGTGCAAGTTATAACCTTTGTCTGAAAAGTTTATCTTATTAATGGGAATGGCACCTGGTGGGAAGGACAACTATCTGTACATTTTTACGTGCTTGCCATTTTGCTTTAACTTGGTCCAGCCTAACTTTGGTCCGTCCTTCTTAGTGTTTTGACTCTGATTGCAATTAATTTTTTTTTTTTTTTTTTTTTTTTGTTGGTACTGGCCAGTTTCGAACTCAGGTCACTGTCACTGTCACTGGTATTATCACCCAGTGACTTTACTACTGTAGTACAATGACATCGGCTGTATAACTTATTTATGTTACACAAAGTGAGGTTGGGAGGCTTTCATGATTAATTGCGAATGCTAAGTGTGGTTAATAACACGATTTGGCTCATTGATGAAAAGTGGCTATGATTTACATGAGTACTCCTCTGTGTTGTAGGTAGTCATTTGATAGCTTAACTTCTTATAGAAGTGTTAAGCAAGGAAGATAAGTAGCCATTTGTTACAGAAAAAAAATTAAGAACTTAAAACTATTCTTTTTGTAACAAAGAAACAGAACAAAGAAATTGGAAATTCTTTGAACACTGGTTGGAAAATGACTCTTGTATGAATGAAAATAAAAATGCTTGGAAATCTAACACCGCAACTTTCATTCTTTCTGATAAATTGTCTAATACTAGACACTTATTAGCCAAATTAAGTAAGAGCACTTTTGGCCACATACAGTCTAGAATCACAAGTCTTCAACAAGAGCTTACTCATTTGCAAGCTACATACACTCAACGCAATAACACAACTGAATTTTGAAGTTGGAAAAGAAGATGATTTTCTAAATAAGTTACAAACTAGTTCTAATAGGTAGAAATCAAGAGACATTTCTATAATGATGGATAGAAATTTTAAGTACTTTCACATAAGAGCCAACCAAAGGAGAGTCGAAATAGAATAGATTCTCTTGAGCTCCAGGATGGCGGTTGGTTTCAAGATAACCTTATAAAAGACCTTTCGGTTTCACATTTCAAAGAAGATTAATTAGCACAACATCAAATCCAACGGTAGTTACTATTTTCTTCAAGACATCCCAAACTCGCATCTCGAGATCAAGATAATGTAGAGCTAGTTGATGTTCCATCATCGACGAAGATTTATCAACCTTTAATGTCAATGGAACCATGGACTTGATTGGGATGGCTTCCATCAAGATTTTATCAATCTCAATGGCAAGTTGTAAAAGATAATGTATGCAAAACAGGTGAAGGCTTTCTTCAATCGGAGTTTTCCTTCAGAGAAAATCAATAACACAAAGAGTAACTTTGATTCCAAATACATCCTCGTTCATAAACCGAAGACTTGGTAGGATTGCTTTATCTAATACAATTTACAAGTTAATGTCCAAGATCATTGCCCTGGGAGACTCAAATACATATGATTAACATCATAACACCGATGCAGTCCGCTTATGTCCCAGGTAGACGTATATCAGAGATGGTGCAAGAATTATTTAAAGACATGAAGAAGAAGAAAGGTGGTTGAACTGGTCATTTAGCTCTAAATGTGGACGTGTCAAAGGCATTTGACATATTAGAATGGGTATTTCTAATTGAAGTATTGAGAAAATTTGGCTTTTGTGAAATTTTTTGTCATCAGATTATGCAATGCATCAGCGCTGCCCAAGTGGAGATAGTGATCAATGGATATCCTTCAACAAATTTCAAACCAACAAGAGGGAATACAACAAGGGTACCCTCTTTTCCTCTACGTATTCATTCTTGCCGTGGAAGCTTTCTTAAGACATTAAATCATTGTGAAAAGAAGAACCAGTTAACAGGTATGAAAATTTCTCGATCAGCTCCAAAAATCAATCATTTATTGTTCACGGATGACTGTCTTCTTTTCTGCAAAGCAAATCTAGTTCAAACTAATAAGCTACTTCAAGTTATAGAATAATTTAGTGCGTGTTCATGCCAACTAATTAACTTCCACAGGTCAGCTGTATACTTCAGTAGAAACGTGAATCCATCCAGTCTTCAAGCCATCATTGGTATTCTTCAAGTCATACAACTATATATCTCTGAAGAAAAATATCCAGGACTATCATTCTTTGTAGGAAGAAACAATAAATTTCATTTTCTTCACTCATTAAAAATATGGAGTCTAGACTATCGAGGTGGTCATGCATTACCATATCTGAAGTTGGGAGATCAATGATGATCAGAATTGTCACTAATGCCGTCATGGACATCATATGATCAGTTTTAAGCTTCCAAAAATCACCATAAGCAAGATGAACACAACTCAACAAAATTTCTGGAGAAATAAGAAGTCGAATAAAGGTAAACACTTTATTGCATGAAGAAATGTTAATAAATATTAAGGAAGAAGTGGGGTTGGGATTCAAGGATCTTGAAGTATTTGATAGAGCTTTGCTGGCTAAATCTACTTGGAAGTTATGTTATGATGATTCTTCAATATGTGCTAGATCTCTTAAATCAAAATACTTTCCAGATGGGAAAGTTTTAAATATCCAAGAAAATGGTAATTCCACATGGTCATGAAGAAGTATAAGTTCGTAGTTACATTTCATCAAAAGGTTTAGTTGTTGGTCTCTTGGAGATGGGCAGAAAATAATATTATGGGAGTACAGATGGATTGATGAACTAGATGTGCCACCTATACCTAAAACTAGTGCGATCTATCATCAGGACTACACTTATGATCATCAAATCTTTGATGCAAATACCGTAGGATGGAACACCACTATGATCTCTCATTATTTGAATATTAAAAAATAAGACTAATTCTAAAGATCTCCATACATCATAATCATGAGGATAGACTGGTCTGGACTCTTAAGAAAAATGTTTTTTTTTTTCCAGTTCGGCTTACAGGAAAATGTTTGAGGAGAACAGTATGAATAACTTTGTAGGTCAAAGAATGCAAGGTATCTTCAAGGGACTCTGGAAACTCCCATTGCTTCCAAGAATTAATCAGTTTATTTGACAATGTGTCAAATTTATTCTTCTAACAAGAGATAAGATACAACATATTATACAAAATGGTGATTCAAGATATCCATTTTGCGACCAAGTTATTGAAGACCCAGCTCATTGCATTCTAGAGTGCTCTTCAGACAGACTGGTGTGGTTTGCTACAATGGGTGTACATACTGAAAATACTGGAAACTTGATGGACTGGGTTTTTAATTAGTTTGACAAGCCAATAGCGTTTTATATAGAAGAAAAATAAGTTTTCAAGATAGCCATATTTGCTTGGTGTATTTGGATAGTCAGGTGTGACAAGTCTTTAAGAACAACAATTCATCTCCAGAAGTCATTATCCAAAAGTGCATAAAAGAGATAACAAAACTTGAAACTAAGCCATCACATGCAATCGGACTTATATCTCCTCGCCTAGAGCTAATCTTCATTGGTCACCTCCCCCAAGAGAAAAATTTGAAGTTAATGCGATGATTCTTTTCTTAATGTTAACAAAACAAGTGGAATTGGTATGATCTTATGTGATTTTGCGGGTGCACATCGAGGATCAAAATGTTTCTATCTAACTCATCTTTTGTTTTCGAAGCATGATGAATGTCGAGGTTATGGGAGGCAACACAATGGGCTAAGGAGTTAAATCTGAGAAAATGGAGTTTGAATCGGACTCAAGGCTGGTGGTAGATGATGTCAACAAAAAAATCTTTTAACATAGATTGCAGAATTCATAATTTAGTCCTAAACATTAAAATTTTATTTAGTACTTTTAGATCTTGGAAGTGTAACTATGTACTTAAAGAGAAGAATAAGGTGGCATATATTATGTAAAATTATCAAGAGTAGACAGATTAAGCGGTATCTGGTTATTATCTTTTCCTAGTTGTATCATTGATCAACTACATGAAGATGCAACTTGTGTAAACACTGAAAGTTAATCAATTTAATCTTCAAGCTTAAAAAAAAAAAACGTCCAAATAACCAAGACTTGTTATGTGGTATCACATACCATACTAGTGTCTAATTTAACTACCATACCATTTTAGAAAAGACAGCGTACAATTTATTCTACTCGATGCTAAATGTAAAACCACTTCGTGAATAAACTACCGTTGTAACAAAAATAATCATATATAACCCCATAACCCTAAAATTTTCCTTTCTCATTTGCACCTCCATTCGTCTTTCTCTCTGAACTCCTAATCCAAACTCTAAAAACGATGGAGGAAAGAAAAAAAAAACATCATCAAGGTCAATTTTAAAAGAATCATTAAATAAATCGTCTCCTCCCCACCCTTGCTTTTTTTTGATTTTTTCCAGACCATACTGTTCAACCACCAATTCTACTATTTTCTTATTTTATTTTCTTTTACTCCTCTTCTAGAATCACCACCAACACAATCAGAACTATCACATGTGTGATGCACATGCTTGAGTTTTACTCTTTTAATAACACCAAACTTGATTACAATGATATTTTTTTCTTAAAATAAAATTTAATGTTCTTATTTATACTCGTTACGTATGTAATTTAAAGAGCTTTCTAAATATGTTAATTTTACAAAAAATCCAGCGTATATTTTGAAAAATATTGAGTTTTTAAGAAATCGATTATACTTTTAAAATAATGGCATTTATGTTGTTTTACTTTCTTTATTTAATTGATAATGGCAGTTGAATACAAAGGATTATATATGAAGGTGTCTCCGTAAGATAAGTAAGATCTTCTTCAACTTTTCAATATTTAATTTTTATTAGAGATATATTCAATTGATTTTTGTTTATCAAATATAAGAAGTGTTAATGTGAATAGGTGTTGAGATCGAGATCATAGATGAGTTTGGGTGTCAAGGAAATTGATTTTGTAGCGTGCGTATTTTATTTTATTTTTTGATATCTATCTCTTTCCCTCTGTGCAAATTTTAGCTCTATCTCGCTCTGTGTAGTTTTTTTTTTTAAATGAACAAATTGTTCATATTGATCTGTAAACATATATGTAAATTTATTAATAGTCTCATTGACTTTGCAAGTGTTTTTTTTTTTTGTGTACATATTGATCTGTAGATAGTTGAATAACACTCCAGTATTATAAAAAATATTTTTCTCTATTGAATGACACTCTAGTATGCTTGATTTTTAATGGTCGAATAACTCCCGGATAAAAGAAAAACAAATTGTATTGTTTAAATCGGTTAACAGAAACATGATAGTTTTGTATCGAGCAAATTTGGTATGAAACCGAATAAAACCGATTTGGCTAAATGGGTTCATTGGTTTTCAATATTAAAAAACCGAGTAATAAATTTCTAATACATTAATAAGAGTTAATAAAATTGAATGGTTTGTTAGCATATGGAATTTGAATGATTATTAACAATTCTTAGTTTAGTATGCCATTTATCTTTCATTTGTTCTAGATGAAAACAACTTTTAAGAATTATATCATAAAGAGATTGTATCCCATTCTCCAGTGTTTTTCGATTTTTTTGCCAACAACGTCATAGAACCATGTGCATCCATACAAATAACCCTTAAGAAAACCTACCGGTATATGACATTGTTTGTGTTATTAACTTTTTAATTAGGTTTTTGTATTCCCACTCATACTAGATATAGGGGTGTTATCGTAAATGAAGCCCAACAAAACTTGTAGCGGGAGAAGATATTGCCGAGTGAATTGTAAGAGTATCATTGGAATACGAGTCAAGGTACAGAAAACATGACGATCATCAAAGATATTTACATCTCGTATGAAAATATCAATACCCTTTAAAAAAATAAATGCGTCAAATTATCGGTATATGATTAAAACTCAAGGTGAAGACAATATATGATAATGAATTAAGATTGTTCTTGAATAACTTCCACTACAGAACTAAAAAAAATACTTGAATCCTCAAAATAAAGAACAGCCTATCCCTTGTTGCATGGAACTTCAAAACTAAACTAAAAATACTTAATAAAATGGTCTTCAAGATTTCAACCTTGCAACCTTGATCTTACATGAAAGAGTTCATCCTCTTAGTATCTCCTCCAACGTCTATAAATTCATATTTCCTGAGATGAAGTCTTAACAAGGTTAAGCTCCTTTTTAGTCTTAAAAGTCTCCTTCAACACTTCTTTCATCCTTCCTCTTCCCTCATTAGAGGTTATGAACTTGTGATCAACTTCAAACAAGAAATCATCAATGGAAGGTTTGCCTGTTTTTTCATTTAGATAACTATGAAATCTTTCTCAACTAAAATCTTGTAAAAAAAAAAAAAAACTCTCACCTTAGGATTTACAATAACAAGATCTTCAATTTATAAAAAGAAGAGGACATTAAGCGCCATAAACATTTACATAGTTAATAAATTTTACTACGGTTCATGGTACTAGTGAGTTAAAGATTTAAAATAAGTGTAAAATTTGATATTATTCTTTTTACAATCAACACATTTATATTAATTGTAAAATAGATTTTGTAAGCAAATAATGGTGTTGACTAAATACAACCCATGTTTGGGTTAAATACAACCAAGCTTTTTACTTTTAAAATTTTCATTTTAATTTTATTTTGAAAATAACTAAATACAACCCCAAAAAGTCAAGTCAAGCCCTATTTCTAACCTAAAAAATAACTATCCAAAAATAATTTTTTATTAACTGTAAATCAAGTTTTGATTATACTAATTTTCTTTTCTTCCTTAGATCAAGTATTATTCAAACCCTCCTTTTGTTTTATTGGCGTTCAAAGTGGATCATGTTCTTCTTCTTGTGCCTCTATGAGGAAGGGGCGATTGTTTGTTGTCCCATTTTAGGTAGATGATATATCATTACATGATTAAAGTCATAAGGTGATAAATATTTTAGGTAGATGATATATCATCACATGATTAAAGTCATAAGGTGATAAATTATTAATTTAATGAATTACGGTAATCATGACGTTGAAGCAACTCAAAATTCTCTAAGTTTTTATGTTCTGTTTTAGTTTAGGTTTGGGATTTTTGTTTGGCAAAGTATTGATCATACCGTGTTGAACATGGTGGTGGAGCGAATAAGGATTTTAAAGGTTTTTTTATTTATCTTTTAATCGGAAGAAGGGTCATTAGAGAGGTTCTTATGAATTTCTTTAAGAAAACAAAGTTAGGAGACTACATAAGTACGCGATGGTAATTTTCCCATTCTTTATAATCATCAAGAAAAGCTAGAAGGTTTAATTTGAATTCTTATTAAGAAATAATAACATAATGAGAAAATATTTGATTTAATCAGCCAACATAGATAGGATTGTATTAAAAAAAAACCATTAGAAGTAATTAAGATTGTATTTAGCTAATTACATATTTAGATTGTATTTAGTCTGGGTCATTTAACTTAATTGTGGATTGTATTCAGTCACTGCAATAATAAATGATATTTATTTCCTTCGAAATAAAAGAAAAGAAATTGGCATGTATTCATAAGGTATAAAAGTTGATTGAGCAATATATAATCCCAAAATGATAAATTACAACAAAATTACATTAAATAAATAAGAGTTTATCTCTCTCTCTAAAATAAAAAACTTGAACATTTTGCAAAAAATATTGTATTTAATCCAAGTCTTCGGCTCTTCACAAGTTCCTTTTTTTTTTTTATTCTTCCCACTACTCGATGTCTACACATTAGGTAAGGTAAGTCGTTATAAGTATTCATTTTCTTTTCCTTTCTTTTCCCATTACTCTGGGCCTCTTCATGGGCCTCCTTAACCTGACAAGTCTTAGATATAATGGACGGATGGTTACAATAATGACCTTTCTTCTTTTGCTTAGCCAATTGTGTTCCTCATTTTCATCTACTTCTTCTTGCTACCACCTTTAGTATTTCAAATATGTTGACATCCAATAATATCATATGTAGGTGTTGAGTCAGTAACAACTTTTTTTAATGATTTCGACTTGATATGTAACATTGACTGAAAGTAGAATTCGTCTCGCTTCTTCATCACATAAATCATCATGTTGTCAAAACAACCAGTATGGAATAAGACACCCAATATATGACGAATTTTTTTACCACAAAACTCAAAATCCTTGCGACTACAATTAGTTACCTTGCCATCCGAAAATTCGTTGCAGCGTTTTGTGGTGGCACTTTCTCAATAATTGCATAATGACTTGCCCTTCTACTTGTTCTTTAATCGTGTTGAAAGCATATTGCGCTCAAATATTTTGAGCTTGGTCTTCCAAAGCTGAGATAATCTTCAAGTTCAGAAATCTACATTTATCCAGCATTATCTCATGGACCACTATTTTCAAAATGTCCATTATAACAAATCCACCTAAATATTATATTACACATTATTTCACATGGAAAGAAGGCATCCAAGAAGACGCGTAAGAAAACAAAGTTTATGAAAGTATTTATAAACAAAAACTTTGTACTAACCTGTTTCAAAAACTGGCCTAAGGTTGTGTGCAAATGAGTAAATCGCTTAACAAATGTATTAATGATTCCCAAGCGTCCAGTGGTTGTTATTCCCTCAAAAAAATAGGCCCGAAGAAAAGATGGAACCTAATAATCTCTAATGTTGTGTAATCCGACATCATGTTTATTAGCATGTAGGTTGTATTTTAAATCCATCATAAACTGGTCATTCTCAAACTCTTCTATTGTCTCTATCCTATATAACCTATAAAAATCATTGTACCAATCAGAATATGTATCGCGCAAAATAAACAAGAACCAACCACTAAATATTTTTGTAATATGCCAAAATGCGAAACAATGCTTTGTGTTAGGTAGCTGGCTTCTAAAGGTTTTTGTTAACCAATGATTTTGGTCATTCAAGATACCATTCGTTGCCTTCCCACTTTTATAAATTATATATATTTCTTAATATTTAACTGATTTTTGTTATGGATGTTAATATTTAACTTATTACAGTAAAACCTCTGTATAAGAAAATCCTAGGGATCATAACAATATATTCTTATATGGGGGTTATTCTTATATGGAGGTCTACCTTGAATAGACCAAAAGAAAAATTTTCATGCATGCACTTGAGAAAATGCACATATATGCATTGAAACACAAAATTGTATGTTGGTAAATATAAACTCAACTTTGACAGAAAATTGACCAATAAATTTATATGGGTGAAATATGTCAACGAAAATTGACGATGATATTATATGAGTGAATGATATTGTTATGAATTGTGCTCAAAAATGCAAATACTCTGCTTTGAAGCCAAGTAATCTTGTAAAATGGTTACAAGAATCTCATTATCTTAAATTTTGATGCATGACAAGATCTATAATATTTATATTATAATGTCGGTTATTCATGGAGGTAAGTTCTTTAAGACTAGACCCCGAAAATATTTATGACTTATTCCAATTTGGAGTTTATTCTTAAATATAACTAGCCCAAATCGGGACCAGAAATTTTTATTCTTATATGGAGTTTATTCTATATGGAGTATTCTTCCGAGAGAGGTTATCTTTGTATATCTATTTTACATATAAATTGATCGATCTTTAATTCAAAATTAACATTTGGTCATACCTAAAAGCTGAAAAATGAACACTTTTAACATTATGTCCAATATGCATTTGTTAACGGAAAGAATGACTCACCAAAATTGACATATTTTTACGAAAATCACTCAAAATCGAGTAATAACAATAATCAAAAGCTTTCAAAATATCATAATCCGGTAATTGAAAATGCATTACAAAGTAAGGAGAAATATTCGACAAAATGGGTGTAAGAAGTCTATTAATCATAGAAGTGGAGAATGTTTATAATGTCCTGTCAGAAGAGCAATGGAACACAAGACTACAAGCTAGACAAGATTATTGTAAATTAGCTATTCTAAAAGCGGAGAAGTGGAGATCCAGAGCTAGAGTCAATCACATGAAGAGCTGACATGATGATAACACTAAATATTTCCATAGACTTGCAACGGATAGAAGAAGAAGAAGCTATATTGGTGCTATCAAGGTTAGAGGAGAAATGACTACAAAGGGAAGCGGATATTAAAAGGGTATTGTTGATCATTTTCAAGCAGATTTTTCAAACTACTTCTTCTAGAACTCTCTCAATGGATCATATGATCTTCAATACTATTTCTGAGGAACAAAAGAGTTGGATAGAGAATGACTTCAAAAAGGAAGAATGCTTGTCAGCAATGAAAAAGTTGGGTCAACTCAAAGCCCCAGGGCCTGATGGATTCCCTATAAAATTCTTTGTTCTTTGTTGGGATATCTTGAAAGATGACATTATGTTGGTGTTCAAAGAATTACAAGACAATTGTTACTTGGATTGGAGGCTTAAAAAACTCTTTTATAGCTTTAATTCCAAAAAAACAATAGAAACAATAAGAGATCAAATACTTGAGACCCATTAGTCGATTCATGGTATGTACAAAATTATTTCAAAGGTTCTTACTTGGTGATTCAAGGAAGTTCTTCCTTCAATTATTTCTTCTCATCAATCTGCTTTCATCAAGAAAAGGCAAATCTAGATGGAGTGCTGGTGGGTAATGAACTTATTGATTCAAGAAGAAGAAGTGGAAAAGGTGGTTCTTGGTGAAGGTGGACTTTGAAAAGGCTTTTGATCATGTTAGATGGGACTTCTTAGATGAAATTCTTGCTCTTATGAATTTTGGTGAAAATGGAGAAAATGGGTGAAATCATGGTAGAATATGTCGATTTTCAATTCTAATTAATGGCTCTACAGAACTTGGTTATTTCAAGTCGAAAGGGAATTAGACAAGGAGATCCCATCTCTCCTTTCTTATTCTTGCTTGTAGGTGAAGCTCTCTCCTTTATGATAAAAAATGCTCGGGAACAAGGTTTGATTTCGTTTTTCAAGTGACAAATGGTGGTAAGATGATCGAGTCATTTGCAATTTGCGATGACACCTTAATATTCTTAGATCTTTGATATTAAACAAATTAAGCATCTTAGATTATTAGTGTTGGCTTTGAACAACTCACGGTCTTAAAATTAACTTTGCAAAAGTCAAATTTTTTGGAGTGGGTTTTGATGGTGATTTATCACAATTTTCTTCCTTATTGGTCGCTATAATGGAATGTTACCAACTACTTATTTAGGTTTGCCATTAGGGGACAAAAGTGGAGGAGTTGATAAATAGGACAAAGTCATTGATAAGTTCACTTTGTGAGATTGCCTGGATGGAATAGAACTTTGCTAAATAGAGCGGAAAAATCATCCTTATTAAGAATGTTCTTGCCAATCTCACATTTTATTATATGTCACTTTTTATTATGCCGGTTACCATAGCAAAGAAAGCTAGAAAAACTATTGAGAATTTTCTTTGGAATGACAAGTCCAACAAAAAGAAGATGAATCTAGTGAAATGGTCTACTCTTTACAGATAAAGAAATTTTGGAGGTATTAATTCCCTATTGAAGATGAATAAAGCTTTATTAACTAAGTGGTTGTGGAGATTTGCTAAGGAAAAAGAGGCATTATGGTGAGGAATTATTGAAGAAAAGTATGGCGTTGTAGCAAGTGGTTGGTTCTCTAAAGTTCCAAAAATTTCTTATGGTACTTTGATGAGTGCTACATAGTGCATATTTATACACCGTTTTATTGGCATTTTACTCATCTTTTGCGCTTAGAAATCAGATATTATCCCATATTCTGTGTTTTCTTTGTTTTCAAGAATAAATATTTGTATTAATTAATTTTGTGTTTTTAGGTAATAAATAAAGCTCGGAGAATCGAGGCTAAAGAGCGAAGAATGAAGTCAAACATCTATGGAGCGAGATAGCCAAAGCCCGCGCGCAAATCGGTTGCAACCCAACAAGGAAGACATGGGCTTGAGCCGAGCAACCCATGACCGGATCCGAGCTCCGCCCACTCCAAACCGTTGAGATCTCTCTCATCCCATCCCTACGGTCGCTACGGCCCGCCTCATCAACCTCGATGTACTCGCGCAACACCGAATCGCTCCAAAACCGGCTACCTCTCTCGAGGCGTTAAGATCTTCTCAACCAATCCGACGCTCGCTCCATCGGTCTCATCAAAGCTTGATGTTCATGCCTCACAGACAAAATCCCTAACCCTATACTACCCACTCGACCAACCCTATTCTCAACTTCATTTTCTCTTTCTTCTTCTCCTCCCTCACCCCTCAGACACACAGGCGAGCTCTGCCAAAACCCTCCGCCACCATCTCTCCTTCTCCTCTTACGTCACCATCACCCTCCACAACTACATGACCACCAACTACCACACCTACTCCATCACTCTTCTCGAGTTATCTTTCTCTTAGCTTCTCAAGACCACAGAAGCTAGTTTAAAGATAACTAGAAGTTAGGTTGTTCACCTAATCAAACCAAGAGGAGTTAGAGAGCGACTAGACGAGAGGGAAAGGCGATTGGAGTATGGGTTGTGTTATTTTTCAATTATTTTCACTTTTTAAAGAAATTAGGGTTTGGTTGAATTGCATGTATAAATAGAGGAGTAGAGAGTGAAATTAGTTACGTCTGGATTAGCCAGAGCAGTCAATTAGGTTTAAATTTTGTATTCTGTTAATTTTATCATGTTTTAATTCAAAGTGCTAGGGTTTGAGATGAAACCCTAGCTTATCACTGTGTTGTTCATAGTTCATGTGTTATTCTTGAGTGCTTAATTAGTTTAAGACAGTTAATCCGACGAGATCAACACATTGATCTCATATGCATACCAACGCCATGGATGCCTCTGTAGTTAGAATTCCCTTGTGTTGTTTATCTTTGACCCAATTGAACTGATTGTTATTATGATCCTTAGATTATTTGTACTTTAATCGGACAAGTAATACTTTGGAAGTATTCTTTAGTTGTGATCAACTGTCAAGTGGAGAAACATAACAATATCATGAGTTGAAGACATAGTATAAGTTAGTGGCGGATTTGAGACCTAGTATCCCATCATTACCATCAAGTTTTCACTTGTAGTTCATTTTTATTTCACTATTTCAGTTACTAAACAAACTCGGTCGCTTCGACAAAACCTCATTGTCACATTGTCATTTGAAACTCGGTTTAGGCAAGCCTTAGATCATTTAAGAACACCCTAGTCCTTGTGGGATCAAGTTTTTTATGCCGCCGCGGGGATTTGGTAGTGTGCCCGATTTTCTTTCACTTGCTTTAACTGATTTTTCAATCTTCCATTGTATATATGCTTTACAATCGTGCTCTTTGCACCGATTTGCCTTTTCAACTCTTGATTTTTGCATAGCATCTGCCATAGCATCTGTAGCTTAGTTTAAATATCAATGTTGCATTAGCCTGCCTTTGCATCTGTTAAGACTAGTGTTCACTTGTACCTATTTTAACTCATCATCTTTTGTTCCTCTCCTAGTCATTGTTGTGCATAAGCGGTAGCTGAGGTTGAGAGCTTGCGATCGACTTACTCAACTTCATTTAAGCATCGCTTCATCTCATTTCGATCAAAAGCTGGAAGCTTCGTCATTATAGCATTGATATTGTGTTGCTTTACTTTGTGAGACTTTGAGAACTGAGATTTTTGTCTTGAGCTAAAGGTGGTACTCTTGGAGCAACTGAACAAGCTCAAGGAAAGAACAAAGGAGCTGAATTGAGGTGGAATTGCCTAAACCCGCTTTTATACCGGCGGTAATGTAATTCTACCCTTGCTTACATAACTAAGTTGGCATGCTTGCTTGTCCATTGGTTTATTGAAGTTCACCTCGAGTCATTGCCTCTTGTGAGTCTTGCTCCCTTACAAGCCCTCAGGAATGCAAGTTTTGGGTTTAACTTGGAAACCCAAGATACCGAACTACCCCAAAGGGAAATCAACCGAACATAACCCATTTTGATCTCGCTTAGGCGGATTGCAGCCTCAATCTATCACCCCGAGTTGACCAGTAACCACCGGACCCGGTCCCTGTGCATGATAGGCTAAATACCTTGCTAAACCATATTTTGACCAAATTTGATTTTGACATTTGTTTACACCTGCGAGGTGTTGTAAAAAATTGATTACTCATTTGCCTTTGCATCTCGTAAGTTGATTCTCACTTTGAGCCGGGTCTCGTTAATATGCTACTACCGTGAAGTTTATATGCCTTGTTGTGTGTGAGATTTTTTGTGCTTGAATGAATGTGAAGTAGCGAGGCCGGTGAATAGCACTTAGCTCGTTGATTTTCAAAGACACCACCCCCGGCACATGCTTCACCATAGAGTGAGCACAACCTCAACCCAAGTGCACCACACAAGTTTTAACTTTTGTTCACTTGCCAACCTGCAATCCGTCAACGCAAGCTATGTTACTATCAATTTGTAATTCTTTGAGGAACAAATCTGTGATGTGTCAATTCCGGTATGAATCCGTGATTGCTCTGTCTTTCGCCCTCGTTGCCCTAGCCTGTGCACTTGAGTGAATTGCCAACCTAGGCTGAGCTGAGTTACAAAAACTCAGTTATTCTGTGCATAACTTGCCTCTGTATCTAACCATTCAGATCTGCAATTGGGCTAGAGCTAGTTTCCTAAACTGGGCTCAGCTCCTACCAACCTTCAGCCCACATCAAGCAACCTGTTGGGCTGTGAACAAAAACTGAGCCCACATCATCTGGGTTGGAACCCACACCTGCTAGGCTTCCCACAATTTGGGCCGTGCTTCATTTGGGCTGTACAAAGCCAGTCTCAAACCCACATAACCAAACTGAAACCCATCTATTCAGTTGGGCTTCACAACATCAATAACCAATCCCTTGGGCTTGAGTCTTGTGTTAGTGGGTTATTTTTGAGTTTTTTTTTGTCTTTCTGTGTTGAACTTGATTGTATGTTAACATGCTAGAGGCGCGTGCTAGGCTATGATTGTGTCTTTTAGAGACCAAACAAATCGATTAGTAAGAATCCGCCCGGACGAAATCGTAAGCATACCCGCTTCTTCAACAAAGCCCAATTTCAACAAAGCCCATCCGAATCGAAACCATGGGTGATGAACACAACCAACCCCGTAGTCTCAAGGACTACATGTACCCAACTAGGGCAAGCCACCCTCTTGCATCATTACTCACAACGATGCTTGTCGGTTTGAATCAAAGCAAGCATCATTAATATGCTACCCGTGTTTAGAGGGGTCAATCTTGCCGAGAACCCCTACCATCACGTGAGAGACTTTGAGGATATTTGTGGGACTCTCGCATTTTAACCAAATGACAGATGAGTCCCTCAAATTGAGATTGTTTCCTTTTTCTCGAAGGACAAAGCCAAGTCTTGGCTTCATGCCCTACAACCACACCATTAGAACTCCGGGATGACCTCACAAAAGAGTTTTTCAAAAAGTTTTTCCCAAACCATAAGACTGCGGCAATTCGCCAAAGTCTAAATGGTTTTGTGCAATTAGAAGACGAAACTCTAGCAAGGTACTTGGAGAGATTCAATGAATTACTACTCCAATGTCCCCACCATGGTTTTGAAAAATGGAGACTCGTGCAAATCTTGTATGAGGGTCTAGATGTTAGAACCCGTACCACGATCGAGTCGATGTGCAATGGTGCATTTATTGACAAGAGTGTCAATGACTCTTGGACTTTTCTAATCGAAGTCGCCGAAAGACTCAACAATGGGAGTCCATCCAGAACCGAAACGGACTACCCCTACCAAAATGTTCATAGAATCGAGTCCGACTTTGAGGGAAATGCAAAAAATGGCTTCTTTGGCCGGAGAATAGAAGTGCTTGAGTTGGAAAAGAATGTAAAATCTAATGCCCCTACTCTCCGTGACCAAATTGATATGGCCACTTGTGCCGCATGCCATAGTTCGACCACTTAGTGGACAGTGTCCGCATTTACATGCATTTCAAGAGTCCAAAATCGAGCAAGCCAATGCGTTATACCATGAGCAAGAGAACAACCCGTATTCTCAAACCTATAACCCGGGGTGGAGGAATCACCCTAACTTCTCTTGGTCCAAGGGGCCAAAGTACAAGGGGGACCAACAAATAATAACCAAGGATACTCATATCCTAGAAACCCCCAAGTACAACCACCCACTCGGTACTGTGAGAAAAAGACTAGCTTTGAAGACTGTGTCGGCCTACTGTTAACCCAAAATCTTACACAACTTAGGAAAACCACCGACCAACGTTTCACAAGTCTAGAACTTAAAATGGGTCAAATTTGTGATGCATTGAATGAGAGGGAGAAAGGCAAATTTCCTAGTCAACCCCAACAAAATCCAAAGAATGTGTTTCAAGCGGGCTCCTCTACACCGCAATGAAACTTCACATAGTCAGGCAAATGCTATCACCACTCTCCGTAGTGGTAGAATTGTTGAAAACCATGTAGGTGTACCACCGCAAAGCGAGTCTCTATACGACTCACCGGTACACACAACACCACGCTGAAAACATCCACCGTAGAGAAAGAATCGAACTGTTGATAAGACCAAGAGTCCTACTGATGTTGATGTTTCTTTGCCAAGTCATGTACCTGTTGCTCCATTCCCGCAAAGGTTGGTGCAACAGAAGGGGGGTAACCATTACAATGAGATTTTGGAAATGTTCAAGAGGGTTAACATAAACATTCCATTTCTCGAAGCAATTAGACAAATACCCACCTATGCTAAGTTTTTGAAGGATTTGTGCACACAAAGCGTAAGCTTCATGTGCATAAACGTGCCTTTCTCCTCGAGCAAGTGAGCTCCATAATCCAAAACAAGATTCCACCTAAGTTTAGAGACCCGTAGTCCAACAATTACATGCAACATAAAGCGACCATACGGTCGAAAAGGCGTTACTAGACTTAGGAGCCGGTGTGAATCTTTTGCCATACTGTATGTGCAATTGGGCCTTGGGAGTCAAGCCCACACCCGTTACGCTACGATTAGCGGACAGATCCGTGAGAATCCCCGTGGTATCATTGAAGATGTGTTAATCAAGGTTGATAAATTTTTCTTTCCCGTAGACTTCATTGTCTTAGACACTCAACCCGTGCAAGACCCAAGTAATCACATTCCCGTGATCTTAGGACGTCCTTTCCTGGCGACGTCCAATGCCATCATCAATTGTCGTAATGGTGTGTTGAAATTGTCCTTTGGTAACATGACCGTAGAGCTGAATGTTTTTAACGCTAGTCAACAACCCATTGATTGCGATGACACCGATCTGCATGAGATTAACATGATCGAGAGTCTGATCCAAGACTCTTTGCCCGACATTTTGTCATTGGACCCTTTGCAAGCATGTTTAGATAACTTTGACTTAGATCTCTTCGAGTCTAAGTACATTGGTGAAATTAACTCTTTGCTTGAATCGGTCCCGCCTATGGATATTGCCCAATGGCAGAATGCAGTGGAACCTCTTCCACTCTCTGATACCACATCTGCCCCACCTCTTGATACACCACCTAAGCTCGATTTGAAACCATTACCTGATACTTTGAAGTATGCCTTCTTAGGTCCTTCTGATACTTTACCTGTGATCATTGCATCATGTTTAGACACAGAACAGGAAAGTCGACTCTTAGAAGTACTTCAAGAACATAAAGGTGCCTTAGGTTGGACCATCTCCGATCTTAAGGGTATAAGTCCCACAATTTGCATGCATCACATAAACCTTGAGGAGAACACTAAACCATCTAGGGAAATGCAAAGGAGACTTAACCCCAACATGAGAGATGTTGTCAAGGGTGAGATTCTAAAACTGCTTGACGCGGGTATCATTTACCCCGTCCCCGATAGCCGGGGTCACCCTATTCGGTAGTACCCAAGAAGTCTGGCATTACCGTTGTTCAAAACGAGATGAATGAGCTCATTCCCACCCGTGTGACCACGGTGGCGAGTTTGTATTGATTATAGAAAATCGAACACGGTCACCAAGAAAGACCATTTCCCCTTCCCTTCATTGACCAAATGCTTTGGAAAGGTTAGCCAAACATAAGTACTACTGCTTCTTAGATGGCTATTCGCTACAACCAAATTCACATAGCACCCGAAGACCAACAAAAGACCACATTTACATGTCCTTATGGAACATTTGCTTATCGTCGTATGCCTTTTGGGCTGTGCAATGCACCCGCTACTTTTCAACGTTGCATGATGAGCATTTTTCCGACATGGTAGATAAGTTCCTTGAGATTTTTATGGATGATTTTTCTGTGTTTGGGTCTTCATTTGATGAGTGTTTGCATCACCTCACATGTGCTGATTAGGTGTAAGGAGAAGAATTTGGTCTTGAATTGGGAAAAATGTCATTTCATGGTTAACTCGGGCATTGTTCTAGGGCATATCATCTCGGAAAAAGGCATAGAAGTAGACAAAGCCAAGGTAGATCTCATTCAACACTTGCCTCAACCTCGTTACGTGAGAGACATCGGATCATTTCTAGGCCATGCGGGTTTTTACCGCCGATTCATCAAAGACTTTAGTAAAATTTCACGACCTTTGTGCAATCTTCTTGCAAAAGATGTTGCATTTGTCTTTGATGATGCTTGTAAGGAGGCATGGGAGCAATCAAGGCTCTCCTTACATCTGCCCCTATAGTCGGACCCCGATTGGTCATTACCATTTGAGATTATGTGTGATGCGTCGACTATCTTTGTAGGGAGCTGTTTTAGGCCAAAGAGTAGACAAACTCCCTTATGTGATCTACTATGCTAGTAAAACACTTAATGATGCTCAATTGAATTATTCCACTACTCGAGAAGGAGTTGCTAGATGTTGTGTTTGCATTAGACAAGTTTAGATCTTATTTGATAGGGTCTAAGGTCATCATTTATTCCGATCATGCCGCATTGAGATATCTTTTGTCAAAGAAAGATGCTAAGGCTCGTCTAATTCGATGGATACTCTTGCTACAAGAGTTTGACCTCGAAATTCGAGATAAGAAAGGGTCGAGAGAATGTTGTCGCCGATCACTTGTCTAGGTTGAATGTCGAATCTTGATGAGTCTCGTGTTAATTAGGGAATCATTCCCCGATGAGCAATTGATGCTTGTGGTCGAAATGCCATGGTTTTCTCGATATTGTGAACTACCTTGCTACAGTAGAATGCCCTCAAGCATTGGTCTAAACAAGACCGTTCTAAGTTCTTATTTGAAGTTAAACATTTCCTTTGGGACGACCCATATTTGTTTAAGTACTTGCCAAGACCAAATCATTAGGAGATGTGTCCCCACTTAAGAACAAAGGGACGTCATCTCTTTTGTCATGACCATGCATGTGGAGGCCACTTTAGTGCCAAGAAAACCTATGCAAAGATCTTGCAAAGCGGTTTCTATTGGCCAACACTTGTTTAAGGATTGCCATGCATTTTGTGTTGCTTGTGACCGATGCGAGAAATTAGGAAGTATCTCTAGGAGAAACATGATGCCCTTACAACCCATTTTGATTGTTGAGCCGTTTGATGTTTGGGGCATTGATTTCATGGGTCCATTTCCGAACTCAAGGTAAGTTGTACATCCTTGTAGCTGTAGATTATGTCTCTAAGTGGGTAGAGGCCATTGCATCCAAAACCAACGACCATAAAGTTGTTCTTTCTTTTCTTAAGGAGAACATTTTCTCCCGTTTTGGAACCCGAGAGCGATAATCGATGATGGAGGTAGTCATTTCTGCAATAGACCCTTTGAATCACTAGTGCGCAAGTATGGAATCACTCACAAGGTCGCAACACCTTACCATCCTCAAACCAAAGGCCAAGTGGAAGTGTCTAATAGGGAAATTAAGCATATCCTTGAGAAGACCGTCAATCCTTCTAGGAAAGATTGGTCTTTGCGCTTAAACGATGCTTTATGGGCCTATAGGACTGCATACAAGACTCCCATTGGGATGTCTCCTTACATTTGTGTACGGAAAAGCATGTCATTTACCTGTTGAGTTAGAACACCGTGCATTTTGGGTCATGGAAAAAGCTGAATTTTGATCTTGATAAGGCTGGAACCCGTAGAAAACTTCAACTCAATGAGTTAGAAGAATTGAGAAACGATGCATATGATAGTGCCAAAACGTACAAACATAGGATGAAGGTGTTTCCACGACAAGCGCATTCTCGCGCAAGTCTTTCACCCAGGACAAAAAGTTTTACCGTACAACACTAGGTTGCATTTGTTTCCGGAAAGCTACGTTCACGATGGTCGACCATACGTGGTACGTCCGTCTTTCCCCATGGAGTCCGTAGAAGTTGAAAACCCAAAGAAACAAGAACATTTTCAAAGTCAATGGTCGAGATTGAAACCATTTCTCGGAGCATCTTCCACCGAGAAGTTGAGACCGTTGACTTGGAAGACCCCATCTATGTGGACTAGACTAGTTCACTTGTGTACATACATATGGACTAAAAATCCATCATCTTTCCCTTTTCTTTTTCTTTTGCATAATTTTGATGTGTGCTAACCAACCTTTTTGTCTTGCGCTCGTGATTGTTTGCTTTCAAAGCATTCACCTTTCTATGGTTTAGCAACACCCTTGTACATCCTTAATCTCTTTCCTTTACTCTACTCATCATAGTTCTCATGGTATGTAACTGTTTAAATTTTTCCTATCTGTTGCCACATTGAGGACAATGTTTGATCTAGGTTTGGGGGTGTGATTTGCATATAGAGTTTTTAGTCTTTTTAATCTTTTATCTTTATTGTCAAAAAAAAATCGAAAAACTCAAAAATTTGCATAAAAACCTCCAACTTTTAGAGATTTTAGAGTCACTAGCATGCTTCTAGCTATGTTTACATAGAGAGTCTGACCGAAATAACAAGAACTTGGAAGTACTTGAGAACGCAATCGGGTTCCTTAGTTGATTAGAGCGTTAAAGTTGGATTTAACCATACCGGAGGGCGAATCAGGTGTTTGTTTAGATATTCGGTAGTAGAATTGTGATCAACCATAGTGGAGACTACCCATTTTACATCAAGCGAGGTACCGACCTTCATTCTTTGTGACTTTCTAGAAAAGCTTTTAGAGTGTGTGTCACCGACGTCAATTCCGGAGTAGGAATGGTGAGCTACCCAACTTCACACCACTTTCAAAGACTATTTTTGATCTCTTGAGTGCTAATTCCGTCAATCATGAGGGTGACGTCTAAAGATGAAAACTCCTTCTAAATACCGATTTGCGATTAACATCACTCTCTCTCTCAATCATCAAGATCCATAGAAACACATCATCGTCGGCAAAGCGGAGCAACATCGAATATATGAAGAAAAGTTGAAATAGTCCAAGGTTTATGTGCAACAAAGAAAGGGAAAGAAGATGAGAATTAATGAAGTTTGTGAAAAATTGAGTTTTATTGTTATTTCCATTTCATGTTCTAAGTTAAAAAAAAAAAAAAAAAAAAAAAAAAAAAAAAAAAAAAAAAAAAAAAAAAAAAAAATTGTTTGTCAAGTTTTTGTAAAGTTCAAGTTCATCATCACTATTGAAGACTCGAAGACCGAAGACCGAAGATGAAGACGTTTCTATGGTTCTTATGAGAGAGTGATATTAATTGTCGATCGGGTGAGAAGTGAGTGAGTACTCCCACCCCTTGCTAATGGTTGATTTCCTTTCTTAGAGATCATCGAAAAAGATTCTTTTTGTCCACACCTCTCGTGGAGTCTCCGATTTTATTTCGGAAGGTTATCCTTCTTACCTACAACGTGTGCGGATTTCTCTCTTTACTCCCGCCCGCACACATGAGAGACTAAAAGCGATCTTTTGAGTGCAATTATCATAAAACCCTAATGGTGAGGCACAAGTTGAGACTTATGATCACAATCGAATCCGAATTCTTTCATATGGTATGGTTACTTCTCGCTCAAAGACTTAAGGATGAGAATGCGTTCTTTGGTAGTTCTAGCTTCTTGTTACTAGCATGCAGAAACTCTATGTCCTCATAGCTTCTTGGAGGCTTGGGACTCTTTTACACTCTGAAGTTGGAGAAGGTTTTGTGGGTACATCTCTTGTAAACCCTCACGAGACTACAACTCGTCCACTAGGGACACCTAGGGGTTCAAAGGCTTAGTGCATACGCTAAATGCATTCGAGAGACTCCGCGATGGGGTATAGTTAGGATTTCTTATTTTCTCGTTTCACTTGAGGACAAGTAAAATTCAGGTTTGGGGGTATTTGATGAGTGCCAAATATTGCATATTTATACACCTTTTTATCGGCATTTTACTCATCTTTTGCGCTTAGAAATCGATATTATCCCAAATTTCGTGTTTTCTTTGTTTTCAAGAATAAATATTTGTACTAATTAATTTTGTGTTTTTAGGTAATAAATAAAGCTCGGAGAAACTAAGGAGCCAAGAGCGAAGAATTGGAGTCGAGCATTTATGGAGCAGATAGCCAAAGCCGCGCACAATGCTTGCAACCCAACAAGTAAGCAACTCATCCACAAGACATGGGCTTGAGCTGGACTCCACCCGCGACCCGGATCCGAGCCCGTCCACTCCAAGCCGTTGAGATCTCTCTCATCCACATCCTACGGTCGCTACAGCCTCCTCATCAACCCTCGATGCACTCACTCAACACCAAAATAGCCCAACTCCCCCTCAGCCGTTCAGATTTCGTCTCGTTGCATCCGACGCTCGCTGAGGCGTTCTCATCATACCCCGCTGTGACCGCTCAACAGCGAAATCCCTAACCCTATACCCTCTCGACCAACTCCCT
The DNA here is from genome assembly GCA_023531295.1 of Papaver armeniacum. Taxonomy (NCBI): domain Eukaryota; kingdom Viridiplantae; phylum Streptophyta; class Magnoliopsida; order Ranunculales; family Papaveraceae; genus Papaver; species Papaver armeniacum. The sequence continues at coordinate 5,323 of JAJJWW010018190.1, read as the reverse complement.
CATTTTCTTTTCCATTCTCTCTTTCCCCTCACCCCGACAGTTGCAGAGCTCCACCTCCTCTTCCCCGACCAAGCTCTGCAACACCATCTCCTCCACCATCTCCTGCCACAGCCGCATCACCATCACCTCCACCACCCTAGTTCGGTCTCTCTCTCTCTCTCAGCTTCTCTTTACCCTAGAAGCTCAGTTGGAGATAGAAAAAACTAGGGTTTTCTCCACAGTCGATGCATGGCGTACAAAAGCAAATTGGCAGAGGGAACAAGGGATTCAGAGACCATTAAAGATTGGGTTTGTGTTTATTTTGTTTATTTTATGTTTTGAAATCAATTTTAGGGTTTTGGAATATTTTCATGTATAAATAGAAGATGAGGAAGATGTTTTAGGGTTCATGCCTGGGCTAGCCAGTGCTTCATTTAGGGTTAATTTGTATTATTTTGATGTTTTAAGTTAATTATCGGTGTTGATGAAGCCCCTGATTTCTATGTCAAGCATATCTAAATTAAGTTTTATTCTTCCGTGTGATATTGTATGAATGATTAGTAGTTAACTGATAATGCTAACAAGCCTGTGATGAGCTGTACTGTAAGAAGACAGCTCATACTAGGGGATTGTTAGTAAAAATCAGTTAACAAACATCTAGTTTTGAGCTTTCATGGAAAGCTCAAGAATTTAATCTCATTTAGGTTGCCTGAACATGGGATTAGTGGTGGAATCACCACCGGGTGCCTTCTACTTGTCACCGCCTTAGTTTAGAATCACACTACAAACTCGCCGCTTCGACAACCTCCATATTTGTGTTACACATTACTTAGAAATTCGGGTAGAGTAAGCCTAGAGATCAAATGAGAGCACCACAAGTCTCCGTGGTTCGACCCGCACTTGCTCAGTCCTACAACCAAGACACCGTGCACTTGCGGTATAATTCGTAGGCTAAAATAACCCCATTCTCAGGCCTACCAAGTTTTTGGCGCCGCTGCATACAACTTCTTGCTTATGAAATACACCGCTTTTATTCCCCCCGCGTTCTTGACTAGGACGGCGCTGATGGCGTGACTAGTTGCCCCAAGGTATAGCGTTAGTATGTCCTCCGGCTCGGGTCTTTGCAATCCGGTAGACTCGCGAGATGTTGCTTGATCTTTTGAAACGCTTCTTCACACTCCTCGGTCCATTTAAACTTCTCTCCTTTTCGTAGCGTCCGAAGAAGTCCTTGCATTTGCCGGATGACCGAGAAATGAATCGCCCCAAGGCCGCCAAGTTCCCATTTAATCGTTGCACGTCTTTTACCGTTACAGGCAACGGCATTTCCACAACGGCTCTGACCTTATCCTGGTCTCGGCCTCAATTCCTTTGTCGGTGATTATGTATCCTAAGAACTTGCTCGAGGTGACCCAAAAGGTGCACTTGGCCGGATTGACCCTCATCTTGTATCTTCTCATGGTTTGAAATATGCCTCGAAGGTCGTCGATGTGCTTGTCGGCCACCTTACTTTTGAATAACATATCGTCCACATACACCTCAATGGTGTCGTGTATTTTATCTTCGAACATGTCCTCCACCAACCTTTGATAGGTGGCGCCGGCATTTCTTAATCCAAATGGCATTTTGGTGTAGCAACACGACCCTCTTGGTGTGAAGAAGGATGTATGTTCTTGATCTTCGGGGGCCATGGGTATTTGATTGTACCGAGTATCCGTCCATGAGAGTTATCGCCTTACCCGACAATGGATTCCACTAGTTGATCGATGTCGGGAGAGGGAAGTCATCCTTTGGGCACGCTTTGTTCAGTCTCTATAGTCTATGCAGATCCGCACGCCCCATTTCTTTTAGGGACTATCACCATATTAGATATCCATTGTGGGTATTGGGCCTTTCGAATGATTCCCGCTGCATACAACTTCTTCGCTTCGCCCTCCGCCTCGGTTGTAGCTCGGGTGCGATTCTTCTCATCTTTTGTCTGATAAGTTTGAACTTGGGGTCTATCCGCAGGTGGTGTGAGCAGACTTCCGGATCAATTCCTTCCATATCATGCATTTGCCAAGTGAATATGTCCATGTGCTCCTTCAGAAGGGTTATCAACTGCTGAGATTGTTCGCTTGTTAAGAGAGACCCTATCTTCACTAATCTTGGCTCCTCCTCGGTGCCCAGATTGACTTGTCGGGTTGGCTCTAGGGCCGAGAAATTTTGTTTTGGTTCGCCGGTTGTAGCCTCGGCTCACCTCGTGATTGCTATAAGGTCTCTTTCTCGCCGGCTTCATAGGTAGAAATGGCCTGTGACATTACCCTTTCTAGCTCCTCTCCCGCCTTCATTTCCTTAGACTTGTTCTTTTCTTGTCGCTTTCTTGACCGCCTCTCCTCATTCTGCTGGATGTCTATTTGCACACACTGCCTTGCCGCCTGGGGATCGCCTAGTACTTCTACCACTCCTCGATAAGATGGGAACCGCAATTTCTGATGATAAGCCGAGGCGACCCCTTTAATTCCCGCAAGCCAGGGCCGACCCAAAATTGCTTCGTACGGTGACACGACATCGACCACGCAAAAGGTGGTGAGTGTGTCAAGGAATCCCTCTCCGTCTGAGACTCGGAGGGTGACTTCCCCCTTTGGTACTGTTACCGTACCGTTGAAGCCGTAAATTCGATAGGTTGACGGAACCAGGATATCATCGGACAACTCCATCCTCTTGAAAGTGTCATAGAACAATACTTCGACTGAGCTGCCGCTGTCCATTAATATCCTGCGGACGCCCCATTCCTCGATCAGTAGGGTTAAATGTAGGTGTAAATAATCCATGGAGCCAGGTGGAACCATCCTAACCAAGGGCGTACAGGGCAAGACGAACACTAGAAGCACTGAATCACCGCACCAGGTATGGGCACGAGGAAAGAGGAACGAGACAAAATCGATAGGCCGACATGATGGAGGAAAAGTTCTGATGTGATGCTCGTCGAGTTCGAGGGGAATTAATGCTCTGACAGAGTTGGTGAAGAGATAAGGAAGACTCGGTCAAAGTAAGACTCGGCCAGGAATCTAAAAGGCGACGTCGATCACCTCCGCCTCACAAGCGATATCAGATGACGTTACCGCTCGGCCATATGCTTCGACTCGAGCAGTGGGGAAGACCGGGCGAGGCATCGGGAAGATACCCGAGAAGAACATCGAGGAAGCTGTATTAGGCCCAACACTGTAATATCGTTGTATCAGCATTCTATGGCTATAAATATGAATCATGTAGAGAGCTAGAGGGGCAAGTGAGAAGGGAGGAAAGAGAGTATACCAAGAGATACACATAATTTGTAATCGTGAAAAGAGTAATAAGATCATCCCTTCACCCCGTGGACGTAGGTAATCTTGCCGAACCACGTATATCTTGTGCCCTTTTACTTCTCTTCTTTACTTGGCTTCTTTAAGCATGTCTTGAGATTCTTTGGATGTAGTGGTAGGATTTTCTACACCTACATTCTGGCGCCGACTAAGGGGACCGCATAATATCTTCGGATACCTTGAAATCGGTTACCAAAAGAGGAAAATCCAAGCTCCTAAATCACCTTGTGTGCTAGTTGACGCTAAGGGGGAAACTCTTTTGGTTTTCTATTCTTGTTTTCCTAGCAAAATCTTATCGAGTTTGATATAGGTTCGCTTTGTGTTCTTGTTTATTATCTTTGTTTTCCTAGCAAAACTTGTCTTTCGTTCAAAACAAAGTCGTCAAGATTATTTTATAAAGCTAGGCTATTAGCTTAAGACACCTCAGCGAGTTATTGGAAGATCCGTGAGCTCCCAAAATAACATCTTCCGATGTTGGTAGAAGCTAGAAGGAAATCCCACCTCGCCGGCCGTCATCTATCGTTTCAAACCTCGTTAAAAGAGAGATTCAACAGCTCCTATCAACATCTATTGAGGATAGTTGATGCTAAGTGAAAGACTCTAACGATCGAAACGCCTAGGTTGCTAGATTTATCACCTGCCAATCACCTTCAGAATTTAAGGATGGATATCGATACATTTGTCTCTATTTACTTTTGACTTCACTTGCTCGTTTACTTTTGTCTCTATTCACTTGCTCGTTTCGCTGTTTAAACCCTTCTTTTTAGAATGAAGCACAATAATGGTGGAAACAAGACTAGCTCAGAATCATTGAGTTTAGTTTTCGAAAACCACGGCTGGGAGGATTACAGTGAGCGACTTGTTGGGCGAGTCTCATTGTGATCCTACGCAAGAAGCCTCACAGCGTCAGTAGGAAACTGTAGGAGTTCTACGGTTCAACCGTCCCCAGGAAATTCCGGCAACCCATATAGGAAGGTCATCGAACGGTGCATTGCTGAGGGTTGTCATCACCATCCATCGTCGCCAAGAAAGAAATCTTCCGATTTAACGTACGGAGATTAATGACTTAGCGATAGGGAATGTCGGGACAAATAGTAATTAATGCATAGGAAAAGTACCGAAAGCGATGCGTCCACACAACTTTTCAAAGATTGTCCTTTACGGCCAAAACAATTTGACTGTTGAGACCAACACGCTAGCATAAATGGAAGTGTACTACAAGAAATTTTTCCCGCCTTGCACTACAGAACTGCCGTACTCTATCCTTAACCTTTTCGAAAGAAGTTCGAAGTAAGTGCTGTGTACTTTGCTGACGTAGGTACGAACGGGCGGGCGAGCCGAGGAACGAAGACGATACCGAAGGAAATGGCGAGCACCTCCAGGACGAGTAGGATCCTAAGAAACCGGGTCACGGCAGGATCTAGCGTGCAAGAAGGACTTACGGATTCCCGACACGACGATCATCGGTCAAACAACCAGGGTGGGACTCAGGCATTAATCAAAGGCATGACTACTGTCGACGAGGAGGTCGATTTGGGCCGAGATGACGATCTCCCGCCGGATGTTGAGGATTAACCCGAGCCGGATGGGGCCGAGGAATGAGGACAACATGGAAGATGGAAGAACCGCACGGATACCGAGGGAGGAGGAGGAAGTGCGTACCGACGCGAGGAACGAAGGAGAGAAAGACAACCGACGAGTAGTACCGGCGAGACCTAGAACGAGAGGTGAGAGGCTTAGGCGAGTACACTTGGCAAGGGCGACCACAACGGACATCCCCCGATGGCGGCCGACCACCCTGCAGACTCCGACCGTTCCCCCGGTGTCGGCCAACCACCCCGTGGTTCGATTGTTCCCCCTGGTGCGCGATCATCCAAGAAAGCTCCGATCGTCTCCCCCATCATTCTCACTACGAGACCCCCAACCGCACCCCCTAACACAACAACAGTCACCATGTAAATGGCCACTCTAGTCATGAGAGCACCGACCGATGTTACTCGCTA
>JAJJWW010018189.1:0-201532 GCA_023531295.1 Papaver armeniacum | reverse complement strand
AAGGGATTATTAGCCGAAGAGACAATAATCGGTGAGGTAAAATATCAATTTAACCTACCGATTGAATGTTTACCTACGATTATGGTGTTGGCTAACATTATATAAGGGCATATTGGCCATTTCGAAAAATCGAAGATAAGGGAAATAGTTCTCGTATGGGTTACTTATCTTTTACTGTCGCCTTAATTCTTTCTGTCGCCCCTAAAAGTGTCTGGAAAAAAATGACCGGCAACATGCATAATAATTGTCAAGATCTGCGGATTCTTAGTTATTTCAAAGTGGCGCACACAAGTGTTGGACATAATACTTGATCAGATATCTTTGACAATTACTTCTACATGCATATATATAGATTAAAAATTGTTTTTGTACTAAATAGCGACTTCCAAAACGATCAAAATCGAATATTACAAAGAAATTTGCTAAGAGTTTCATACTAATTCTATCACAGTCACATAAGTATTGGGTATTCAGAAACTAGGACCGACTCATACCAACGTAGAACAGAGCCAAGGAAAGGAAGAAAGAGATTGGTAGGGTGTATGTCCCCCACAAGTCACCAACACTGAATGATTTGTTACGATTTTGATTGGTACCTTAGCAAAAGTCCTAATCTTCGGTAAACTTGATCTTCTTTGGAACAGCTTGGACACTGCCCACCTGTAAAAGCAAGGTCACACACATATAAGAAAAAATACGGCTAAATATACTGGGTCAAGCCAAAGCTTAAAGCCAGGTTACATTGAGCTTTGAATTGCATCTGAGCAAAGAATTATATTTGGTCCCAGATAATCAGCTTTGTATCATAGCTAAACTTGATATACATTAAAGTAAAAGTAAACCAAGGAAGACTATAAAATTCAAAACAATTGAGAGTGATCCAACTCAGAGAAAGTCGATTGTTCAGATCATCACAATGCTTGCTGCATGCAGTAGTTAGACATAGTAGGTTGAATGACTTATAATGTTATGATTTTGACATAAGTAGCAGAGATTGGGTGTTTAAGATTTTATGGCAAAAAACGAAGTCACAATTAAAACGAGATAAACAAAATGAGAAAGATAAACAAGCAATTATCTCGCCTCTAGATCACTAGTACTCTATATCAGTGAAGTAACCTATTGATCTATTAATCCCAATGAAAAGCAAAATGAGAAAGAAAAAACTAAAGTGATTCTTACAATTTCTGGGCATTCGTAATCAATGCCAGCAGCCTCTATCTTCAGTCGCCGTTTCTTGTCTCGCTTCATGATTCCCTCCACCAATTTTCTATGTTCTTCCAATGTTCTTTCCTGTACACAAATCGTGATAAAGCGTTAAGAGTGACATGAAAATACAGTGTGAACTCTGCTTTGGTAGTGTTAAGCTTGGTTGGATACTAGTACTTGCTGTCAACAATGTGTAGTTCAAAATTACAATACCTTGTTATGGTGGTTGCGCTCAATTTGAGTCCAGTTCAACGGTTTGTATCGGTGGGTTACACCATACCATCTATAAAAGAACACCACAAGATTAGCAGGCTTTCCAGTAACTCAAGAACATTATTGGTTCAACCCAAAGAAGGGCCTTGCTAATATAAGACTCGACAGATCATGATAACGCTTGAAAGTCAAACTAAGACTCTTGCTTGGTAATAACACTTATGGGGTAACCAGATATGGCACGCGGTTTGTATCGGTGGGTTACACCATACCATCTATAAAAGAACACCACAAGATTAGCAGGCTTTCCAGTAACTCAAGAACATTATCGGTTCAACCCAAAGAAGGGCCTTGCTAATATAAGACTCGACAGATCATGATAATGCTGAAAGTCAAACTAAGACTCTTGCTTGGGAATAACACTTATGGGGTAACCAGATATGGCATGTGCGATGGTCATGAAGATGAAGACAGGCAAACAAAGTTATGTGTGACAATACAATAACACATTTCAACATTGCAAAAGTTTTATGACAACAACAACAACCGAATTCCAAACTTCTTCTCTCATTTTCACCAATAAGATCGTTTCACATGCTTACTAAGATTGGTAGTATTAAGATGTCTAACGACTTGGGTTGAGCTCTCAATGTTGTAAACACTTCATCTAAGTAGAACCAGTTTTCCTTATTTCTCACTCTCAATACAGAGGGAAAAATTCCAAGTAAATGACAAACAATAGCAGTTCTCATATGTCTAGCATATTAAAGGTCTAATCCAAGTGTCTTACAAACAGCCAGCATTTGAAACTGGGTATGCTGAAAACGAAGATGGACAGATTCCTACAATATCTGTCATGCACGTGAATAATAGTATCAAGAACGAATATCTCAAAACAAAATAAGGATCCAGACCTCATAGGTCATGTGTAGGTTCTGCTATTCAGGGGCTTGTTACATAAAATCTTAGATAACTCAGTATCTAATACTCTTAATCTATGAAGCACGGACACCTCAAAATCGGTGACGTATCCGTGTCTGACGCCTTATCGTTGTCGGACACTTGGGGACACTTGGGATACGACGACACCCCATTTAAAGTGTCCTTTTTATTAATTACACAAAAGGGTAGGGATACTTTTGGGATACTTCTGGATACTCTAGAGGGGACACTTCTTATAGTATAAGATATATATATATAATATATTGCCAAATATTTATATACAAAATATGTTAAATATTTTTAGATATGTAATATATTCGTATTTATCAAAAATTATTCTATAGCAGTATATGAATGTCTAACCCTAACATTCTTATTCAATATTGATGAGTGATGGGTTATCTTTTTTTTATCTATTTTTTTTTTTTTGATATTCCAGATAGTATTTTAGAATTTTCTAACTTTATGCGATTCTTTTCACTATTAATAAATTAAATATTTTTTAATTAATACACTTATCCCAACGTATCCCGTATCCCCATTTTTTGAAAATTGACGAATCACATGTATCGCATCCCCGCATCGCATCCGTGCTTCATAGCTCTTAATGCACAAGGTAAAGCTTCATACCCAGCACAACATCTTGTTTTATAGCCAATACCAAATAAATCGAAAGAACTGCTTACAGTTTAGGATGAACTTTCTCTGTTGGAATAATATGAACTTGCAACAAGTGCTCAAAGAGCAGATAATTATGCATACAGTCTGCAACAATCTTCGCCACCTACATTCGGCAACAATTACATTCAGTTCCAACAACACAAACTTGAACAAGTTATAAATGGAAGCCAAAAACACATCAAGTACAAGTACAAACCTCAGGAGATTCAAACTCGATAAACCCAAAATGCTTAGACTTTCCTGTCTGTAAAACACCCAAAACTCAACAATCAGTACAAATTACAAATCAAATAAACCCAAATAATCAAAATCCCTAACCGAACAAACCTTCTTATTCCTCGCGATTCTCAACCGCTTAATAGAACCAAATTGCTTAAAAAACTCTACAAAAATAAAATAAAATTTCAGAATCACAAATTTCAATCAATAACAACTTTTATGCTGAAAATAAAAAAGAGATATAAAAAATTATACCTTCCATTTCCTTTTCATAGAACCCATGAGGGATTCTCCCAATATACAAAACAGCAGAAGAAGTATCCAATGGTTTTCCCCTCTTTGGTAGTTTTCTAGCTGGTCCACCTTCTAATGGCTATATCAAACAACACAATCAAAGTTAGGGTTCTTCATAATCTTCAAAAATTAACTGAAAATATCTGATTTTGATTAGGGTTTTGAGAAACATACCAAGAAATCAGCAGATTCCGGTTTCTGAGCAGCAACCACCAAATCTAATGATTTTGACTTACATTTAGAAGCAGATGCAGTAACCCTTTTGAGGGTTTTCTTGTTTGATGCTGTCTTTGCTTTGGCACCCATTTTTTTTCTTTTGTTTGAGTTACCAGAGAGGGAGGCAGAGCAGACAAACAGAACGAAAGAGAAGAATGGGTGGCTATATAGGCGGGCCACCCATTTGAAATAATACTAAGGATGGCTATATACGCAGGCCCGGCTTTCACGGAGGTTTAGTGTTGGCTAGAATCTTGCAGGGTTCAGGCTAACCCCTATGGGCTGTTCAAAAGTGATGAATGATTCAACGCTCAAAAAGTGGTCACAATGCTGAACGATTCAGCGCTTTGCGAATATTCCAGGGTATCATCGTAAACTATTCAACGCTTTCCTGGGCGCTGTTCCATTCAGCGCTTGACCTTCTTTTTCACCAACGACTATTTTTTTCTTCAGAATTTCATTTTCTAAATGTTTGGCAATTTGTTCCAATGGTTGTTTGATTCAAAATTTGAGAATTTACCAAAGTAAGGGAAATCTTCCATTACATTGCAAAACGAGGTTACAATGTTTTTTGAAGAAATTAAAAAAATACATTAAAATTAAAAAAACTTAAATAACTTAAATAACTTAAAACATAAAAAAGTACATTGAAATTGAAATCCTACTTCTAAATAACTTAAAACATAAAAAAACTACATTGAAATTGAAATCCTACTTCTAAATAACTTAAATTATTACTAATATAACACTTTAATTTAGGGGATAAGTGGCAATCCATGATTTGCCAAAATCTCGTTCTTCCATATTTTGTAAACGGTTTCTCCCATTCCCGTAATTCATCCAAGTTTTGTCGAAGGATCTTCATGTCCGATTCTCTTGTCGCGTTTGTGCCAAGATTGAAGAGCTTTCCATGTTCTTCTTCGGATACTCTTCCTATGTTTTATATTTGGCCACTCTTGTGCTTGTGCGTTTTCAAGAAGTTCGATGAGTTTATCCATTTTTTCATCTGTCGCGATGCTTTAGCCTCATGATCCCTTTTCTTTGCTTGATCTATCCCTCCACTTCTAACGTCATCCGTTTGTTCGAAATAGCGTCTTCTATAAGATATGTCCGGTTTCTTTAATTATGAGTAGATGAAGTGCTACCAAACCTTGCCATATTTTTCCAAATCTTCATCCATATTATCAGCTTCATTTTATTGAGTAACTTGAGTCTGTTGAGTAGGTTGAGTGGAAGTACAAGCTCCATCATCATTATTCACCGCTGGGTTGTAGTCGGGTTGATAGGTCTTCAGGATCTGGAAAAACGATTCGTGCTTCCAAGGTTTTTCAACCTCTGCTTCATAATGTTGTTGTCCACGACGATATTGGGAAAAAATGTATTAGACAAAGAATTTAGAGAAAGAAAGAAAGAGATCAAAATTGGAAAAACATCAACACAAAATTCAAGTACTTATATAATCATGTTCATCAACCCCGTAGGTTTGTTTTTAAGTAGGGCCTAACATGTGAAAGATATCTTCTCACTTCGGTTCTCAATGTGTTGCACCTTGTTTGCAGTGCCTTTTTATCTCTTACGGTACCATTAGGGCCTTTTCTTTTATTGTACTCTTCAATAATTTTCCCCCAAAATATTGCACCTTTTTTTTTAGTGGGAATGTTATAATTACCCTTCATTTTGAAGGACTCGGGACAAATACCCTTATGCAACTTTACAAATGCCCCTGATGGCATAATTGAAAATATATGTAAAAACATAATTTATTTACTTCCGTATTAGCCCTCTTCGCCCAATTTCGTTCTTCTCTGCCTCTTATCACAGAAAAAGACCTCATCGATCCCGCCACCATCTTCATCGCTCCCGACCAACACCACAATCGACACCATTATAACCCGGACCACCACCTCCATCATGTCCGCCACTATTATCAACAGATCTATTATGATTTGTGTTTAATTTGTGTCCTATCATGTTTTTCTTCCTGTTTTTCTTCAACGAAATCAATCGGAAACATGGAGATTTATTCAATCGATGGAGAAAAATCGACGAAAACCATCAATAACACCCGAAACAAAGGTTAGTTAACAAAAATAATATCTCCTCATCGTTCTTAGACAATTCTTTTTTCTTCTTTTGTTGATGTTGGTAACCTAATAGCTCCTGGTTTCATCTCGATTCTCATTTCGATTTGTAATCAAAGTTTAGATTTACATTAATCTCATCTTAGTCTTGCTTATGACATGGATATGTTTGCAGGGTTTGGAACAACAATAGAGAAATGAAGTCGGACATTGAGTTGAAACTAATGAAATAACTAGATGCGAGTCATGTTGAAGTTGAGAAGAATGGGTTTTGTTTGGATTTGATTTTGAGTAAAGGAAGAAGATGATTGTTGCTGCTAATAGAAATTAGGGTTTGAAAGTGGCTAACTTCAATGAAGAGTTAGGTCTTGTGATTGTTCAATTCGGGGTTTTAATTGAAGAATTACAGAGAACTAGTTAAAGAATAAGATGGTATTGGTTGCTGCTGTTATATGGAGTTCATTGAGCCGAAGATAAAGAAGAAGAAATGATGTTCTATGTTGGTGATCTTTGTGTTGTTGAAGTGGTCGATTTTGCAGGTTCAAGTGGTTGTGTGGATATAATGGAAGGAGCTAGTGTTGCAAAAATATATTGCGCTTGGTTGATGTGTTGATGCTTTTATTACAGTGTCATTGCAAGTGGTTGTTAGACAAGACTCGAGATGGAGAATGAGAGAACAAGATACTGAAGAAGGAAGTAATTAGGGCTTGTTTAGGAAATTGATTCTCTGGGATGAAGGAATTCCGGGCTGTGAATGAATCTCTTTGCAGAAATGTATGCTAGGGAGTGAATTCACATAGAGGTGATGGTGGTTCTGGTGTCAGGTGGCCGAGCTGTAGCTAATGGATGTTGTAGATGACATGGTTTTACAAAGAATGAACAGAGGGGAGAATGAGAGGTCAAGTCGCAGTGTAGATGGTTATGAATCTTTGTTGATGTCCTGTGGTTAAATTAGTTTATTCAATAAGCTAGAGGAAGTAGTTATATGTGGTTAAAGGGAATGATGGTGTTGGTTGACAAGCAAGTAAAGACATGATGTGGAGTTGATATGATCGAATTAAAAGCGGTGAAAGTTTCAAGTAGATGTATGTTTAGGAATTGTAGGTGATGGATAGTTGAGCTACAAAATGCAAGCAGGATATCTGCTGCTTTTACAGCTGAAATGGCTAGGTCAAGGAGGAGCTATGTGTAAGGTCTGCACTGGTGGAAGTGAGAAAGTTTAAGCTGAGTAGTGCATAGAATGTGTTGAATAAATGGAACTCAAGATTACGGAGTCGAAATGATGTGAACAAGCTTGTCTTGGGATGGAGAGAATGCAGCTTATATCAAAGGTGGGATTGTGTTGCAAGAATGAAGATTTTAAGGTTGTCCTGAGTTTCACCGAGGTTGAAATGGTGACACCGAATGGATGTTTTTCTTGAACTAAAATTGCAGTGCAGTTGGTGTTGTCTAGTGGCTTGAGTTGAGTTCAGATTGGGTGATTGAACCGGTAGAATGAGTTGCAAGGAATGGAAATGAACTCGGTGGATATTAGGTGAATGTACATGGTTGTTGATCTTCCAATTTTCTTTGATAAATGAGTTCAGATTGGTGACAACTTGTCCTAGTTGCTTCCATATGTGGAGACAACTGAGCTAGTTGCCTCCATATGTGGAGACAACTTGAGCTAGTTGCCTCCATATTTGTACACAACTTGAACAAGTTGCTTTCAAATATGGAAATAACTCGAAACTAGTTGGCCTCGGAGATTCGAGAGACAACTTTGTGCTAGTTGCCTTCACTTTGGAAGACAACTTGAGCTAGTTGCCTCCACTTTGGAAACAACTTGACAAGTTGCCTTCAAATTTGGAGACAACTTAGGCTAGTTGCTTCACTTGTTGAAGACAACTTGAGCTAGTTGCCTCCTATATGGACACAACTTCAAAGAAGTTGACTCCACATGGTGGTGGTGGTCAGCGGCGATGGTGGTTGACGGTGATGGTCGCGGCGAGGTGCTGGTGTCGGTTGTTGGCGGCGGGGTGGTAGTGGACAGTGGTGGTGTTCGTTAGCAATGGTGGTTGGTGGTGGTGGTTGGCGACGGTGGTGGTGGTTGGCGGTGGTGGTGGTCGGTGGTGGTGGTCAAGTGGTGGTGGGTGGCCTGGTGGTGGTGGTGGTGGTGGTGGTGGTGGCTCGGTGGTGGTGGTGGTCGGTGGTGGTGGTTAGTTGTGGTGGTCGCTCTGTGGTGGTGGTTGGTGGTGGTGGTGGTCGTCATGGTGGTGGTAGCGGTGGACAAAGTGGTGGTGGTTGGCATGGACACCGGAAAGGGCATTAGAAATATTTTTTTTTGTTATTTTTATTTTTTTTTGAATAGTGGTGGTGGTGGTTTTGTATATTCACTATATAAAAGAGGGTATTTTAGTAATGTATTAGGCTTAGGGGTATTTGTAAAGTTGATAAGGGTATATTTCAGGGGCCTCATAGTAGGGGTATTTAGATAATGTTCCCTTTTTTTTATCTTTTCCATGAATCAGATCGTTGCTTGCTATAACCGAACCATAAATTAGTGCCTCATCTTCTTTTGTAGTAAAGTGTGTCATAATTTTGTATGAACAAAATTATGTGAAGAAGAAGAAGAAAATCAATGAAGAAGATAATCAATTAATTTTGGTGTAAGGGATGAAGGAGAAGTAGTTCTCTATTTATAGGGTAGCCTGAAAATATAGTCATTGAGGTTTCAAACGTCCACTAAATCGTGAACAGGTTGAGATTAAACGGTCATATTTGATCTCGATAGCCGTGATTGCTCAATAACGGCAGTAGCGGAATGGTACAAATACAGCATTTCCTTTCGTTGAGATTCAACGGTCATATTTGATCTTGCGGCTATTAGGCAAAGCGATGTTTGGTTTCAGCGCGGCGCTGTCTTTGGTTCGGCTATGTCTAACGGCTACATTTTCAGCCCAAACTCAGATAATTTCTTATCTCTATATAAACTCAACACATGAAACCAAAATACCCACCCCAAACTTGTGAAGTTTCACTCTCTTCTTCTTCTCCTAAATTCTCAATTCAAATTCAAGCATGGTTGCATTCTCAATTTCCGAAGACAATGACTTGGTGAGAAGTTTTCGCAAAATTAACAACACAAATCCTTTCGACAAGTCTCAAACAACCAACATCTTTTGGGAACAAGTTGTTGAAGAATTTGTGAGAATCAATGGTAATGCTAATGGAAGATGCCAAAAACAACTACAAGCTCGGTTAGCAAGCATCAATCGTTTTTGCAAGCTTTTTCATATTTCATTAAGGGAATCAAATGGTAATCGTGAAGATGCTTTGAATTTATACCAAACGGATCATGGAATGCCATTCATTCATATCACCGCTTTGGAGATATTTGGTGGAGCTCGAGTTGATTTGAATGAAGTATATGCATGAAGAAGTATTATGAAGTTCTAGTTAAATATGTATTTCTTTGATGAAACTATATCCAACCGATCTAGCAATTCATCCATACTCATACTACAATCAATAACAAACATGAAAAAAAAATATCATTATCATTATCATTATCATTCATTTTCATCCATACAAACTAAATTATCATTCTCATTCATTTTCATCTATACAAACTAAATTATCATTATCATTCATTTTCATCCATACAAACTAAATTATCGTAGCAATTCATCCATACAAACTAAATTATCATTATCATTCATTTTCATCGTACAAATAATCAAATTATCATGCAAATTTACCTACAAACTAATCATACGAATTATCATTCATTTTCATCACAAATAATCAATTTTTTTTTTTTATCCGGAAATAAAATTTTGAATCCAACAAAAGTCTTTTACATAGAAGGCAAGTAAGCAAATAAGTCGCTACCAAGAAGCCTTTTTGGATAGCAAAACCTATCCTTTTAAAAATAAACTCCATCGAACGGGAGTCGTGACATTACTGCATGCATGACTTTCAACTCTCTTGAAGTCCAACCGCCTCGAGCCAAATAATCAAATTAAATCCCAAAATTCTAAAAATCAATTTCAATCACATATCATTTAAATCACATAAACATATCATCTAAATCATGCATTGTATCAACTATCAATCATCAATTTCATCAAATTTTCATCATAATCAAAAATCAAGAAAAAAAACCCTAAAATTTTAAATCTTACCTCAATCAATTTCGTGACTAATTGAATGAAAATAAACTCAAACGATCGAGAATTAGATGGAGAACAAAACCCACTAAGGATTTGAGAAACAAATTTCTAGAATCATTGATCTTCAACATGCATTTGGGTGTGTTTGAGTGAAGAAATGAAATGGGGAAGAACTGAGGAGAAGGGATTCTGCGTTGAAGAAAACCCGATTCTCAGGCGCTGATTCGTTCGGCGTTGTCAACCTAGTCGACCAAGTCAAGCGATGTTCGGTTCGCGTTCACCTGGGCGTTGCATGTTGGGGTCAGTTTTGCTAGATTCGCCATACCATAGGGTTTAGGAGGTTGCCCTAGCCGACGTGGATGGCGAACCTAGCTGCTAGATTAGAAGACCATAGGGGTTAGCCTTAGTTCGGGTAAAGCTTCATAGGCAGTAGATATAGCGTCATCTTGGCCAAAAAATGTCTTCCCCATCACAAACTTCTGCAGTGTATTCATGTTTCTTGTGCCATTTGCTAGAGCATGAAAGTATTTGGTGTTGGCATCCACTTTAGATTGATGTGCTTTGGATCTTTGTCAACTATTATGTTGCATTTTCTAAATTCATTTGTTTGAGTTGAGACCTCAATTCTACTCTTTCACTGAAAAGATTGTTAGACAAAGCAGTATGTACTTCAAATGCATTAAGAGTAGTATCTATTTTCATGGTTAGTTCAAGTTTCTGGAATTAAAGATTAAGATCTAGAGTTGATAACCTGATATATTTTGTTAACATATTCCTCTGCACTTACCATTATTTACAAGAAAGTCAATAGAAATTACACACTCTAGCATAACACTACTATATACTATTAACATTATATGAATTTGTTGCCCCCATAGTTCCCTAACCCCCCAAACTGGGACTTGCCCTGCTTCCCCATCAGAACCGGCCATATCAGGATTCTCAATATATCCTGCCAATTGATGATTGCCTAACAGATTTCATGACAAATTTAGTTTTCATTAGCCTTGTACCCAAATAGGAATGAGCTATCTTATCTAGTCTAACAACTTGGAAAAGGTTTGGGGTTCTGAACTAAAATGAAGGAAGAGAACAGCTAGTTCCCCGTTTATCCACATTGAAAAGTAGCTATCTTGTCTAGTCAACAGCTAGTTCCCCATTCCTCGATCCAATCTCCTGCATTTCCATCCATCGCCTCCAAGCATGTTGGATCTTCATTGTTTCTCAATATATCCTCTCTGCCAGCTGATGATTGCCTAACAAATTTTATGACAAATTTGGTTTTCATTAGCCCTGTACCCACATAAGAATGAGCTATCTTGTCTAGCCAACAACTTGGAAAAGGTTTGGGGTTCTGAACTAAAATGAAGGAAGAGAACAGCTAGTTTCCCATTTCTACACACACAGAGCATAAATTACCTCGCTTGAAGCCTTAGATTGTAGTGGACAAAGACTAGGTCAGTCAACCTATTTCCTTCCAGTCGATTTCTTTTCATAAAATGGATATTATCTAACATGCTGCTACAGTTCCTCCCAGAACGGACCACACTGCATGTCTGACTTAAGATCCTGAGAGCAAAACGTTGCAAATCTGGATACTCTGCTGCATAAAGGGACCACCAAGCAGCTAAAAAACCAGAAAGACAAGTTAATGACTACAACTTCACTTTGGTTCATACCCAACTTGGAAAAAAAGAACAACTTTAAATTCACCTGGGGCCAATGAATCTCGAGCTTGTCGTGCCATGGGTTTACCAAAACTCCCTTCAGCATCCTCATAAAATTTCATGTGTTTTATAAGTATATCTTGAGCTGATGGGTCAGTCTCTAGGGTCTCAATGCAGTCAAGTAAACCCTTCCGCATCACCTTGCTGTTGGAGAAACTGGGGTTGTAGAGTATTGAAGGATTAAGATAGTATCCAGCTGCATGAAGAGGGCTATGAAGCTCTTCTTCCCAAATATGATCCACCACTTTCAAGTATGACGAACATTCAGCTTCTCTGTTGTTAAAGGCTACTATGATGCCGTTTCTTGCATTTTCAATGGCATTGTATATGAACCCCATCGATGACCTCTCTTCACTATCAAGTAACTTCAAAATGGCAAGAAGAGGTTTTGCTACCATCAAAATTTCATCACATCCTGTCCAAAATAGTGGATCTACAACAATTTCAGACACGTTAATTCCTCCCCTTTCATTAGAGAATGATGACTGTATCCAAGTCTTACTAGTAAACATCTGATGTAGAGGTTCCTTCAAGCACATGAGATTTTCCAGTGTTAAGAAGTTAGTTGTAAACCTTGTAACCGAATGCCTAACTATATCTCCTCCACCAATTTTTTCCTTCATCAAATTGTACACCCACGAGTTATTATAAATGAATTGGCTTATCCTTTTGGCCTTAACAAATATTTCTCTCACATTTTCAGTCTCACCCAATTCCCCGAGCATTAAATCAATACATTGCACCGCACAAGCACTCCAGAAGAAGGTCTTATATCTGTCTACTAACATATTTGCTGCTGCTTTGAAGTTGGGTGTAGTGTCCGTCACAAAATTTACAATATTCTTAGGTCCCACATCTTGAACAACAGTATCGAATAGATCCAAAAGTGCCAAGGGAGATTCTGAGATCAGTGATGCATCAAAAGCTTTAAGAAACATGGTACCCTTGGAACAATAAACAAAAATTCTAACAACTAAACGTCCTGTTCTGTCTTTTGACCTATCTGCCATCACTGAACACCCAGTCACCTCCCATGATTTCCTTAGTTCCTTGCAGAGCCTCCTGCTTCTTTTACACTCTTGTCCAGTAACATACCCCTCAAAGATTGATATGAAGGCATTTTATATCCAGGACCTGCTGCTGCAATTGAATCAGCCATTTGTTGAAAATACAACGAATTTGCTGCACTGAATGGTAACCCTGCATCGTATACAAACTTAGCAACAGCCCTATCCGCTTCATCTATGCTTTCTTTGGAAGCAGAAGTCAGATGCAGAGGGCGCTGAGTTATAGGAGTAGCAACTAAAATAAGTTCCTCCGTTTGTTTACTCTTCTTACTCTGAGTTTCTTCCTTTACCTTCTTTGAATTGCTTCTACCACTATTAGCTCGTGTCTGCATAACCTTAGGGCTCATATCCAAAGTACCACTACTTTCTTCTGCCATACCTTGTAACCTTGGGATCAATGTATCTGTGATTTTAATTTCCTTCTGCTTCTTTGGCCTTCCTCTACAGCTTAAACTCTGCAACAATTTTTCTCTAACATCTTTGGGCACATTTTCACATGGGGGGATGTTTCCATTTAACCCAGCCAAATGTTGCTTTAGTGTAGAAACTCCACCCTCATCGATTACCCTGTTACACCATTCACACTTGGTCTTTTCCCCACTCCAATTTTCTGTTCCATGAGCCCAACCAGTGTCTTCTAATTTATTCTGCTTCTTTTGCCGTTCCAAACCGTTATTGCCTAAATGTTGCTGCATTTTAGCTCTAACATCTTCAGGCACATTCTCGCATGGGGCAATATTTCCTCTATATCCAGCTAAGTGTTGCTTTAGTCTGGAAATTCCACCCCCAAGAATTAGCTTGTCACAATAGATGCACTTAATCTTCTGTCGATCCTCATTTATCATTTTTCCATGGGCCCAACCAGGATCAGTAGCTCTAGGAGGTGCCGAACCCTGTGTAGAATCACAATTCGAAAAGAATAATCATACAGAAAATCACAATGTATGAATTATGTACTTGTGTGAAAACCGTGTACTAGAACACGATGAACTGATCTGGAAATACTTGAGAGGAAAATGGAGTTTTATATAACAAACCAAAGGAGGAACATAAAAAATGCAATGACCACCTAACTTACTTGCTCATTCTTGCGGAGAACAACCGATAAGGTGTCAATAATTTCCCGAGCCTCCAACGGGGGCTGTTGAGGTTCTGAGTTATTAGTCATATGAAACATAAAACAAAATATTAGTAAATTACGTGAAAGAGTAAGTAAACTACCTAATATAGCAGTAATATAAAGCATAGCAAGAAATCAAGAGTATAAGGATGAAATAAACCATTGGTTTTCAGTTGGCAGGTTTCTTCTGAGTCATGCGGCGTCTTCAATGTCTCCAGTTTAACATCTGTCATTCCTTGATCTGATTCTGTATCCTTATCTTCAGACGAGTGTTCTCTCATAATTTCAGGGTCTACCGTTTTCCGCTTCTTTTCCACTGGTTTTCTCATTTTCCTAGTAGCCAAGTGTTCTTCAATGAGCTCTCTAACTTCCTTTGGGACAGCCTCACATCCTTTGATTTCCCCCTTAGTACTCGCTAAGTGCTTTTTGAATCGAGTAACACCTCCAATCATGGTCCTGTGACAGTAATTACATTTCACATGGTGCCGATGTTCTCCTACCATTGTCCCATGTTGCCACCCTATGTCTTTGGCACGCGGCATGATTCTATGCAAAGTTCTAACCACAACAAAAACAAACAAGTTTTCGATCAAGAATTATGCTGAATTGCAATAATTGAAAACTAATAGGCTTACTCTCTCAGAAGGAAAATATTTGAACATTAGACAAAGAACTACGAGAAACAGTCCCGGCAACTAGTTGACAGAATTTCAGGTACAATTACAAGGGGTGAAACTCTCAATCTTGTGGAAATGTGGGACTGTAGGTCTAACAGACATTGTGGACAAAGGAGGATACTAAACTACTGTACCTATAATCACACAGTTGAAGTCCTAGATCTAGTATACTAATTTGAAAGGTGATTTTTTGTTAAAGGGAAGTAAATGCATTCAGGTTTAGTCATGGTGAGCTAAACCTAAGTTAGTAAAATTAACTACAATTTCAAGAATTACTACTAGAAAAGAAGTGATGTAGCATTATCATCAGCTCATCATGGAGATTGAAATTCCCTATCAAGCTCATCATGAAGAAATTAACATGAATGACAAGAAGAACACACAAAACAGAAGAAAGAAAACCCTAAAACACTGACTGAAACCTACAACTTACCAGTTTTGGAATTGAAATTTTAGAGAGAGACTGTGAGAGAGGTGGGAAAATGAGCTGCTAGTCTCTCTCTCACTGGATAACCAACAAAATCTGAAAAAAGAACACAAAAACCCCCAAATTAGCTTTGTAGTAGTCAAGAAAATTCAGAGAGCAATTTATGAAGAAGATCTGTGGACTGATTGACAGTATAGTGAGAAAATGGTAAAAATTAGGTCTCCTACCTTAACAACTGTGAATCATCTGGAAAATATGGACAACAATTTCATCACAAACACAACATCAAATCAAAATGTTGAGAAAAAAAGAGTGAAGGTAAGGAGAGACAGAGGCTACAAGTTGTTGAAGAAGAAGAACTGGTTACTTCATTAATGCCTGGATCGGACTCTGGACTCTCTATGTACATTTTTTTTTTTTTTTTTGCAGTGAGATAATTGGTGTGTCAGGTAAAAGCATACTACTTGAGGGGCGTGCCGCGTGCCCGGGGCACAAATATAACGTAATTACTATAATACCCTCACAGTTCTTTTTTTCTCTCCTTTAAAGGGTAGTTTTAAATCAAATCCCCAAATTTAGACCAGAGAGTCCAAGAGGAGTCCAAGTTTTGGAAAAATGGGGATCAGATTCATATTGATGGTTAACAAACAAGGTCAAACTCGACTGGCTCAGTACTATGAGTATCTTACGATTGAGCAGAGAAGAGCTCTTGAAGGTGAAATTGTAAGAAAATGTCTTGCTCGTACTGAACAACAGGTAAAATTTTATCTATCTGTTTCTTAATCTCTCGATCTGGGATGGATTCTGTTTAATTCTTCTGATTTAGTGATTTCAGTTTCGAATTCTTCTGATTTAGGAATAAATTTCATAATTTATATCCACCAAAAGCTTTAAGTTTTGCCCTAGATCAAATATATATGAATGATACTGATGTTAAGATTTTCTTGTGTGTTGAATGAAGTGTTCGTTTGTGGAGCATCGGAATTACAAGGTTATTTACAGGCGTTACGCATCGCTGTTTTTCTTGGTTGGTGTAGACAATGACGAGGTAAAGTCTTTTACTCAGTGATAGATAGACCTGGAATTGCTCATATGAATATGTTTAATTTGATTTTTCAGTGCATGAATTAAGTTACACTCATAGATATGGTAGTATGTTTAGGGTTGTGAATTTCTGATTTTTGGCATTTTTATCTTGTTACGGGTTAGAATTTTACTTCGATTCATATTTATAACTGGTTATAGGTAAGGTATTTGATATGCCAACAGAAAATGAAAATATAGGATGAGAACCTTAGAGTGTCAGGTTACTGGGAAGTCTAAATTGTTGCTTGCATTTGTTTGTGTTGCAGTTTAGGATTGAGATCATGTTCTACTAGCACCTTTTGTTTTTGCATGACCTTCTCTTTGCGAACAATCTGCCACACGTCTACTTGATTCCCAAAATCCCCTTAAGTTATTTTCTTAAACACCATTAGTATGCTTAGGAAATTAGTTTGCAACGTACAGGTGTATATCTGTTGAAAGTTTGTGTTCTCTGAAATTATATTTTTGTAAAGCTCTGATCTTTCAAAGGTAATATCGAGCGCATCTTTAAGTAGCTTACAGGAGTAGTAATTTTGGCCATTCCCTTATAAGAAAAAAGACCTTAGAATAGGATTTACCTTATTCTTGATCTACACGTAGCTAACAGACTCTCGCTCCACCTGCCATCATAGCATCATGTCACTTCACTACGAATTTTACCACCTTCATGTAACTAACATTACCCTCAACCTTTGCTGCTCTATAATCATCAAAGAACTGTTCCCCACCACAAAGTCACATGAAGTCACTTTCATCACAAAGACCACCGATTGCTAGAAATGTTGCCACCTCATTCGCATCAAATCTATCATTACCATATGTCTGCCTGTCCATTATCACCTCACCACCCACTCCACTGTGTGGCAGTCGGCATCCCTTCTACGTACCCTGTTATGGTTGTTGTGTATCAGTTATCATTAACCTCTTGATCAGACTTGTATTACTTTGTAGTTCATACATCATAAAATTAATCTGTGACTACCGCCTCTCAATCCTCGTCTTGTTGTGCTCCTTAATTTTCAGATGAAATACGAATGGGCATCCTGTTTGGCTATTCTGTATATTTAGTAGTTTCTCATATAAAAGTACATCCATATAGGTCTCTGTCAAGGATGACTTCCATATTCTGGTTGACTTCACTTGACAAACTTTTTTGCATTTAGTTTTGCTAGGATCACCCTCTTTCACTTGATTCTCTCCTTATATTAGGTCTCCAAACACGTTCACCACGTGTTTTTCAACCTTGATGCAAGAACTTTTACCTTCACAGTTTTAGGTCTCAATTGGTCTTTCCTCACATGTCCATCTTCTTCTTCACTTTTGCAGAATGAGCTAGCTATTCTGGAATTCATTCATCTGTTGGTTGAAACAATGGACCGCCACTTTGGTAACGTGGTAAGTTAGTCTTGTTATACACTGCCAGCTTTGTTTTTAGTCTTATATTTGTTCATCCACTTGATACTTGTACTTTGTTGCTCGGCTCTTTTCTCGGTCTATTTTTCTGCTAAAACTCAAAAAACTATCAGTGTGAGCTGGATATCATGTTCCACCTAGAGAAGGCGCATTTCATGCTGGAGGAGATGGTGATAAATGGGTGCATCGTCGAGACAAACAAATCGAACATCCTTATGCCAATACAGCTAATGGATAAAGCTTCTTAGTCATTCCAATTCCAGTGAAATCAGTTTTGAGTTTTCAAGTTAGCTTTATTACTTCCCTGTTTCATTTGTGTTATTAAACTGTAGGGTGTAATTTCTTTTTTGCTTTCTTTTCTTTTTCATTGACAGATATTTGTTTGCGAGATGTTGTTCTTGTGGTTTTACTGTGTTTCATAGTGATTGGTGCAACTGTGTAAGATATTAATTTTCACTTGAAAGTAGAGAGCTATGTTCTAAGAGCAGTAGAGCACCATTGTCACCGTTAGAGAGAGCAGTACTGTAGGGCCTGCTCTTAATTTTTGTAATCACGTGATATTTGTCAAATTAGTCCGAAAGTATTTGCTTTCTAATTTTGTGAACCGTGAATGAGAAAAAGTGGGATGAATCATCGTTAAATTTAACCGGTTGTCTGCGTCCAATCCATCCTGATTTCTAAAGATTCGAATTTACACTCTCAATAAGGTCAGTGGACAAGTATGGAATTGATAAAAGTATTTTGTGCTCTCTTGCTCCAAGAATAACCGACTCTGTTCGATGACTACAACAGTAAATGCATAAGATAAAAAATATAAAAAACAGTTTTGCATAAAAAGTAAAATTTTAAGAACCGGTATTAAATACATTGAAATCCAGAAAATATACCACAATATCTCAGACGGTTAAAATAAGCAAGTGTACTGACGAGAAGCACCTAGTACTGACTTGCCTAAGACCACTTAGGCTCAATCCAAGTGCAGCTTGATCTTCCTCAAGAAGAAGGCTACTGGAAGTGTAAAGTGCAATTCGGTAATAGGAAGGAGGAGAACAAATGATGACACCCAAGGTCTGTGCTCATCAATTTCTCCAGGTAGGAGTGACTTGGGAAACAGAACAGATTCAACAACAAGAATGCACGGAGATACAGGAGACTTGCAACATTAAACACTATCCTCCGCACCAATGTTAAACAAGTCTTCGTACTAGTATAATTCACAAGCATTATTATCCTTTACAGATGAAGATATTTGTAATAGTAGATGAGATCCCCAAACAAATTTTCTTTGGTAATTGAAATATAAGCTTGGAATTGATCCACTGTATCTGTATTTAAATATAAGCCAAAGCTACAAGTAGGACACTACCCGAATCAGATATATCCCCTGAAAATTGTTTCAACAAAAACCAATTACATAGTTTGTCCTATTAGTGTTATTTTGCTAGATACCAATTGACACTTGAAGAAACAAACAACTTAAAACATCTCTAATCCAGTGATTACCGATATAAAAGATCTTAAATTTTCTGCAGATCT
Organism: Papaver armeniacum; assembly: GCA_023531295.1. NCBI lineage: Eukaryota > Viridiplantae > Streptophyta > Magnoliopsida > Ranunculales > Papaveraceae > Papaver > Papaver armeniacum. The sequence continues at coordinate 182,470 of JAJJWW010018189.1, read as the reverse complement.
ACCATTTCAACAGTTGTAGCATGTGAGAACTTTCCAACAAATGATATCAAATCTTGGTCGTACTCAATAACAGCTTCGGAGGCTGTAGATGAGTATGATATTCAAGAACAAATTCAAATTGTATCCATATAAATATGAGAACATCCCTGCACAGAAAAAACAGAAACATGAATGTCAGTGTTGTGGGATAAGACAACAGAAATATCAAACAACACCAATAGTTTACAGATCTTACCGGAAAAAAATGACAAAGACTGGCTCAATCCAACCGCAGCTTGATCTTACCTGATGGTATGCTATCGTCAGGCTCTTGATTAGGACTTGCCTAAGACCATCTAGGCTCAATCCAAGTGCAGCTTAATCTTTCCTTCGTATTATGAAAATCTTGCAAAGAATGTTGATCACTCCCAACACAATGATACCTACATGTATCAAGAGAATAGTATAAAATCCTTTCGCCGTATAATCTAGGGAAGTAGATTTTGTTCTCCATGCAACTACGTGGGGCGACTGCTGAAAAACTGGATGTATAGCTGATGAACAACGCATGCTTTCCCAAACTGTTCAGTTTAACCCAGACCATCTCCGAATCATCCAATCTATAAATATCTACTGATTTTCCGCTCTGTCCTAAATTTAATAGTAAAAGATTTTTATCCCACTCCACTAAGTAACTTGGATAAAAACCATTGAACTGTTTCAAAGACTTCGGAAGCACTGTCCAACTGAAATTACCCTTCATACTAAAAACTCCTAACATTCCATTGTAATCTAAGCAGTAGAAAGCTCCATTATAGAAAACCGGGTTGTTAATGCATGGCATAAAGTTGTCTTTCTCAGTGCGGTCTTCATAATCAAAATCATGAATAGTCCAACAAGTTTCATACTTTCCTGGTTCAATGACGCAGAAAGATATCCCATTATCACCACATACTTCATACCAATTGGAGATGGCAAATACCACACAATCACGAGAAGTTGGTATCGACGAGAATGACAGTCCACCAAGTACATAACCATCAGGTAAATCTGGAAGAAGGATAATGGCTTTTGTGAAGGGATTGTAGCAAAGTACAGTCTTTTTCCCTTTAGACAACAAAAGCCAACCATCTTTTGAAAAACGGATTATAGCACCTACAAGCAAATGGTCAGATAATTTCATGACGTACCTGTCATTATTATGCATCGGGTCTACAATATCACAGATGGTTTCTTCATTATTTTCAAAGACAGAAATCAGCCATGGAGATAAATATGTAGTTGTTGTGCTCCTTGTAGAAACCGATTTTTGGTTCAACGCAGGGAGATATATAACATTTTGTTTACAGGCTAAACGAAAATGGATGTAATCCACTGGATGGAGAAATCTTCCTATCTCCTCTATACTGTCATAAAGATTAAGAAAATTCCACTGTTTTAACACTTCTAACTCTGCTCCATTAACATTCTCCTCTTCAATACTGATTTCAGTTGTATTTTGGCTTACTAGAAATTCTGTTATTCTTCTCCGTCTTCCAGCAAGGTGGCTGCAAAAAAAAATATCCGTAATTAGAACACGCTAACAAATAAGAAATAACGTAAACACAATGTAGTTGTGGTTGCTTTGATGCTGAATTTACCTGTTTTCTGTTGTAGGCATCATTATCCAGGTGGGTAGAAACCATGGAGTTGGAAGCTCCAAACACGGCTTGATAACTGTGGTAGCACTCTCTTCTACTTCAAATGTGTACAAGGTCTGATCATCGAGTAGTGTATAGAACAAGCAACCCCTTTCGAGACCCATGTTGACCGCTGAGCAAGATGCTGCGGAAGTTGAATAACACTTTCTAGTGTCTAATATGTCCATGCTTATTGACAGAAAGAGAACATGGTCATCCAAAGTTTTCAGTAAAACCCAAGTCATTGATGAGAAATCCAACTTAAAAATATGTGTTGATGCGACTTTTCTAAAACCTCTCGGACTGCAATTTAAATGAATTTTGAAGATTTCATTACCAGATTCAACCCAATGTTCAGTGTAACAACTGAATTCCTCACCTCCTCCTATCCATGTGAAATCTGCATACCCTATGTCGATTATGGTAACATATTGGGTTTGTTTATTGTCGACAACGTGATGCCATAGTTCTTGTACTTCAAACTTTATAAGCCAATTGTCTTTAAAGTATGATTCCCTACAAAATGCGTATAGCTCACCTTTAAAGCAAAGCAGGGATTCAATAGATAGTATATCACTATCATCACCAGGAGCAGTTATAGACAACACCTTCATTCTCCATTGTTTGTCTCCTGGTCGACAAAAAACTAATACGTGCTTATCCTCACGAGCTTCTTGATGATTTACACACTTAAACAAAAGGTATACCACGCAATTTAGATTTCCAGAAGCAGTAAAATTACTAGTACTCGGTGGTGATGACAACACTAAGTCGAACAAAAAATATTTTTTTGATTTAGTATTAAAAGACCGATGATCGAGCATAGGTAATTTAATAGTTTCAGATGATACAGGGTTCCACAAGAAACAATCGTTTAAATTAGAGATGGCCACAGAATACTCGGCCTGATCTTGAACATTACCAATAACAATTAACCATCCTTGATGAGAAGGTTTATGATAATAAGCTCTACCTTGCATCTCAGGAATAGACTTAATGCAATTTCTATTATTGGTTCACAAGGATTATAAAAACTCTGAAATTTCCTACCTTTTCCATGTGGAAAAACAAGCCAAGGTGCCGCCTTTGGAACTGGTGGGCTTTGTCTTTCACTTCTCTCATGTGATGCCTGTACTAAGGCTGATCCTGATCCTGATGCTGATTGCTTTTCCATGGAAATTATGTTGGCAGCCATGAAGGAAATTAATAGGAATAGGAATAGCTTACAACTTCTCTAGATCGCAAAGAAAATAACTTATAATTTCCAAGGATTAGGAATAACTTATAATTTCTCTAGATCTATGCAGAAGATGCCGATTGAAAAAAAAAAAATTGGCAGAAGATAAATACGAGTTGAGAATGGATGAAATTGACAGTGAGCAGAGTCTATGCTTATATAGACGGCGTAACTTCCATATTCATTGGCATAAGATTTCTGTGTTTTAGGAATAGGAAAGGGAGGATGAAAGGGACTTGTTCTCGGATTCAGAATAGAAGAAGAGTAAAAAAAAAGGAAAGTTTTTTTTTTTTTTTTTTTATGTGAGGCCGCCAGGAAGCGGAGTTGGGTGGGTCCTGTTAAAATTCAACCTTTAGCCATGTGGCTTTTTTTTATTTAGTCAAATTTGGGTCTTTAATTTAACAATTACACGAGCATGCTTTCCTAAAGTACCATTCATCCTTAGGTGGTGCCAGATAAATAAAGCCGCCTATGATCTCGCTTATATTAAAACCATCTTGAACATTACTAATGGATTGCTAGTAGTGAACTTTAATGCAAAAAAGGGAATAGTAATTAACACTTTTTTAAGGTTAGTAAGCTGAGTTTAACGTGGTTCTCTTAGGACATAGAACATACATTGAAGGAAAACGAGAGGACCATAATTATCATTGGGCAAAAAAAATCATCTCCTCCGAGGGTCATTTTAACGATTTAATTATCCGACGCCTTTTTTTCCTATGTACATATCATATACTTAATAATGTGATAAAAACTTGCCATGCCTTGTTTGAACCCGAAGCCAATTCAGAGAAGATGTTCGAAAGAACAACCATTTATAAAAAAGTGGTTGGAATTTCTAAAGATTGGGAGAAAGTTTATTGTCTCTTACCGAATAGGAAAGGGTAAAAATTCTATGGCCAAGGCAAATGGGAGCTTTTTATTTAAGCAAGATATCCAAGGAGGCTTTGATGAAATAGAGTGGAAATAGAAAATTACGTGATGTGTGTATTTGTCTTGTTCTCAACTATCTTTCAATTCCTCTCAGAGATCCCGCATTTTTCTTCGGCTTAACAGAAAAATAGCAAAGGGTGAATTGAAAGAAATGACTCAACGTGAAGAAGAACTACCAAAAGCCAACTTCATTCCAGTTCATCATCCGTTTGAGCATTCCGTTAGTCGATCTAGCTAAGGAAAAGGGGTTTGTTGCCCATTCGGAGATGGAAAAGGGGGTTTCATCTTGAAGGTGAGTGACTCAAGCCAAGGAACAGGTAGGCGCCAAAGGTAGGAACAACGAGTCGGCCAAGGAGGGGTGACAAAACCAAAGTGATAGCAAAGTTGAAAAATGAAAAAAAATCTTCAACGGGAAATAGATTCCATGCTTGGGTGATTGCTAAATCTTCCTCCGTCCATTTGTTGTATGGGATTAGGTTCTATTTATAGGAGATATATAAGAACCTTTTAATTTACAGAATAAAATTTTAACAGAGATTTGCTATTAAATATGGGCTATACCGCATGGTTTCAAAACTCAGAAACGCCTTGATGCAACCTAATTCAATCTATAACAACGAGAATGAATTTAAAAAAAACAAAAAATAAGACCGTAAATCTCTATATAATACCCCCATTCTTTGAAGAGTAAAAAGTAAGTACATTTACTAACAATATGATCTTCAAAAAATATAATCTTCTTCTTACTTCATTTGTCAAATTTGCAAGAAGCTGGATGGGACACGCCGCTAAAATCCTATGTGTCACTAAAAATAAGAAGATTCACCCTTTGTTGGAGATGCTCTAAGAGTTTAAATGTTTTTTCCCCACCCATTCCCTAGCGAGGTGTCAAATTTTAGCCCTTGATTATTATTTTTCTTTTGGATAACAAAGGAACCTTTCATTAATGGAAATTCAAGGTTACATTGGGTCGTTTAATATGGAAAATTAGTGAATACAAAGTAACAAGAACATGACGTACAAGTACAACACCGAAAAATACAATAAGAGAAAGATAGGGATTAACAAAACATGACGAATATAAGCGTGAATAAGAACCGATTGAATCGGTGGAGTACAGGTTTTTATCGGAATTAAATTCCAACCATTTCCTTTGTTTTTCGTCTTCATAAAGAATGCTCCTAAAGTTAGAGTGATTTGCTCAAATCTCTTAAAACTTGTGATAGAAAATTTCGTCGTCAAGAATATCATTTATGAAAATTTCGTCGCCGGAGACAAAAATGATGAATATCTCGTTGTAGGAATGCATCTCAAGTGATTTTAAAACCGATAGTACCCAAGAACGATCATTAAAGGCGAGATAAACCTCTCTAGTAGAGGAGATAAAATGTAACACCTTGCTTACTAATATGTTAGGGGTTAGGCTGCCTTTATTAGAAGTTTGGGTTTAAAAAACAAATAAGCTACTTCAAAGGCTGGATAAAGTTGAACTTTGATGTTGTATTTGATTATCCTACTAAAATAGTTGGTATGGGCCTAATTGTTCGAAATGATGCAGGTAGATTCTTGGGGTCAATGGTGAACTGGAATAAAGCTAGAGATCCAGAGCATGCTGAGGTTCTGACTATGCTAGAAGTTGCAGAATGGATTGTGAGAAAAGGTTATAGTAATGTTATTATAGAAGGAGATTCTAAAGATGTTATTGAGGTTGTTGCTTCAAATTTTAAAAAAGCAAATGGGGAGGATCATAACCTTCTAGCAGATATTAGCAGGATTTTAAATATTGTTAGGGGTTTAGAATGTGTTCATGTCACTAGGGAATGTAATAATAATGCTGACGTTTTAGCTAAGTTCGCAAAAGATAACAAGTTGTGCTCTATTTGGGAGGATAATAATCCTCCAGTTTGTATTAAAGCTATCCTCACTGAGGAAAGCAAAACTATGTAATCTTTTCTTTAGTAATGAATTTATTTTCAATCAAAATAAATAAATAAATAAATACATGTTAAGTTAGTTTTTTGGAATTAGGTTTTTAACTCGTTTAAAATTACAAAAAAGAAAAAAAAAAGTCTACAACACGAAGAAGAGGAGATTATAGGACTTTAATTTCAAGGATGAGGCAAGTTTATTCTTGATTTAGTATTTACTATTGATAGTATTAAGTTTCAATTGTTGATCCTCAAAACCTAGGTTAATAGTTGAACTTTTAAGGTAAATTTCGAGCTAGGATTTTTCTACCACCGAAAAGAATGAGTATTGTTTGAACCGTAAAACAAAATCTAACAATTATATATTTGGAAAATTTTGATATGTTATACCTTTCACTGTTTTAAAGTTTCTGTAAAAATTTCAGGACGATCGGACTTGGAGTCATTATAAAAACACTTGTAGTTCAGAGAACTTATCTACAGAATTTATGAATCCGGACATGTATGAAAATCTAAGTTTACATAGTTATAATACTTAGAAATATCTTAAATTTTAATATGAGTAACCCATTTACGTCATGAGTATTCTGTAAAAATTTCAAGTCAAACCGAGTTCGGGAGGTACCCAGAAAAACATATGTTTTGTAGTTACGTCTGTAAAAATTCAGATAGGTTGAGCTAATATAACATATCATAATTCGATATTCAACCGTTAGTTTTCTTTGAAATTCATACAGAATTCCCTTGAGATTGTTATGATTGTGTGATGAAAATTTCGTAATGATCATATTAATATACATGGTGTATTTGATAGGTACAACATAGTTATACATATGTGCTTGCAGGATAAATTATTGAATTGACCTAGTATGTGGTTGAGGTTTGAATTGAGTTGTGTGTGTGCGTTTGAAGCTTACTATGTGCTAAATTTTAAGATGATTTAAATGGTCTTGTAAGTGATGGAGTATTGTTAAGGCATAAATCCTGATTTCGCGGTTCGTTATATTTGGATACTAATTCTTATTTATCTACTTGCAAAGAGGTCAGGTCCGCAAAACTATCAGGCTTGTGAGAACCACTGCCCAGTAGACGTGTATGTTGATATGTGTGTTTCGAAGATTTCGAGAAATATTGAAGAACCAAGGAGATCAAGCATTTGGATGAGAAGCTATAAAGTTTATTTATTTTTTATCCATATGTATTGATAGTTTTGTCACTAAAATTGACAAATGGGGAGATTATTAGGCACTTTTCTGGTCGAACTTCATAGCGTTGCTATCTCAAGCTTGTTTGTCAATATTAGTGATCAAAACTATAAGTCTTGATTTCTAGTCTACTTATAGATGTCTCGGACTAGGATAAATTGTGTAGTTGAGCATTAGACTTCACGGTGTTCATCATTGAAGACGAAGAACTACTAAGTCGATCTTGTGGAACTTCATCAACAAAAAGGTATGTGGATACTGAAACTCATCTATCACTTGGAAAGTCTATTTCTACTCTATCTCCTATATTGAGACATAAGTCGTGTTACTATATAGTTTTCTATTATACACATTTGAGATTTTGAGCTGAGTTTAACTCGCTTACATATTTCTTGGAATATGTGTTGACAAGCTTTCGCTTCGACCAAGTTCATCTTGATCATGTGAAAATCTCCGAGTAACATCTTATATGGTTTGTTTGATACAATTATTTGGTGTAGACTTGGAATGTTTCGTTATGGTTATTTCAATAACTTGAAAATTTCTTTGATGCTAATAGTGTTTGGAAACGGCTATTGTCATCCTCAAAAAAAGTTTCAATGATTGAAATAAGAGTTTAGAACACTTAACCATTATTGGATTGTGACATGTTGTGTACTCTTGCACATATGTTGTCCATGTCCGGGAACCATAGTATGCATACCCGTACGCGTACCTGTTGGTTTGAGAAATCCGGGAACCTAAGTATATGTACCCGTATGCGTACCGGCGTAAGGTTCATGTCCGAGTTTTTATGCTGTGATTGGTGGTATGTGTACCTGTTCCCGTACTGACGAAACCCAATTTCAGTCCGGGTATTTCAAGTATGCGTACTTGTTCGCGTACTTGAAGTTTAAAGTTCTAAAAGGTTTAGTACATGAACTAATACATTTATATATTAAGGAATGCATTCTTTGCAAACCGTGGCTATAATGTTCATGAATTGATTCGAGTGAATCAAACCGATTTTGCTTCAATTGTGTTCTTGTATACTTCTATGAGAATATAGCAATTGAACAACTCTTTAAGTAGTTTAATTTAAGTCATTTGAACTAGTTATGGTTAAGATGAATAAGGTTGATATGCGTGTTCATATGGCTAACTTGGTTAACTTTTGTTGAGCAAACATGGTGTACACGTTTAGGTACGGCTACATAAACCTAAATGAAGGTACATTTCATTTGTGTGTAACAAGCTAAGTTCGATCTAACGGTTAAAAGATATTAGCTTGAATCTAATCAGGTTTTCATCTAACGGTGAATATTGAATACTTTGTTACCAAGGTAACTTAGATTGCAAACCCTGATTTGAAAACTATATAAAGGAGAACTCTAGCAACTGGGAAAACTAATACCCACACCTCCTGTGTGATACTAGTTGCATAAGCTAGAGTCGATTCTCCTTTAACCGTAGGTTTTTCACGAAACCATGTAGGTTAACGACTTAAAGACTTCATTGGGATTGTGAAGCCAGACCCAACTATTTTCTCTGTAGTTGCGTGATCTATCTTGCATCTTCTATCGTGTTTGGGTACGATATTCTTTGAAGGCTAGTTTGGTATTGCTATGAATTTTAGAAAAGCGCTTTTCTGTTGTGCTGTGTTGTGCGTTGTTGTGCTGTGCTGTGGAAATAAATCATCCTGACGTTTGGTAAACTATAATTTAAAAAGTACTGTACAATTAACAAACTATAAATTCTGTTTGATAAACTGGTATTTAAAAGTGCTGATGATGTAGTTAATGACGAAAATAGACATATTTCAAAAATTAGTTTTAAATACAATTTTATTATAATAAATTATATTTCTAATTAGTTTTAAATAGACATATTTCAAAAAACGGGCACCTAGATCCCCGTTTCCCAAAGTTTCATGCACTCAATGAGGTCCCAGGTTCGAGCCCCCAATGACGTAATATTGCAGAAATTAACATGGAAGGTAGTGTTAGTTTGCCCCCCTTGTGACACAATCTCAGCCCCCCATCCGCTTCGGCTCCCTTGGCTAGGTTACCCATGAGGCTCGCTGGTAGGCTAGTACCGCAACCTGTTCAATTAATGTAGTAGTATGTTGTTGGAGCTTAACTTGTTGGGCTTCCAACTATTTAATGTAATACTCTTTATCCATTAATAAAATTAAATTTTTAAATTTTCTAATTTTAATATATTTGATAAATTATAATTAATATTTATTTTATTTACTTTTTTTAATTATTTTTATTATTTGATAAAGAATTTTATGATTATGGTTTGCTTAGAAAATGTTATTACTTTAATTTTTATTATTTTTATTGTATTTATTATTTTAAATAAAAAATGAAAAAATAGAGAAATAAAATAAAAGTTAGAAATACAATAGTTGAGGGTAAAACTTGTCTTTATAATAAATTAACAAGGTTAAAATAAAGAATTAATTAAATCGAATTATGTGGGTCCACAACTTCTGCTTTTCTAGCTTTTAAAAGCTAATGCTGAGTAGCTTTTAAAAGCATGCCTAAAATGAAAGTGCTTCTCTCTAAAAGCACTTTGAAAAAAAATTACCAAACACAATTTTTGGTAAAAGTTTGTTACAAAGTGCTTTTGGTCGAAAAAAAACAATCCCAAACGGGGCTTAAGATTGGCTCTAGATTTATTCTAATCACAAACATCTTCGTCTCATCGTTTGTGATTCCACAATATCTTGTTTTGGCATACGATTAAGATTATTGTGAGGTGATTGATATTTCTAGGTTGTTCTTCGGGAATATAAGTCCGGTATATCAATTGGTTTATGTTCACCTTGATTTATCAAAAGACGGAACAAAACTCATAGGTATTTCTGTGGGAGACAGATTTATCTATTCCAATAGACTTTTACGTGTGAGATGTTTGTTTATCAAGTCTTCGACTTTGGGTCGTAGCAACTCTAGGTTGCTAAGGGAATCAAGTGCGTAGTATCCTGTTGGGATCAAAGACGTAAGGAGCACAATTGTAACTTGAATCAGTGTGAGATTGATTATGGTTCAACTTCAAATGCGATCAAGTTCATTGGTAGTAGGCTAGTGTCTCGAAGCGGCTTAATACAGGTGTGGTGCTTGTTCAAACTGACTAGGTCCTTTGGTTTTTCTGCATTTTCGGTTTCCTCGTTAACAAAACTTAAATGTCTCGTGTTATTTCTTTTCCGCATTATATTTGTTATATAATTGAAATATCACAGGTTGTGCGTTGAATCGATCGATTGAGAAATCCAACCTTTGGTTGTTGATTGAAATTGATTGATCCTTGAACATTGGTCTTTGGTACCGTTCAAGTTATGTCTCTTATATTCAATCGGGCTCCCAAATTCCTATTTGCTGATTGCAGATTGAATTGACAGATAGAGATATAAAACTCTTTGATGTACTTTTCTTTAGATTGAGTCTAACTGTCTAGTTGATTCTCTTAAAAGTATATTGGAGTTTTTCTATTCAGATTGCCAAACGAATAGTTGGATGTGGTTGTTGTACCCCCGCTTTTTCAGGAAGAACAAAAACACTTCTAGTTTTGTTGTTGTGAGAAAAGCGGAAAAGATTTGAGTCTTGTGTAAATCTAATGTGATAATTTATATAGTGATTTTTTTTGCATTTAATCAGGTTATTTGGTTTTATTTAGTCAAATTTTCTTAGAGTTTCTTTGTTTTTAGATAATTAAAGTTTCTTTGTTTTTAGATAATTAGTGAAATATAAAGAAAGGTTAAACAAGAATATTTAAGTATTATTTTTATTGTAATGCAATATTATCCGATATTACTGGATATTATCGGATATGTAAAAATGTTATCGAAACAGATATCCGGAAATCTTTATCAGATACAGATACGGTAGAGGCCATATCCATTCCGATAAATACAGTTGACAGGTCCAGGTTTCGGGTCCTGAAATGGGACCTGTTAACAATATCGCTACCTGACGGATATAACCGTTAAGACCTATAAATGGATGTTACCCGACGGGTATCGGGTACCCAATATTCGTCTATTTCTTCCTTAATTTTACGTTAATGCAAAGATTTCTTCTAATTTTTGTTTAAATTTTTCAACTTTCATTTTTTTTATTATTATCATAGACTTAGTCTTATTTAGAACATTTACCTAGATTTTATATTAACTTTATATAAGAAATTATTAGTTCAAGCCAAAATGATGAATATAAAACATATTTAGCAAAAAAATATAATTAATTTCGATAAATACCTGGACTTGACAGATATTTCATTTTTTTTTTCCTGTTCCGATTTCGAATCCACTAGTTTTGATAGGCCATGTTATTTTTTCCGGTTATCGTTAAACAAATTTTCTTCCAACAATTTTTCGTTCAGGCTATTGTACAAATTTGAAATGAAGTAATAATCATCTTAGTTTGGCTGATGTAAATTAAATTAGGGGAAGGATCCGATGACATGGTTAGAATGACATTATCATGACATAGTGATACCATTTTTTTCTGAAAAAATCTAAACAACGATGGATTTGAAGCTAAGATTTTGATGACATGTTCCTCATATAAAACTCTACATTCCTACCAAAAATGAGAGAATTCTGAAATCCGAAACTTCACCATCCACAAATTTTAATTTCAACCGTTCTTGGCCACACACTTTAGTTTACAAGTAATTCAGCTTTGTTGTTTATCTTTTGATATTGGTCCTGTTAACTTTTGAAGTTGTGTTGATCACGTAATATCGATAGCTTCACTAGTTCCGACTTTATTATTTATGAATGAAGCTTGATTCTCTTCTTGGTGAAGGGGGACTGTCTCATAATGTATTTGGTATATTTTATTGGAAATATGAAATGATATTTCAGTTTGTTGAAGTTCTGTAAATCATCCGTACAATACATTGATGTGAAAATTTCTACATTTGCTTGTCAGAATGGATGCTTTGATCAATGATATCAACTGTACAATACATTGATGTGAAAATTTCTACATTTGCTCAGCTTTGTGAAGTTAACCTTTTAACTAGCAGCACACGTTAACATGTTCTATTTTTTTGGCCACAATATATCATTTTGTAATGTGTCTTACCAATATGAAGGTTACCATGGTTGAAATCTCAGAAGATGATTCTACTTCTAATCTTCAAGTTATACATGGAGTGGCATCACGAATGGGACCTCCCCCTCCACGTCCACCGCGTTCTGGACAAGTGCATGTACCATCGGCAAGGACAGGAAGTATAGATGGCTCATCTACACCAGCTTCTGAACCTTCACAAGCTTGTGTCGCAGATGAATGCTTGGCTAATAATCCTGATGATGGTATGCAGAGATCAAAGGTATGGGAACGCTACGATATTTATCAAAATGGTGAGAGAGCGAAATGTAAATATTGCAAAAAGTCTAATTACAAGATTGGTAAGAAACATGGGACTTCTAACCTCCAACATCATTTGGATAAGTGTCAGAAGTATAAGAATGAAATGAATAAGGAAGCTAGAGCTGACAGACAACAAACAATTGACTTCTAGCCTTGCAAGCTTGGAGAGGAACCACAATTGGTTGGGGTGTCTTTTTCTCAAGATGGGTGCAGGAGAACGCTGATTAGATTTATCGTTACCGATGAAATGGCTTTTAGAATTGTTGAAGGTGAAGGTTTTATAGCTTTTTGTAAGTATCTTGAGCCTAGATTTAAGCTTCCAAGTCGTATGACAATATACCGTGATGTGTCCAAGCTGTTTTTGACAGAGAAGGCTAACCTGAAAAGTTATTTCAAAGCAAACAAGGTAAGAGTATTCCTTACTACTGACACTTGGACGTCATCGCAGAATTACAATTATATGGTAGTGACTGCGCATTTCATTGATCATCACTGGAAACTACATAAAATAATTATCTATTTTTGCTTGATTGATAGCCATGAAGGTACTAAAATTGGAGAGGCGTTGGCGAAATATTTGCTAAACTGGGGACTTGAAAAGGTTTTCACTGTGACGCTTGATAATGTGTCTGCAAATAAAGTTGCTATTGACTATTTGAGGAAAAGAGTTCAGAGTTGGGGTTCTGCATTACTCGGAGCTAAACATTTACATGTTAGATGTGCGGCTCACGTACTTGCACTTGTTGTGAAGGACGGTATGAAGTAGTATCATACATCACTTCTCAGGATCAGGGCAGTGGTAAAATATGTCACGAAATCTCCCGCAAGATATAAAAGGTTTACGGATGCTGCTGAGTCGGAAAGAATAGATTGTAAAAAGGGTCTGATATTAGATGTTAAAACGCGGTGGAATTCTACTTACTTAATGCTTGTTGCTGCTGAAAGATATGAAAAGGCATTTGAAAGGCTACGTGAGTTGGGTAAGGCATTTTGTGAAGAGTTTTGCTTTGATATTCCAGTACCAATAATATTATGGGTGATGGTGATGACACTGTTGATCTTGATGCTGATTATGATCTAGAATCAGTCCATGAAGAAGAACTTGATACTACTGAAGAAGAAGATTCTGCTGCTGTCAGGAAAGCCAAGAAAAAAAACAAGCCAAAAGTGCATGCTCCTGAACGATACGATTGGTGCAACGCCAGAGTTCTGATTTCTACAGGTATTTTATGAAGCAAGTGTTGCATTTTCAGCTTCTACTTATGTTACTTCTCATTCTTTCTTATTGGAACTTGGTAATGTTCGTCAAGAATTAGACGAATGGAAAAATACACATGAGGACCCTTTCTTAAGCCACATGGGTGCTGTAATGTTGCTCAAGTACAACAAATATTGGGGAACATACCGAAAGATGAATTTGTTGATGTTTATGGCTGTACTTCTTGATCCACGAGAGAAAGAACATGGATTATTTGTGACTGTTGAAGATTTAATTGTGCATTATGACCCTGAGATGAAGAAAAAAACTTGTACAAAAATGGGTTGAAGAAGTTACTTTGAAATTTTGTGGAGTCATTTTACGCATATAAAGCGAGAAAATGTTAGATGTGCAGTATCTTCATCAGAATCTGTGGGCGAGACTAATTCTACTTGTACTGAAAGTTCTTCGAGTCTTGGAAGTTCTATTTCTAGCAAGGCCAAGTATATGGCGGGAAGGAATAAACACAAGCATCAATTGAGTAATGTGGAGGACAATGGGAGATCTGAGGTGGAAAGGTACTTGGTTGAACCGATATACACCCCCACCAATGACAATGCTGCTTTTGATATATTACAATGGTGGAAGGTAAACGCTGCGAGGTTTGACATTTTGCCACTCATGGATAAAGATATATTTGTTATTCCCGTTTCTTTCGTTGCTTCAGAATCAGCATTTAGTACCGGAAAAAGAATTTTGGATCCTTTTCGAAGTTCCTTAAAGCCTAAGACACTTGAGGCCTTAATTTTGTTACAAAATTGGTTACGTACACCAATAGGCATGGATTCATCTACCCTTGGAGTCGAGGAGGAGGAGATTGATATTGCTGAATCTGGTATGTCTAAATTTTCCTGGGCTCTATTGTTTTTCATGACACTCTGAGTTTTACTGCAGCATGTTTATTGCATGAAAGTACATGGTAGTTTATTAAACATAATGCATGTTATGTGAATAGAGTAACTGCCCTTTTATATGAATAATCCATTACTTACTGATGTATAAACTGCCTTGTTATGTGAATCTTATTATTCTAATTTTCCTATAATGTTTGGATTCAAAGATATTTGCCCATTTTAGTTTCAAATGTAACAAAAAAGTAACAGTTAGGGGACATGGATGTGGAGGTTTATGTGTGGTTGAATTTGTAAAGGTTTTGATCCTGCATGATAATACATGTTGTTTTTGTAGATGTATAAACCCCTGTTCAGCTAAATATCAGATATCCACTTCGAAATTGGTTTAGTACTTGTACATTTTTATTTGGAATTGTTGCTCAACTGTTGTTTATGGATGCTGAATTTGATTAAGAAATACGTAGAGTTAGGCTTGTGTGTCTTATGATATAAACCAATGACTTGCTGAATTTTACTAAAAGTTAAACTTCCAGATTGTGGAGATTTATGTGTCTTTGAATGTGTAAAGGTTTTTTATCCCGTATGATAGTACTTGTTGTTGTTGTGGATGGATAAACTAAAATGTTCATTTCGCTTGCAGAGCTATTTTACCTGTTTCAAGAAATTCATCTACCCTTTCATTCATTCTAATTGTTCATTTCGCTTGCAGAGCTATTTGGTGACCTTGCTGCTTCTTCCATCGTCATAGATGATTGATTCCTATTGGCTTAGACAAGGTAATGACGCCAAGGGTCAATGTTAGTAGCTTGATCTTTCCGAGTTCATTGTTTGTCTGTTTCATCTTTGTTATTATAACTAATTTACATACTTCGTTTTATTTCAGGCTTTCAGCGCATTCAGAGGTAAAACATCCACATATTTTCTGCTGGTCGCTTTATATGATCTTAGGCTTTAGTATAGTAGGCAATACTCAATAGTAATGCACTCTTTTATCTTTTGAGCTTTGAACAATTGAACTATGTTCTTGTTATTGTTAGCTTTATCACTTTGGAGTTTGCAACTTCGCATCAACTTCTTACTTCTCTGGATTTTTATTATGTAAACACTTTTAAGTAAACACTTTCTCAGTAATTGTATTACTATAAATCTGTAATGTTCATTTTATTTTATGGTGGGTAACCCACCAACCACCCGACCCAACCCGCCGTAATGTGGGTCGGGTGAAAACCGACCCATTGTGATGTTGGGTCGGTTGCTGGTGACAACTTCTGTTACTCGTCATTAGTGGGTTGGGTGGTGGGTGAGGCCAAAACCGACCCAAACCGACCCATGTGCAGCCCTAATCCTGCCCCATTACATTATGTTGTTAAAATACTCCCTCCGTTCCGATTTACTTGACGTTATAGAGTTTTTCACGCAGATTAAGAAACAACAGAGAGAGTAAATTTTTTCCAAACCTACCCATATTAATAGCTTCCTAAAATTATAAACCACCTAGTTTTTAGTTTCTAAATTTAATGTAAATTACGAATCCCATTATAATTTACTTGGGATAAACAAAATATTCCATCCAAATCCTTGGAATAATCATTTATCTGCTGATTCCAATGAGAATTAATAGTATGTTGTGATTCCAAAGCAAGGGTAAATTAGTGAGGTTTTGGGGAAATACTTACACCGTCATCTATTTTGGAACACAAAAAAACCCCTAAAACATCAAGTAAATCGGAACAGAGGGAGTATAATTTAACATTCGAGGGTAGAAAAGGAAATGAGCCATCTAGAATATAGAAAACGGGACCAACAATGTTCAAGATACCATGGAGAATCGCTGTATCCCAGGTAGGTAGGGGAGGCTAACTAGTACTAGTTCTTTCTTTGTGATTTGCTAACATTCCCATTTGGTACTTATACTAGGTCAGCGGAAAAGATTACAAGGTCCATAGGACTCCCTCCCAAGGTTCTGCAGTGCTACTTGGGAAAATTGGAAGGCTGGTTGGATGCAGACGCAGATATCATCTAGCTTTACGGAAGGTGAATGGCTAGTGTAATTGTTTTTAACTTTTCATCGAATCAAGTGAAGCCGTATATGTTAGTATATAATGTTTTTATTCCCCAGTCAGCAACACACAAGAGTCTTGATGGTCAGTCAAGTAAGGACCGGAGAGGCAGAAGAGATGCTTCATTCAACATCATTCGCAGCAGCAGTGGTGCGGTGGTCTAAGGTACTCAATATATCTTAAGAAACGATGATTCTTTAGTTTTAAGTAATACCAGAGGCCTAGATTTTGCATTTTCTTTTCTACATTGTGTTAATTGCTTCCAGTAGTTATAGAAAATTGATTAGTGTAGCTTTGGGTGTTTTCTTCGTTGCAGTGGTTGATCTAACTGTGCGACTTGAGAAGAAGGCAACTAATGACCAAATTAAAGCTGCTATTGCTTGAGAATAGGAACATTGGGGTTTATATAATGTGTTTTTGTTTGCCATTGACTATCCTTTTCCTCTGTGCTTGTGACCGTAATATAGGACTAAGGTGATAGTTTAGGATTTTTCTAGCGAATCCTAAAGTTTGTAGTATCTCTGTTGTCTATGAAATCAAATACCATCATTCAGATTGACAGATCCAAAAAGAATATCATTTAGATTGAAGACATCAAGTTGGCTTAACAATGTTTGCAGTTGGCTGTTACAAACACGTCTTGGGTAGTTGGAAAAGATGCCAAAGAAATAAAGATTACCATAGAGAGAGATTCAAATACAGAAGAGGGAAATCTGGCTGACACCTGAAATCATAAGCTAGACTAGAGTGGGATTCTTGGGATATACTGCAAGTAGACATTCAGTTTTTGCCTTCAATAATAAATTTCATGGAATCAGTATGATTCCGGTGAGTGTCAGCTCATCCCTGCACAACTTACAGTGGTATAGTTAAATGGAGAAATTTTACTACTGCCATGACCTGCATTTCTGGTACCTTTCACTTCAGTAATCAGAATCATTCACTATCATGCTACCACTGAAAATCCAAAAATCAACTTTTAACCATCATTTTCAATATACCAATTTTCTACCTTGAAAATGGAGTCACAAAAATATTGAAAAGATACACAGACATGAATAACCACTTTTACATTGCTTAAAATTCAAGAATTCAAACAAAAATCTCTACATCAATCATAAAAAGTAGGAAATAGAGATCAAGAAACAGAAGGGGGAATAATTACAGGGAGGTTAGGAATGTAATCAGAAAAGTCAGAAACATCTTCAAGAACATATCTTCCTTCACCAGTAACAAACTTGGGGGATACCTCCGGAATTGTTGTTGTTGAATCATCCATACTTACAGAAAAAGAAGCAATCGAAAGCACATAAACCTAAGACTGTACCTCTTACCTTTCAGAAGGAGCAGCAGTGGTGGAGGAGGGGGGAATTCTAGTTCACAGAAGTACCAGCTAAGTTATAAAAGTAAATGCTGCACACTACGCCATGGAGCCTCTACAGTACTGCTTTCTGTGATTAATGAGCTGATGGTTAACATAACGACGGAACTCCTTGAACTTTGTCTCATGTTTACAAAACAGGCACTTCCCCTTGTTTGTAAGAAACTCGGCTTTGGCCAACGCTTTCCTTCCTGGTTTAATTGAATCATCAGATGTGGATGATGATGTAGCTCCCGAAATATATGTAATGTAATTTGACACATTCTCTAACAACCCAGCATTCTCGCAGTGAAGAGTAGCTTCAGCCAGGAATTGTTCTTGTGCTGTTGTGTCCTTCAAAAACCTCCAAATCTCACCTTCCTCACCAGCATCTGGAGTACCCAGCAGAAGTAATGCTCCACCATCATGTAACAATAGCTTGGCAAGGAGTTGCTTAAGGAGTCGTTGCCTTTGTCTTACCCGACCAGTCTCTTCTCCTTCACTCCATGAAAGCATCCCCCCACTCATAGTGTAAGCAGCTTGGACATAATACTCCAACGCTGCTGCCAGATTATCTGAATGTAACAGGGCTGAACCATAATGGCGAATCAATTTGGAAGCTTCGCTAATATCATCATCTGAGAGCAAACCTTGATCAGCCAATGCAATCAAGACATGGACTGCATCAATGATGAATCCATCGTCCCGTGCAGTTTTCTGAGACATGCATATCATAGCTGGCAAAAACTGGGTGCTCAACAACAATAGATAAGCATATACTAGCGGATGCTTCTTGTAACTAGAAGGCTTAACCTTATTAAGGCGCAGCTGCAGATCATGTAATGTGTATGGTACTACCAAGCCAGAGTTTGAAGTAACAGGGGAAGCAGCTCCATCGCATGTGCAATTTCTGACAGCCGACAATTTGAACCACATTACTTCATCGACAGTATTGAAGAATGCCTTCAGATCCTCCTTGCGGAACCAGTCAACCTGCTCACGTGAACCAGAGATGATTGCAAAAAGCAAAAACTTCTTGACCAGCTCAGGTCGACTAATTAGATTCACTGTCCTAAGCAAATCCTCGCACTCTGAAGACGCAGCAGCTGCAGTCTCCTGGGACACCATGCCTCCAGTATGTATCCACTCATGAAGCTGCAAAAATAAAAATAACTCACTATGCTGCTCAGTGGTAAAGAACAGCAACTATGGAGAAGTATCAGGAAAAGCACCTGAGAAGCAAACTGATGCGTATCTGCTGGATTTGCAGCACAAACATTAATGGCTTCTTCGTGATAACCAGTCCGCAAGCAGAAGTAAATCTGCAAGTAATCAATAAGGTAAAATCAATGTCTAAATAATCGAAATATGTTAATAAGATCATTTGTATTCTCTTTATGTAACACAATCACGAAGACATAGAATAAGTATAAAAAACAGAGAGACTGATTTTCTAGGGACTTCAAACCATAGCGTCTACAATTTTCATAACCAATTACAGATAAAAAAAATTCAAAGGCCCGCAAGCAAACTGATAGTAAGATAAAACTAAAGTAGAGTCTAGGGACCTGAATAAGTATAAAAAAACAGAGAGACTGATTTTCATAAATGGTCTAGGGACTTCGAACCATAACGCCCACAATTTTCATAACCAGTCACAGACAGAACACATTCAAAGGTCCGAAAGAAAACTGACTGTAAGATAAAACTAAAGTAGAGTCTAGGGACCTGTTGCCATGTTGTGTTAACAGCAGGCTGCATAATTGCATCGCTTGCGTCAAAATCTAGAACACCATCCTGTTTCAAAAAGATCTGCAAAGCAGTTCACAAGAACCATTAGACATCAAACTCTAGAACTGGTACCTAAATGTTAAGTTACAGTACCATCTAGAAGGAAAAAAAACTTCACCCATAGAAAAGCTTGTATTTTCTGTAGGTTCCCAACATCCTCGCCAAGAGCAGCCTGCTAAAATACTCATTAGGAAGAATTCATAAAAGAGAACTTAAACAAACACAGTAAAAACCCAAAGACTATTCTCTAAACAATCCAATTTGAAGTTTACAGTACCTGCTGTGTAGGATCATTTTTTATTGTATAAAGAATAAGCTTTTCATGTTCAGATTCAAGGTGACGTCTTGCACCAATCACCAAAGCCTTCTCCCTGGTGATATTGGCATTAACACCTGCAGATTCGTCTACTAATGCCTATATTCAACACAAAGAAATCATCACATCAGTATTCTGATAAGCAATCAGTCAATCATTAATACATGACAATACTGAAATCAGAGAATACCTCAGTTAAGTGCCAAATCTTCGTTATATTCACTTTGTTTGTCGACGCTTCAAGTCCCGATCTATCATAAGCATCCCTGAAGGCAGTAGCGGGCTACAACAACATCCAAGCCATGGCAAATCACAAAGTCAGAAATAAAATAATAATTAGATAATATATAAAACACATACCTCAAATATGATGTCGAACTCTCTGTAGTTGTTGAGTTCTGTGACAACATTCTCATAAACAGCACATTTGTCTTTGAAGCCTGCACAAATCATTCAACACATCATAACTAGAGAAACCTAATCTCCAACTCAATACTTAGAACCAAACCCCTCTACAAAGAATGATGTTAATGCAAGAGATACAAATCCTGAATATAAATGTTTCTACTACCGTGGCACTTTAACTCATTAGCCCATACTTACCAGAAAACTAGTGTTTGGGGATACACACCATTTCAGTTTATGCTTACCATATAGTAAGCCAACAAAACCAATTACAAATCGTGAGCTATAAAAATAGTTAAGACAACTTCGGAACTATTATAGATACATATCAATATCCACTATGATTGAAGTTCTAATCAAAGAGTCGTTTCTACTCTATGATCAAGATTCACTCAATAGCCACTCTAATTTTCCTCCATATTTAAATACATTCAAATACAGATTGGTTCAGATACTTCAAAGCTACATATTTCGTAGTAATCATACCAACCCAAACAATGATGCAAAAAACTCATAATTCTGTAAAAGAAAACTACATGCCGAACTTATGATTTTGTCCTAAAACTGAAGTCCGAATAATACCAAATGCGAAAGACAACCAATCGAATGATTCATCTAAATTATTGCAAAGGTATGATAAATAGTCATCCAAATGAGAATTGATTAACTATAATTAACAAACTAGACTAGATCTCTGGGAATGTAGTGAATCAGAATCTAAAACTTACTTTGAATCTGCTCGAACATAAACCTGTTACAGCAAACAAAAACACAGAAAAAAACAAGTCAAAACCCTAGAATCATATAAAGAGCGAATGAGAGATGTGAAACACAGAAAAACCCCAAGTTAAAACCCGAAATCATATGAAGAGTGAATGAGAGATGTATCATAGAGCGAGTATGAGACTTACTTCTCCAGATCTGGAGGCTGAATAGATCGACTCATGTTGATGACAGAGGAGAACTACGAGATGAAGATGAATTAGTGAGGAACGAATTCGTTTTGAGAACCCTAAACCCCCTAATTTCAGCTTTATTTGGTGACGGAATTGGTCGTTAGAGAGAAGACGGAAATGTGCGTTACGGCCTTGGGGTGGCTCATCTTGCTTATATATACCCAAGACAAAGAAACCCAACCGAACGGATAATAGTTTTTTTTTTTTTTTTTTTTGGTAACCAATATTTATTTATAATATTAGGAGTTGGTTACAATTCTGGGGAACGCAGTTCCAATTCTATCAAGGAAAACAATATGCGTTATACAATTTGGGCACATGTGCTCCCAACAAGTTGTTGTTGCCGGTGTTGTTTGTTGAATTTGATCTTCCACCGCCTTGTTGGCTAGCGCATCTGCAGCTTGGTTTGCCTCCCTGAACGTGCGAGTGATTTTGTAGCTTTGGAAGGTTGCTAGATGAGTTCGTATTTCTAGTATCATATTTGTTACCATGGCTGTCGTTGTTGGGTTTGTAGTAGAGACACCAGTGGCCAGTGGTATTGATGTGCCATACGAACTGCAAGTAATAACCCCCAGGTTTCTGCCAATAGTGAAGTTGTTATTCCCAACGGTGTCGCCATAGCTGTCATTACATTTCCATTATTGTCTCTGCATATTATTCTGCTCGCTGTCCCTGGGATTTCCTTTGATGCTCCATCTGAGTTGAGTTTTACCCATTGTATTGATGGTGTTGTCCATCTAACATAGATAGTCCTTGTTGTAAGCCTTTTTTGTTGATGACGCTATGTTGTAGGTCCATTTGCCATGATTGGTGTCGAATGTCGTTGCGCCCACTAATACTCCTCGAACATTACCTTAATGATTTGATATGTCTGCCACGGAGTTTGTTGTTTGTTTTTGTAGACCTTTGAGTTTCTGGCTAGCCAAATGTGCCATATTGTGAATCCAAACAGCGCTTTAGTTGATGGTGTGTCTGTAGTTGATAGTGTCTCCTACATATTTTTGGGTCGCGGTGTTTGGTTCGGTGGCTGCTGATGTTGTTGTTGTTCTCCGCTTCGAGCTTGTCTTCCTCCGTCTTCGTTCGGGCTTCTTGCAAGATGTGTGATGATGAGCTTCCATGTTGCTATTGTACTGATGCAGTCAAAGAACAAATGTTGTTCTGTTTCTTCCTGAGAATTGCAAATAGGACAAGTGTTGGTCTTGGTGATGTTGAAACGGTGTAGTTTTTTGAAGGTTGGTAAACCTTGGTTGGTGACCTTCCACATGAAAAGTCTGATTTTTGGTGGACATTTCAATTTCCAAATTGAATTGAAGTCCACATGATTTTGGTTTTGATGGGTGATTGTTTGTTGTTGGTGCCGTATATTGAATTGGATGTATCTCGACTTGGTGGTATAGTTGCCATCTTTGGAAAAGGCCACATTGTTCTGTCTTTTTGTTGGATTCTTGGGAGGTGGATACTGATGATATGGTGGGCTACTTGTGTTGTGAAGGTATTGAAGATGAGGCTATGGTCCCAAGTGTGGGTAGAATGGTCGATGAAATGAGAAACTTTGGTGGATGAAGGAAGTTGGTGGGTTAGGGGTTGGACAGTGTTTGATGGTAGGTGTGGAATCCATAGTTGGTTTATTGTGGTATCATTTCCATCTCCGATTTGAGAGAAGCATAAATCCTGCAAAATAACAGATAGGTTAGACAAATTTTTCCAAAGCGGGCTGGCTAATGATTGAGGCGTTGGGATCCAAATTGATTGAGTTGTTTCTCCAAAATACTTTGGGGCACAGATTGAGGTCCATATTGAATTAGGTTGTTGTTGTAGGTGCCATAGTCTCTTAGCTAAGAGTGCTTGATTATGCATTTCACTTTTCCTGATTCCTAACCCTCCCAGTGCAAGTGGTTTGGTGATTCTGTCCAATCCTATGAGGTGCATTTTCTTTGTGTGTTGATCATGGCCCCAGAAGAAATTTCTTGTGATTCTGTCGATTTTGCCATGTATTTCCACCGGTAGTTGTTGCACCTGCATAACATGGTTTGTTGTCGGAGTTAGGGCAGTTTTGATGAGTACCAATCTTCCAGCTTGATTCACGCATTTAGCTATCCAGCCACCAGCTTTTCTCTCGATTCTGTTTAGCAATTCCCCATACAAATGAGCGGTGCTTCTGCCTCTCTTAAATTGTATGCCAAGATACGCCGGCGGCTCAAAGGTTGGATTGATATTAAAGAGCATCTGTAGTCTCCGAATTTCATCGGGATGCAGTTTTGGGTGATGGACCAGCGTCGATTTCTCATTGTTGATTGATTGCCCTGTCGAGGCCGAGTAAGAATGTAGGATGTGTTGTAGAGTTAAGCATGAGTCTGTATCAGCGGAGCAAGTGATCAACAAATCATCCGCGTACATCAGGTGGAGGATTGGTGGAGCTTTTTTCGAAATTTTAATGCCCTGTAATAAACCCTGTGTTTCAAGTACACCCAAATTTGTTGACAGTACCTCTGCACATAAAATGAAGATATAAGGTAATAGTAGGTCGCCTTGGCGAAGCCCTCTCTTCGGTTCGATTTTTCCTTGCGTTGCACCATTAATGTTGATAGAGTATGAAACTGAGGTGATACAGTTCATGATGTAATCGATGAAGATATATGGGAATCCCATTTTTTCGAAAGTGAGTCGAATGAAGCCCCAGTCGAGGCTGTCATATGCTTTCCTAATATCCAATTTCAATGCAATTTTTGGTTTTTTTGAAGGTGGTGTTGTTCTAATATGGTGGAACAACTCTGTTGCTATAACTATGTTATCGTGAATCGCCCTGTTTGGGACAAAAGCGCTTTGGTAAGGGCTTATCATAAATTGCAACAGAGGTCTAATTTTGGCAACTAAGATATTGGCAATGATCTTATAGGCTACGCCACATAGCTCAATTGGCCTAAAATCCGTTGGATTGATTGGGTTTTGGTTTTTTGGGATCCAAATGATATTTGTATGGTTAAAAGAGTGTTCAAGGGTGGAATGGTGAAAAAAGTGTTGGATCATGGCTATAACTTGGGTTTTGATTGATGGCCAATAAGTAGAAAAAAACTTACTTGTAAACCCATCGGGTCCTGGTGCTTTTTCCAACCCGATTGATTTGAGAGCTTGTTCAATTTCCCCTGTGGTAACCTAGTGTGGTTAAGCTTTGGCATTGTGCTGGAGATAGCCTGGGTTTGATACAGTTGAACAGTGTAGGATCAATAGTTGTTGGAGGCGCCACATATTGTTTTGTGTAGGAGTCCAAAATCAGTTTCCTTATAGCTCCTGGATCCGTTATCCATACTCCGTGCTCGTTGTAGTTGCGAGATATGGTCTATTCGCCGATGAATTGTTGCCTTTGTATGGAAAAACGTAGTGTTGAGCTCACCCTCCTGGAGCCACAAAATCCTTGATCTTTGCTTCTAAAAAATCTCGTGGCATCTGGATAACATAGAGTATGTGTTTCGCAGATCCTGTTCATGTATCAGTCAAGCATGTTGATCTGGGCCGGTTAAGGTAGTGCAGTAGTTTTGGGCTTGTTTTATTTCATTCTCTGTTTGTTTGATGAGCGCTGGTAGATGCCCAAACGTGCTTTTGCTCCACCCTAGCAATGTTGCCGCCGTATCATCCATCCATTGGAGGAGGTCCGATGGTGGGGATATTGAGAATGATTGGTTCCAAGCTTGTAGTACTACTTCTTTCATTTGTGGATGTAAAAACCAAAGATGTTCGATCCTGAAATTTTTTGCACGCGGTTGTTTGATGTGTTCTTCTCTCATCAGAAGCGGTGCATGATCTGATGCTATTCTCGGTAGGTGCTGAATAGTCATCTGTGGGTGTAGGTCGAGCCATTTTTGATTGCTTAGTCCACGATCTAATCTTTCCATGATGTTATGTTCTCCCAATTGGTTATTTGTCCAAGTATACAGATCTCCATGAAAGCCCAAATCAATAAGCCCATTGGTGTTGATAACGTCTTTGAACAGATGTGCCTGATTGTGTGCTACAAATCTTTCACCCTTGTTCTCCGATTGATTTAGAATTTCATTGAAATCCCCCATAAGCAGCCATGGCAATTGATGTTGTGGAATGATTGAATTAAAATCAGCCCAAAAATCCCCTCTTGCTTGTGGATGTGGTGGACCATAGATACCCGTAAAAAATCCAAGGGTTTGAAGAATGCAAATAATCAATGTAGCAGTGAATTAAACTTTGATTAGACACTAGGATAGTTACATTGAGGTTTGCTTTCCATATCAAACACAATCCACCCTTACTGCCAGTACAAGAAACAGTGAAACTCTTATCATACCCTAATAAGTTTTGCAAAAAAATAATAATATGTAAAGTCGATGATAAGGTTTCTGACAGAAAAATGAGACTTGGGTTGAAATTGCGAGCAAGCTCTCGAAAATTTTGAATTGTCAAGACGTTGTTAGCACCTCGACAATTCCAAGCTAAGTAATTCATGATGAAGGCGAGTTTGGTCAGGGCCAACAACTCGTAAAGGGGTGACATTTGCTATGATTTCAGTCTCGTCTTCTAGAGATAGATGCCATGCTGGTGTAACTAAAGAACTTGGTACAGATGGTGGTGTATGCTCCTGGTGGATGATTGCTAGTGGAACATTTGTTGTAGTGGTTGATTGGTTACTTGCTCGGCCCACGTACATGTTTGATCTTGGCTTCCTATTCCGATGTGTAGGAATCTCGAACTGTGGTGATGGTGGTCTGTGAGATTCATTGTTGAGATCCGATAGATATTTGAACTTTGGGATTTTTGCCGGTGGAGGTTGTGTCGCAAAATCTGGTGTAGGAGCAATAACAAGGTGCATCGGTGGATTGGTACTCTCCTTTTGCACTTTTCTTTTGTATGTCTTGAGAGGTTGTGTTGGTGCATATGCCACAGGAGGAGGCTGAGGAGGTGTACCCTGAGGTGTCTCAATGTTAGCCCTCGGTGCAGTCGGCTGGTTTGTCGGTGGTCTAGGTGGTTGTTCATATGGCTGCACAACGGGTAGGGTGGGTAGGATATGGCCTATTTCGCCACCCTACCCGCTGACTGGCGGGTAAGAAATATTTTACCCGCCACCCTACCCGCCATTAAACGGGTAAGATCCTACCCGACCCATTAAATGGCGGGTCGGGTAGGGTGGCGGGTATAACCGTTTTTTTTCCCTCCATGTTCTCTATATACAAAATAAAATGTTTCCCAAAAAAACAAAAACAATCTTGCAACATCAAAGCAAATAAGAGCCAGCCTATCTAAATATGTACCCAATGGTGCTGCCAATCTAACTAGGGAAAAATGAACAAACAAAAGCATCATGCTAGGCACAGAGCCATTTGTAGTCTCAAGAAACAAAAGTTCTATTCTTTTCAAAATCGACGATGAATCCAGCATAATTCCATGTTCTTCACGTAACCTTGTTCTTCATATTAGTATCATCATCAAAAGCTCTTCATATGACCTTTTTCTTTAATCATCATCTACAATGATGGAATACGTACTAAGATCACCAAATAAAGCTGCATAACAACAGATAAAGTCAATCTACATCAAAATCTCTAAGCCAAAACAGAAATAGTCACTCTCTGTCGCATTGTAATTATCACTTGTTTTTCTTCTTTAAGACAAAAGAGGGGGCACTCTCATACATAGCACGAAAGATAAAAAAATTATACAAAGTGTTGTGGCCATAGAAATTTAACACAAAGAAGACATTAGTACATACTGTATATTACTCTCAAATTTCCACATATGACATAATGTTAAGCCATAGAAATTTAACGAAAGGAACACCCCAATTGATCCACAAATACACTCTCATAAACATGCATTGCTGAGTTAAGGATATTAAGTTATTTAACTAATATCTGTAGCAGTACTGAGGCCATTGAAGTCTTGTAGCGAAATCTTTTCAACTAGCGCACTAGTCAACGTGTATACGAAAAATACCAACAAATTGTACCTTAATGTAAACTTTAGACTCTGTTAATCTATCTATTAGATTAAGCGCAATATGTTGTGACTTGTGAATGCACTGTGTAGTTATGTACTCTTCACCATGTGCGACACATACCAACCTCAGAACAGGAAGTCTAATTGCCCGATAAGAAGAGTTTATTTCTTATCAAGATGACTTTCACATAAACTTCAACAATTTTCGAATTTTTATTCAGTTTATGTATTTTATCATGTAATCTTTTAATTCAATGTTATTCCTATACTAAACAACTAATCAACAAATTAGCAAGTGGAAATATATATGCATGGTAGCAAGTGGCGATGATGAGATACACAACAGTACAGAAATACAGATATAAGGATCCGATCTGAAAATATCTACCCTAAAACAGTTTCATGTGACTTGTCTAGGAGACGAAAGAAAGCCAACCATGCATATAGTACATACCCCCTGACAAACCAGTTCAAAAAGTAACCCACCATAAAAAGCAAGCACAATAATTCAATCGACCTTTACAGCAAAAGCAGAACCTCTCCCCCTAGAAACACTATTTATTTTCACACTTAAAGAAATTACCTAGGCAAAACAACATAACAAGCATGAACAGATACGTATTAAAAGTCGAGAACCTAATACTCACACGAAAAATCTTTAGGCAAATACACATCCCTCACTTGTCCAAATCTTTCAAATGGAATTCGAAGGTCTTCAGGCCTGCAAATAACTAAACACCATAGCATTAGTAAACATACAAAATCATCAAAATCCACAAATACCCAAGACAATTTTAATTGAAATAAAAAATCTGACTAAAACACACAAAATTAATCAGTTGATGGGTGATGGAGAGGAAGCAATTAAAATTAATCTGACTAAAACACACATATAAAAGTCGAGAACCAATCAATAAGTTGATGGGTGATGGAGAGGAAGCAAAAGGAATGAGAAGTAAGGCCAAGGAACTAGGTGAATTGGCTAGGAAAGCTGTAAAGGAAGGTGGGTCGTCTTACGCCGAACTTACTTCTTTGCTGGAAGAGTTGAGAATCTATAAATATAGGAACACACATTATTCAAGATGATATTAAAAAACCAAGTGAATCTAATAGTACTATTGCTAGACTTGCCATTTCTCGAGGTGTAAAATAAAGGCGACCATCATTTTCAAACTCATTCCTTTTTTAGTAGCCTAAGCAAACTTCAGATTCAATACGTGCCCAAGCGAACACTGTGCAGATGCCGTGTTGCAGACATTTCCTTGTTTAAGAAAACTGTACATTGTAAACATGAAACAGAGCCAAATGAGTGCAGAACATGCTCCAAGAAATCTTGGACTACAACAAACTACTACATACAAGAAAGAGCATTAAAGCCAGTTACAAAAAAGGTAAAGCAATTTTTTTCTATGAACATCTGTAATGCACCCAAGTTTTCTTCAGGGCTGCCTAAGCAGTGTATCAAAGTTTTTCATAGACTGTTTAACACTTTTACCTTGACCAATTCAAAAATGCTGGCCTGTCTTAAATTCTTACATTTTTCCAGTGTACTTTAAATGCTATGACCAATCAAAACTTGGCTGTCTGGTCTCTGACCAATTGGGTTCTATCCAGCTGCACCTTAAGTTCTCTGTCGAGTTAGAATAGTCTTTACCATACTGCTTACTGTCAAGAGAGTGATACTTACCAGAGTCAAGAGAATAAAATAGTACTTTTTCGTTCTGCAACCTCGGAAAGTAGATTTTGTTCTCCATTCGACTAGTTGGAGCAACTGTTGCAATCCAATTGCTAATAAACACCACATGCCGTCCTAAATCTTCAACTTCAACCCAAACCATTGCCGACATATCCAATCTAAATATCCGAACCCATTTTCCAAAATGACAAGTATTCGACTTTTATATGGGTGATGGAGAGGAAGCAATTAGCAATTTTAATTGAAATAAAAAATCTGACTAAAACACACAAAATTATAGCTAATTCTTACATTGGGAAAACACAAAATAATAGCTAATTCTTACATTGGGAGGTCCTTGAAAGAGAACAATATAAGGTGGCGGTGGTTGATCATCAAATTCATGGGCATTTACTGGAATTTGGGTAGGATATATCTCTCCATCCCAATCTTCTTCACACTTGTCTTTGTAATTTCTATATATTCTGAAAGCTGGTCTTGGTTCTGGAAGATCATCTTGAGAAGAATTTGAACCGGAAGAAGAATAAGACATTTTCAAATTCCTAGAAAGAAGAAAAAAACCCAAAAATTATGAACAAAATCCAACAACATATCATAATAATAATAACTAATAAAAAGCAAAGAGAGAAAAAGGAGTCACCTTGATTAGACTGGAGAGAAATTTCTTCTTCGTTTTTGTTGATTCAAGTGAAATTTAGGTTTCACAGACGGCGAAAGAAAAAGAAACCATCAATTTTGTATCAGATTTGCCGGAATTAGATTATTAGGGTTAAGCCAACCAACTGAGTAAAGGGTTTTAACCGATACCTTGAAAGATGAACATGAATTCGAGAATAGTAAGGTCTAGGGTTTGAACTAGGAAAGGAGATGGGTTTCTGTGTGTTCGATTTGAGGGGGGGTTCGATTTGAGGGGAAGAAAAGAGACATGGATAGGTAAAGGAAAAAACAAGTTTTTAGTTTACCCTTGGTAAGTTTAAAAATAACGAAAAGATGGGCAGGAAGAAAAAACTATGAAAGGGTTATTTTGTCTTTTCAATATAAAGCGGGTAGGCGGGTAGGATAGGATAATTTGGAGCTTTACCCGTCACCTTACCCATTTAACGGCGGGTAAGAAATCTCTACCCGTCACCCTACCCGCCAAATAATGGGTAGGATAGGATACGGTTAAAATACTGGCGGGTAGGATAGGATTGGCGAGTATGGGTAGGGTATGTGCACCCCTAGTTGTTCAGCAACACTAGTGGTGACTTTCACATTTGGTGCTCCATTCACCTTTGTAACTCTGATATCCACTAGGGCCCATTCTCTCTGCAGGAAACTCGTCAGTAATCTAACATAGAACAGAGAAAAAGTTGGTAAGAGGGATCCCTTGTACTGGTGTCAGTCCAATTGCAGCTGGATTGGATTGTTGTCCCACAACAGTGTAATGATAATTCGGAGTCGGGTGGAAATAAGGCCTCTGAACCGCAACTGAAGGAGTTTGGCCCATCTGTGTTGCTTGCTGGGAACTGCTGGATATGGGTACTCCAAAGTTTGTCGGACCACCAAAATGGATTCGGGTTGATGGGTTGTGGGCTGGTTGTTCTTTCTGGGCTCTGGTGATGATAATGTCAGTGGGGACATTTCTATGACTTGCAGGTTCTCCCGAGTGTGTTGCATGGATAGGATGTTCTTGTCTCTCACTTTTAATAGCTTTTCCCTTGTCAGGTCTAGCCACTATTACTGGTGTCGAAACTGTAACAGTTTTCGGCACCGTGGATTAAGGGACTGGGGAGTCATCTCCTGAGCTAGTCGACTCGGGATCTGGTTTGCAGATTGTTCAGCAGCAGATGATGTTTTTGTTGTTGGCGGTGTTGATGGTGGTGGTTGCATTGGTTGGTGGGTTGGATGCTGGTGTTGAGGAGGTTTTGAAGGTGAGAAAAAAGGTGGTGGAGGAAAAATGGCATGGGGAATAGTTTGTTGCTCTCCGAGGTTGGTTGAGCAAGATTGCTGGGTTGAGGAGGATGTTTTAGGTTGTGGAGAGGATGAGGAGGCGGTGGGGATATCCTGAATTTTTTTGTGGGGGTTTAGTGCTCTCATTCTACTGTTTAGGCGGTAGTAAGGAAAGTCTGGATATTCATCATCTTGGAGTGCATGGTCAGTGCTTTGAAATTTGGTGCACTTTTTGGCTGTGTGACCAACAAAACCACATCTGAAGCAGAACATTGGTAAAAACTCATAGGCATACTGAATCCAGGTTGGACCTTTAACATCTAGCAGAACGCCGGGATGAAAAGGTTTCTTCAAATCCATTCTCATCTTAGCTCTGGGTGGGGAGGAGTTTATGTCTACTTCCAAAACTGTTCCCACGTTGCTGAGAAGTTGTTCAATAATATCCTTTTCCATTATAAATGACGGAAAATGGAGAACTTGTAGCCAAAAAAATGCTGCAAGAAATATGCCATTAGGGTTAGCTAAGAACTTACTGTAATCTGCGAATAATACCACCTAGTCGGCAATAATCCAAGGTTCATGGGCTAGGATCGTTTTTTTTGTCAGTTTCATGTGTAAGTATAACTTTGAACGCTCCAGAGTTTGGAGCCGAGTCTACTTGATCAACGGTAATGGGATGCCACTGATTCTTTAGAGCATGGTATAGTCCTGATTTGCTAAACTTTCCAGATAAGACGAGAGCAGCTAGACATCGGTTATGGTGGTTTTGCATGAGATCTTGCATCCTTGAAGCGAGTTGAAAAATCACAGTATATTTATGCTGTTTATGATGTGGACGTTGTAAAGTAGCTGATTATGGGGACTTTAGGGTTTGAGGTTTATGGTGAATGGTAGTTTCAACCCCTTTTTGGAGATTCAGTTCTAGAAGATTTAGATGATTAGGATCTTTCTGTAAAGCAGATGTTGATGGTGTTAAAGTATCAACCGGTGAACAAGATGTCGATGAAAATGAAGAGGTGGTGTTGCTTTTAACGAGAGAAACATGGGGTGGTGAAGTAAAAGAAGGTTCAGGCGAGATATGATTATCTTCCATCGGATGAAGAGAAAAAACTGGGTACTCGTGCTTCTTTTCAGGCGTGATATGCATGGATGGCAGAGGAGGTGATGTAATAGGATGTTGTGGTGGTTGCTGATGGTTGGTTGGGGGATTCGGTTGCTGGTTTTCCATTGGATAACACAGAAGATATTAAAAAAACGAAACAGAAGTGGGAGGATCGAAGAGAGACAAAGGGTGTGGATCAAAATCCCATGAAATCTAACTCGATAATCTGCTTGATGATGTAAGAACCCACTAGAATTTTAATCTCGATATTTTATGTTGATTAAGAATTCTCAGAGTACCCAATTTCTCAAGAACAAACTATACGAGTGAACATGCGAATTTTGAATCTTGACTTTAGTCAAACTCAAACGGCCCCATTCTTGGTGTTGTTTGTGTTTGTTTGTTTGGATAATAGGCCTCTATTTGCATCAGAAGAGTAAGACGCGCCTACTTTGAGGGCCATCTCTCGATGCGTGTTTTCATTTTCGATGCCCAATTTGCGCTTGCCATTCAAAGTTTTACGGGGCCATCTCTAGGTGTAAGGGACGCCTACTTGTGTTTTGTGAGATGCCAAGTCCCAATTTGCATGGCATCAGTGGTCTTTAGAGCAACTTTAGTCTTGAGTTGCCAAATTCTCAAATTTCCATTCCAAATATGGCTTTTTCTTTCCAGGCAATTTGGTTTGTGACGCAATGGGTGGCTAATTCCTATTCTTCAACGCAGTTAAATCAACATTCGACGATAAACACTTTTAATAATTACGTTTGACTAAAACGCTATTAATAATTACGTCTGATCAGAAACGTAATTATAAACCGCGTTCAATGTTGAATGTTCTTTAAAATTCCGTCTCAAACTACGTTCATGCAATTTTGTTCACTAATGTCAGCTTTTCCAATTTCATTAGACTAAATACCACTTACGTACTCACAATAATTAATTCACATCCACTAGTAAGAAATAATTTACAATACTGTTAGCCAAGTTTTATAAATTATCAAATATTAGATCGGAACATGCATTATATGTTGGAAAATTTGGGTAAAAACGGAGGATGATAACACTAAAAGAAATTGTTGTACTCAAAAGCTTTCAAGGCTCATACGATTTCTTTTAGACGATTATTTCTACCCTCCCAATATCAATTGGCGATTGCAACGGGTATGCGAAATAATGCCTTCAGGATACAATGAAAGCCCTACAACAGAAAATTGGATTCAAGGTTTGCACCCCTTGACCCAACCAAGAACACACTAGAAAGAATTCTGATGATGCTTTAGAAAGAGAGAAAACAGGTTGAATTCATTTCTTTTGAAGAATAGGATTCTGATGATGCTTAGAAGAGAGAAAACAGAAAGTATTTTATGTTTTTCCATTATATGAATGAAAACAAGTCATCACTACTTATAGGGAACTCATGCCTATTGGAGATGCCTCTTCACTACCAAAAGACACCAATAGTGCCTTATGGGAATGGATGTGTCTTTTGTGAACCATCACACCCTTTGGAGATGCCTTTTCATCTCCAACAAAAATCCATTGCATCTATTCGGCACCGGACGCTCCCCCGTCGTAGCGGCAAACCAAAAAACAAAACCGTTTTATTTTCCATGTTATTGAAAATATCCAACAATCTCCCCCTATTTTCAATAACCAAAAACATGAAAATAAAGTAAAACTTATAAAACAGGAGTGGCTGCATCACTCAAATGATTGCCTACGTACCCGAGTGGGATCAAGCCAACGTAGTTCAAGCAAAGTTGGGAAATAAGCATCATCGTTGAAAACAAGACATAAATGATAGGTATCTTTGGATTTGAACCTTCACTTAGTGCAAGAAATTCAAAGCCTTATCGAGGTTCAAAGGTGAAACCAGGTCCTTGAACCAAGTACCCCATGTGATAAAACCTAATCTCCACACATACCGATTTCGTGAGATTGTGTGTTCTCGTAGCTCAAGACGTTAATGGCCATGTGCTATATCCTGGATTCATGAGTCTGCTTTAGAGAACGGTCTTCTTCTCTTAGAAACTACCGATTTCCATACTCATATAGGTAAGTCTCAAGGTGTTTCACGATACACCTTTTACTAATCACGGACTCATTAAGGATTTACATCCATCCTATTTTCTTGCAATCCTCGCACTAAACATGAAATGAGAAGTTTTTACTTAGTGCACCATAATCACATCCATAGCTTGTTGGTACCACATTGAACCTTGTTTATCCTTTTCAAAACATAGGTTGGGTTTCGCTATGGGTGATCAACCTTCCTTCACGGACCTTAGTCCCATTTCTCAGTATACTTCATTGAAAACATTTCCTTTGGGAGACTTTTTCATAGATAGGTCTTCCAAGTTCTTCTCCGTTTCAATGGTTAACTGCAATTACTCATTTCTTGAATAATTGACTTACCGTTCCAATGTATAAGACTTGTATGTCTTGACTTTTTCATTATAACTCTCATTAGAGACATTATAGATTCGTATCTTGATTCTCACAATTAATCAAGACCGCTTGAAATGGCTTCTTCCAAAAAATGGGATCTCTACAAGTTAGGTTCTAAGCCATTCCTCCTCATTAGTTGCATCTACTCATGCAATCAATTCTGAAAACATTATTAAAAATGTTCCTATTTCATTTTACAAAATAATTGTAACTTCTCTAGTGATCCTAATTAACATTTACCGTTAATTCACAAGGAGTCATTATAGACTTGCATACACTAGAGGCATAAAAAATTTGTAGGCAACTTGCTTGCTATTTCAACAAGCACATTATTACGATGAGTAACTCCTCTACTCATGCCCAATCTTCTACAAATTTATACCCAAAAACATAGACAATGTCTATTTAACATTTTACATTATGTAATGCAAATGTTCATTATTTATGCATCTGGGCAATATCGTAACACCTCATCGTTGGATATTTGGTCGCCGCCCAATCTTCCAATACGTTACATATTCACCGGTATTCCATTTTCCTTTTCGATGTCATTTAAGACATGCCAATTTCCAAATTTTGGAACCATATAATTCTTAATGAAAGAATTATGATTTCAGACTTCTATATTTATAATTCCTACCGCAAGAATTATACCCGTACCAAAAATTGTAGTCTCAACAATCATTGGTGATATCCATTTTGGTTCTCTAATCTTAGAGCATTCATGACAATACTTTTCTAATGTCACGCGACCAAAACGTGTCATAGAAC
This sequence comes from Papaver armeniacum, assembly GCA_023531295.1. NCBI lineage: Eukaryota > Viridiplantae > Streptophyta > Magnoliopsida > Ranunculales > Papaveraceae > Papaver > Papaver armeniacum. The sequence goes on along the minus strand of JAJJWW010018189.1, from coordinate 147,230 downwards.
GATACTTCCTTTATTTGTATCAAGTACCGCATGTGTCTATTTCGCCGAAACATCTACGCACAACATTTCTAAATAGAAATAAAACTTCAAATCCAACGCACTGGTATGGGTACCATCCTTTTGGATTTGGGTATCTTTGAGTACTATAACGATGGCTACAGAAGTTAGCCTTCCACTGTACTCAACCAACCATGAAAGAGAACAGAAGACAATCATAGTAGACACATAGAAGTAAATTACTGTTTTGTACTGTGTTGTTGACTACTAATAACTAATACTCACATGCAAACATATACCGAGTTCGGTTATAGTATCAACAATGTGGTTTAACGGGTGTTGGAAACAATCACCAACACCAACAGATAGTTGGAAGCGGTTAAGCAATATCATCGAACAGAGAGGAAGCAATCGTTCAGTCTATTTGGACGATATGCCTAATGGCATCAAGTCATTTCCCCCATTCGTCCATGCCCCAGTAATTCCATGAAGGAACCTTCGAATTGGATAAATTTTTTTTTTTTTTTTTTTTTCTAGTAACTTCAGATTCGGCTCTTGACCACTAATGTGGTTCACAGAATACATCAATATTGTATTCTTCATTATAGCCGTAGGCACAGGATTCCAAACTCAAACAATAACATGAATCTACACAGTACTACGTCATATTAATATATGATCAATGTAGAAATTAAGATTTACTAACCGTTTTCTTTGTCGTCCACCTCTTGACCCGAATAATTGAAATCATTATTCACACGGCTAGACCAGATTACTCTCGATTGAAGATTCGCTAATCTTTCGAGAAATGCCGTCGTCATGGCTGCAAGGAGTCTTCCCTCTCTTTTCTTCCGTTCCTTTATATTCTCGTATTTCCTTGTCCACGTTTCGTTTCATACGACCAGACCATGAGTACTGTATCAATCTCCTAACCGTTTGGTATCTTAACTTTACCAAACAAGGGGAAACAAAACTTCATTGAATTTTCATCTCGTCTTTCGCAAGTCAGCAAAATACACACCAGAATTTAATAGCCTTCCGTGATGAATCGTAGCGAACAGATTTCATCAAAGATGTTGTTTTGGCTATATTTACAGAGTTCCTTTCAAAACAATTAAGCCGATTCCATTCGATGATCCAGATGGCACAATGTTCAATTTATTGTGCCGCGGTAACTTCCAAAGACTAGCATCTTTCCAAAGTTCACAAAATGTTAAAAAACATGTTGTATCAAAATCAACATCAAAATCCAGTTGACGTTTCACCCATTCAAGGTTTATTTGCTTCCCAAAATGTTCGCTCTTGTCTTGTTCACGTCCAGACATGTATCCAATCTTGACGTCTCTTCATGAAATTAAAATAAACCCAGTAGTTTCTTCCAGAAAACATCCCCCGATGCCGCAAAAGAAAATTATTTCTTTTTCTTTCAAAAATGAATCCAAGAGACGATCTTAAACTAAATTTATTCACCCTCTTATGTCGAAAAAATAATCGTCTAAAACTGTTGGAAAATTTGGGTAAAAACGGAGGATGATAACACTAAAAGAAATTGTTGTACTCAAAAGCTTTCAAGGCTCATACGATTTCTTTTAGACGATTATTTCTACCCTCCCAATATCAATTGGCGATTGCAACGGGTATGCGAAATAATGCCTTCAGGATACAATGAAAGCCCTACAACAGAAAATTGGATTCAAGGTTTGCACCCCTTGACCCAACCAAGAACACACTAGAAAGAATTCGATGATGCTTTAAAGAGAGAAAACAAAGTTGAATTCATTTCTTTTGAAGAATAGGATTCTCGATGATGCTTAGAAGAGAGAAAATGAAAGTATTTTATGTTTTTCCATTATATGAATGAAAACAAGTCATCACTACTTATAGGGAACTCATGCCTATTGGAGATGCCTCTTCACTACCAAAAGACACCAATAGTGCCTTATGGGAATGGATGTGTCTTTTGTGAACCATCACACCCTTTGGAGATGCCTTTTCATCTCCAACAAAAATCCATTGCATCTATTCGGCACCGGACGCTCCCCCGTCGTAGCGGCAAACCAAAAAACAAAACCGTTTTATTTTCCATGTTATTGAAAATATCCAACATTATACCACGATCCATATATAAAAAGAATTCATGAAAACTCGAACACGCATTTTTTAATGACGTTTATTGAATTAAAACGTTCAAATTCAAACACATTTTTAATGATGTTATGCAATGTCAAATTTAAACACTATTTAAATTCACGTCTAACTTAAATGCAGTTTACAAATACGTTAGCCAAACCTAAATTTAAATTAGGTTTGAAGGTTACACTTTTATAAATCGGGTCCAGTGCCAAACGTTGTTTTAAAAAGTGTTTCGATAGACGCAGTTTTAAAAACCGTCCCAGTCAGACGTGTTTATAAACAACGTTACAATTACAAAACGTAAACTAAAATAGTGTTTAGCGTCCCACGTCCTTTAACATTGTGTTTGGTGTTCCACGAACTTTATAATAGCGTGTAGCTATATATGAGAAATGCCAAAAAAAAAGTTCTCATATATAGACATTTTGTTTGATATTATGGTAATATGTTGCCATGTATTGCTTATAGAAACAACACTAATGTTGCTCTGAAGTTGCCAAAGACACCTACTATGGCGTTGGTGGTGCCGACGTGGTTGGCAGAAGCTGAATTGTGAGCACAAAAACCGGCATACTCCAAACACGTGACCAAATCTTATAGTACCGAGGTAACTTGCTTACAAGAAGCACAGGATCACAGCAAGCACTACACCGAAGTCTCACTGATTTTAGCCCATCACGAGGCCGATTCAAATGAGCGACCACGGATGGTCTCCGACTCTCCCATCTCAACTGGCATGGAAAAGGATTGTCAGCACAAAAAGGTCCGAGGTATGTACCCAAATTATGACTTGGGGCAGCAGATATTTTGGGGCATCAAAATTTTCGGGGGTTTATTCAATAAATACTTTTTGTGATTTCCAGAGACTTTAATAGATTTCCAAAGTATTGTTACTGGTTGTATACTTTAGAAAACTCCTTGTAAATATATGTTACTCGTTATATACTTGTAAAATCTCTTTCAAAGTTTGTGTTACTCGTTATAAACAAGAAAATTTAAAGACTTCACATACTTGTCAATTTTTAAGACTTTGAATGACATTTATGTGTATATTTGCCTTAAACAAATATGAAAGATTTTGGAAGACTTCTATAAAAATTTAAAACTTAGTTTATTAGTATCTTATCGATAATAATATAAAAAGTTAAACATAAAATTATAATTCCATAAAACCAAGCAGAGCTTTTGGTCGGTAGCCTAGCGACAAGCTGGGCTCCAACTCCTCTCTGAATAGCAACGCTTAATCTATGGAAAATAAAACTACCAAAACCACTACTCGCGTCATTACTAACTAAGCAATTCTCCAGACGCTTGAAAAAACACAAAGTGTCTTCACCAAGCTCTCCTAGAGTGGAGAAAGCTAAGACACCCAGACCATATCCCAAAGAAGTACACTTGTCCAAATATTTAGTGCGTTTTCTTGAAACCGCATTAGAAATAGCCTTTCCTGGGACAAAGGAACGAATACCATCACCAGTGAAGGGCGAGACACCATGGACATCCATGCAAACATCTTGGCCATTTTCCCAATTAAGAACAAGAATATCAGCAGGCCTCAAATCTTTACCACCATCTGACATCATAGCAAGAGAGGCTTCCTTACGCGCAGGCACACCAGCTTTGTAACAAATATCGGCCAAAACATCACGAACAACATCATGTCGAAACTTACTTCCAACATCTTTAACACAATAAAGCGCATGGTCCCCAAAGATGTCCATAGATTTGTTACAACTTGAGCATAAACCATTCTCATCTTTTATTTATTTTTTTGATTTGATATTATTTTATTTTATTTCAAGTTGATCCAAGCGCTTGCACGTATACTCTAGATGCATTTCTCTTTTAAAATAATAATAAATTATATTGTAGATGCATATATATATATCGTATGATATGATAAAATTCTTTTTAATTTTGTTATTTGATGAAATAAATATTTCCATTGATGGCTAAAGTGTTTTAGATTATGATTACCACTCAATTTAATTTGCAATCAGCATTTTTGAAGAATTGTTTTTGATTAGATAAATTTTATAGAACTCTACAAATATCTAGATTTGTCATGTTGGGTTATACAATTCTCTAGAAATTTTGTTTTCACAACTTTTTAAAACTCTACAAGAATTATACCAGCTCTGCAAGTATTTTTCCAACTCTGTAGAACTCTATGGAAGTTGTAAACCTCCGCTAGAGATTTTAGTCGTTTTACAACACAAAAGTCAACCATATTTCCTAATCCATTAATAAAGGCATCAAAAAAATGAATTTCCTAGAGAGATTGGTTACTTTCGGATTATTTTATTTATTTTTAATTAAAAAGGACTTCATTTATATATTAACAAGTGCTTTCATGCCCGTGCAAATGCACGGGCATTGTCAGTACATAGACAGACTAAAAATGGTTAATACAATGTACTGTATAACCGCATGAAGTATGTGTTCATTGACTATAACAATACAATGCGTTTTCCAGATCTATAAAATTATAATACGATGTAATTTTCCATTACAATAAACGAAATCAAGTTTGGAATCAATGTGAAATTTAATTTATTGTAGGATACCTAAAAGAAAAATAAATCATTACGTTTATGGTGTGTCAATTTCGAGTATGAGAAATACGATATTTTTCCAATTGCCGTAGAGTAAAAGCAATTTATTAACACCTGCATATTTTTTAAAGACATTCATATATAGACAGCCATGTTATACAATATACCTTTGCTACCCATTCGAATCATCATTAAGTTGAACTTCCCTAAACAGAATATGGCAGTCAACAATTTCACTCAAATGGAAGGTAATTAAAATACTCATTCATAGAAAGTAATTAAAAAAAAAAAAGAAAAAAAAAAGAAAAAAATAACAGAATTAACTGAACATGGTTAATTGAATAGACAGATATCATGAATTTCATGAAACACTTGAAATTCAATTAAAAGAATGCATACTTACCTTACCACCCTGATGAACATTTTAGGAATAATAAATTCAACAACGAATTTGCATACGGATCATTTTTGGTGAAACTTTTATAAATTTAATAATTTAAACGAAGAAATGCATATGAGGTCTCCGGAAAAAAATGTTGGTATATTAGATTACATACCTTCAACGTGATTCGTTTTTAACTGTCTTTCTTCTCCCATTAACTTATTTCTTTCACTGGATCTCAACGCATGTATTTTCTATCCGTCTGTCACGATCACTTCAATTTATAATGACTGTTGCCTTGATGTAATAGTGGGTACATTAATGATGTGAATAGTTTAATGATTATTTGCTCATTGGAAACAAAATCAAGCAAGGGGTTTCGTCCAGATTTATGAATCTCAAAATATCTTTCTCTAATTTTATTCTACTCAGAAAACCCTCTTTACGTTCCTATAACCATTAACATTAGATTTAGAAAGAACATAGCATTATGGATTTTCTTAAAGCATCGTAACCCAAATAAGCCAAAAAAACAAATTGCCCGAAAAATTGCAAACGTTAGGGAAGAGACACATCTTTTCATATATTCTGTTCGTAACAATTTTTGCCCAAAAGAAACCGAAATTACCAATCGGTGGTTTTACTTTTGTGATCGTGTTGTGAAAGGGTGTTTCAAACTGAATGCATTATTTGGGATGTATCCTTCTAGAAAGAGCTTTAATTTTTTAATTTGGAAACCGAAGCTACCAATGGACATATCTGTTTGGAAAAGTTTTGTGGGATGACATGGCATAGATTTAATGATGACGTGTAAAACAGGTTATGACGTGGACGCACCACAAATCAGAGTAAATCTGGTTGCGACAAATCAACCTAACTATTCTCCTTTATATAAAGAAGTATTGATGATTAAAATTGTTCACATCTAATTCAATTTGCCTACCTAACTGTAGAGGCCAACTGTCAACCTATTCTTCTTCTGATAACAAAGTTTTAGCATAAGCAGCCAATTCGTGTGTTGCATTACACTTTTGTTATAGGGAGGGGGTTTTAGGATCAAGGGAGCGGAAGAATCAGAGTTAACTCGTGTATTTATGAACGAGTTGAAATTTTACTTTTTATGGCCAAAGTACCCTTTATATTTGACTCGTCTAACTTCCCAACTCTGTCTAGTTTCATGAACTCCCACCAACCAAAACATAGACCCTAAAAATCCAATTTAAATTAGAACTCGTTAAGTAGAATCACCAAGTTTTTGCACCCTTAATTGGTGAAATCCGATGATAGACAAAGACATCTTGTATGACTATCGATATTTTAAAGGGCGGGAAGATGACATTCATCCCTTAACACTCCCATCACCATTTTCAAAACTAAGAGAATCAAGTGTAATGTTTTCTGAATCTTTTTCCTTAAATGTACTTGAGCTTACTGAAAACGAAAAATTACAGGTACTTGTTTTTATGTATATAAATAAAAAAAAGAAATATAGTGTTCATTCGAACCAGTGGTAGTGAAATTAAGCATTCACCTCTGCAATTTGAATCGTGAATACTTGATATCTCTATCAGATAAGTGGCGGTGAACAAAATTGTGATTCCACCCAAGTAACAGTGAAGTACGACACAGTTTGGTGACTCTGAAATACAACATTTAAACTTCCATCTTTTTTCTTTCAGTTTGATTCTTTAGTTACTACCTAGCAGTCTATCAATTTCACATTTAATTTGAATGTTAAGGTTGTTCCATTTGCAACTCTCCCTCGCAATGAAGAAACCATCCTATGCACGTATCTTCGGTGTCTTTCACAAGAAGATGCCAATGTACATGAATTGTGGTTATCACCTGTTGTTGAACAACTTACTCTTAAAGTAAAGAATCTCAATCCTTGCAGATTTTTTCAAGAGAAGATGATAACATCAAGAGTCAAGAGGCGTTATTATGAGACTTTCTGGTAAATGCCTGAGAGTGGTTTCATTATTGCTAAAATTTCAAAACAGTTGTGGTGTATTTGAGTGAACCAGAACGCATAACTTTTTCTCCAACAACCTTGGTACTTCAGCCCAGTATCGAAAAGAATATGGCAGGTATTGCCCCCATCAACAAAAGAATAAAAACTCAACTACTTGGTCGAAACCATACTACGGCAGAATGAAGAAATATGAGTATTTGCTAGGGATCGGAGAACCGTAAATGATTCTTCTCGATAAATTCTAGTTGACAAGATGTTATACTATCTTTGTGGACATCTTATGTTTCAGTTTTTCTTTGTAATTTGTGCATGACACTTCCTCCATGGTTTCTCTATTTGAAGTTATGGAAAATTGGGAAAATGCCCCAATATGGACTGCAATTTTGGGGATCTGCCCCAACGTTAAAAAAAGTTGGAAAAATGCCCCACTGTTAGAAATCTCGGTTAAGTCCCATATTGTCAATGTTAGATGCACAAAACTATATTCTAGTCTATTATACCTACCCAATACAGAACTAAGCAGACACTCATAAATTACTTTCCCAAATATGTTTGACATTGCTACAACTTTGTTCACTAAATCACTATGTTTTTTTTAATCATAGTAAAAGTCTTGAGTATTATTGAACACCATTTTTTCTTGAAAGTTTAAAAAGAATATTTTCCAATACGAATTATCATTCTACACGGTTCCAAAACCGTGGACCATAGTGTATATGTCTTTTGTGTAAATTCAAGGCGGACTTCTCATATGCTTACATGAATTCCTAATAAGAATTTCATTTTAACTGAGAAAATATTTGCTTGAATCTCAAGTTATCTTATCTTTAATGTAAAGGTCTTAACTGAGAAAATATACTCATATTATATTTTACCTGTTCTTGTATCCTGATCTTATTTTTATTGATCGTTGAGGTTTTCGTGATCTCTGATCATGAACGATATAGATAAAAACCAATATACCAAAGTTATGCAAAACAACTAGTATATGATTCCTTGACACTTTGATTATTATAGAATGATCAAGTCACTAATACTAGAGATGCAATAATATACTTCGTTTGTTATGTTTTCAATCTAAATAACTGGGGAAAAAAATCGTAGATAGAAATGGAACAAGTCGAGTATGTATTACGAACCTCGAACAGAAGGATGATGTGTTCGTTGACGTCGATACGTCTTCAGGTTCTTCAAAGTAACACGAACAAGTCTCAACATTTTTATTGTTCCTAGTCTAACCTAATGAAATTTACTCCCCGAGTTTTGGAGCTAAAATGTGACAACCAAACTTGACATACCAACGCTTGGTGGGTTCAACCGAGCAATGCTCTAGTAATTGGTAATCAAAACTCGAATATATTATGAGACAAAGTGAACAAACATCTAAATTTAACATTTATTTTTATTCACATATTTCTGTGTTTTTAACTTCTCTATGTTAGCAAGGCGTTATGTCATTCCACATCATAGGACTTATAGATCAGGATAATTTGCTAAAATTATATATTGTAATCAAGAAAAGGTGTAGAAAATGACTTCGATAGTCTTTTTTTTTTTTCCTGATTAATGTAATTTGGCATGGTATTATACCTTATCACAACACGACCTTTATAGGATTTGCGTTAACATGAAGCCGGTTTTTAATAAGAAAATTGCTTAACACGTGCTGATAAACAAACTTAGGAAAATGTAAAATAAAGTCGCAGCTTATACAAATAAGTAAGGCAGATTTAGCTTAAGTTTTGAAGTCGAGGAAGATGAGATTTTTAAAAAGCTATGGGCTAACAAATATATCTTTTTAAACGATTTTATTTTGTGTGTGTCTATTTATTTTTATGATGAGCCACATTTCAAAAAGAGAATACGTATGTAGTAATATCAATAATAAATGTTTTTATAATCCTTGTGAACCCAATAATAAGAATTTCATAAAGTACATACTAGAGATGCAAGGAAGAACACGTTGGTTCACAAGGAAGAACACGTTGTTACAAACCTTTTTTTTTTTTTTTATCAAGAATGACTCGTTATGTTAGAGTTAATGTTGAATGTAAGACTGGGCATTCAATAGCTAGCTCAAAATTATATGATTGCTTTAAATGGACCGGGTATCATGTGAAACTGTTAAATTACCTGTCATTGATCGGTCTTTTAATACTAAATCAAAATAATATTTTACGCATGCCTTAAATCTTCTTGCAGATCCAGTTATAAAGGTGAAGGATAGTTATGAAGGATATGTCATCTGGTTCCCTTTCCATTCTCTTTTTCTTTTACATTGGAGAATAAGCTATATGAATGAAAATATTTAGATATAACACCACATGCATCCTTTACACAATCAATCAAGTGTTCATGACTAAAATGGTGACAATAAAAAAATACGAATGTGTTCTAGTTAACATCTTAATCAATTGTTAATTAAAGATATGAGTATTTTCTTTTTATTTTATTTTTCCCACCAAAGAAATTGGGGATTATTATCATATATTCAATTGCATATTTTTATCTTATTTTCTTTTGTTGTAGGATTATGTGTCACTGCGATGCATCAGAGCATTTCGACCAATTTAAAAAGATAAGTTATCACTCATTTATTTTTAGTTTCTTACACCAAGTCTATGGACATTTTCTTAGTTATTCAATAAGATAAGTCCATCCAAACCCTAACAAATATTAATACGTATGTGTTTACAGAGGATTTTAACCCTTGACCTTTAGAATATTAGGCTAGAGTTTGATCATAGTGGTACATGATGATAGTTGTTGATTATACTTTATTTAAATTTTATTTTCCTATTTAAATTATGTTTAATGTGTATATGTCGAGTTCATTTGTCTTTTTTTTATTTTTTTTTTCTTCCAAATTTGTATCTATAAAATGAATTATAAGGTACACATGCGATTCCTAATTGTTCCAGGATCACGAATGGTGAACCGAATTTCTAGTAACAATACAGGTTTATTTTACGAAGTTTTTAGTAATTTGGTGTATAAGTTTATGGTTAGGTCACCTTCTTACTTATCGTTCGAAACACTTAACTTTAAATGCCAATGATGCCCCTAAAGTTTTTAGATAAATGCGATTTAGTTTTAATTCTTTTTATGAATACAAAAAAATTGCTGAGACAATTTTATATAGAGATAAAACAAAAAAATTATATTTACAAAAGTTTTTAGGGCTTCGGGTCAAATAAATTTTTATTATTCAAGATTACTTTACAATAGCTTTTTATCATATGTTTCTTATTTGTTTTAGAGTTAATTTTGTTTTCGGATCAATCAATTTTAGTTATGTTCATTGTATTTTTGGTTTGGGTTAATCGAAATCTAAAGGTTACAGTTGACATGAATCATCTCGCTGCCAACCAGGGTTTTGAAAAGGAGATTCGTGTGATCAATGTAATGAATATTAGTATGGACCAGTCTTCCCACATTGATCACACGAAGCTCTTTTTCAAAATCCACAAATTCTGGGATAGGCACCTTTGAGTCAAATCTCTTTTTTACAATAAAAAATAGTTTTATAATGTCGTTTTGTTTTTTAAATATGATGGAATGACAAGGGTACCAAGTACACCACAATATTTTTGATATCAACATATGCAGAATCATCTTGTATAATCTTATCGTAACAATAATGACCCCAAGATTATTTCCACAAAATGATCTTGATAATAGTCAAAGTTAGGATTTAACTAAATATGAGATCTTAAGCAATATGTGATTAGTGTATAAGTGTATCTACTTTAATTGTAAAGTTAAACAATATAATGCGGAAGTAATGTAAATAACACAGACACACAAGGTTTTGTTAACGAGGAAAACTTCATGGGCGAAAAATCCGGGACCTAGTCCAATTTTGAACACTCTTAGAATTAAGCCGCAATACAAATTTGCTACCGCTACTTCCTATGGATGACTATTTACTCAGTTTACTTAGTATCTTTGCGCCTACAATAAATATGGCATACACACGTGAATTCCAAGATAGATTCCACTATGTTCTTTCACCGCCGTGAAAACTTTTAAACTCAGCTCCTTTGTATCGTAACCCTAAACAACAAATGATTAAATTTTTTCCAATAATCAACTCACTTATCAATCATCCAAATCATCCATTTAATCAGTGATAAAGCAGATTAACGGATCTTGCGTTTATATCAATAGACTGTTTTGGTCGAAAGATAATGATTATCGAAATACCGATCTTGATAAACAAGATCTATCTAAGCAAATGAATGTTGCTAGAAAGTTTGTTTGATCTTCTACAAGTCTTAAGTCTATCAAGATAAACTGTTTTTGAATTCCAGAGAACCAAGTTCGCAAAAAGTCACGCAAAGATTAGAAATGAAAGAAAAGTCTTCAAGTTTTCAATTACAAAGTAACCACTGCAAACAAGTTAATTCCACTATTGATCGAACACACATAACAAAGTTTGTTGACGTTGATTGATCAAAGTTCTATCCCATAGATCCAGAATCACTTAGATATGTGATAGTCAAAATTCTTCGCAATAACAAGGGGTTAGTCAAATGAGATTCCAAACGACTTTCAAAGAGTCTTGAAATCTACTGTTACTCCATAGTGATCTTCAGATAATCTCCTAATATCTCTTATTATTGGTTAGAGACTTTTTTTAAGTCATTTAAATTCGTTGAAATGTCGTGTTATTGGATTAGGATTTCATAAGAGTCACTCCAACACCCATGATATTCAAATGAGAATATAAAATCATTGATTTGTTATTTTGAGAGATTTGGAGAGAGGAAAATATACATGGTAGAAATCTCTACCCAAGAGGTGATATATTGGGAGACTTGAAGTTTGGAGAATAGTTTTTTTTTGAGAGTAAGACCGATTGTTTTTATCTTTTTTTCTTGGATCCGGTGACCAAGTAACGGGCCATTTGCGCAAACCAATTGTGAGATAGCAAAGCAAATAAAATGTGGAATAAAGAGAATAAAACATATGCTTAATGCAATAGTAAGACCAAAATAAAATATGTAAGCTAATAGCTGTCTCACACAAACTATTAGCTTCAAAGCAATTTTCAAGTGATCGAATGATCAATATGAAACATTACGAGTCTATATCAAATGACTGTCTCACACAAATCATATAAGATGTTACCAGGCGATTTTCACATGATCATCTTTTGACTTTGTCAAGAATATAAGATAAACTTGGTTAAAGCGAAAGCTTACCAACACATATTTCGAGAAATATGTGAGCGAGTTAAACTCAGCTCGAAATATCAAATGTGTATAATTGAAGTCTATATAGCTATACGACTTTTGTCTCAAATAGGAGATAGAGTAGATAAACTTTTGAGTGATAGATGAGTTCAAGTCTGGTAGGACTAAGAAGAGTACCTACAAGGACTGCAAGTGCAAAATAAAAATTGTGTAAGGTGCAAATACAGGTCGATCCCACAGAGTCTTAAAGGGTGTAATGTTGAAGCTATGTTCTTACTAAACTGATTCTAAGCGGTAACAAAAGGGGTGTTTTGGTTGTCGATACGACTAAGATGATTGGTAGAGGTAAAAATAATGAAACAAAGTGTAAAGAAAGATGCAGAAGTGAACAATGATAATGAGGGTACTAAGGCAGTCAAATCCACCACTAACTTATACTAGTTATTCTCTCAATGATACTAAACTTGTCCTTATAATTGATAACAGGGGAGATGTCAATCTTCTGTATATCTAAGGTGACGATAATGTGAATAATCCAATCGCAACTAAGGTATCTTCCCTAAGCATTAACTCTCTGTTTAAGGCACAACTAATCAAAAGGTCAATATATGTGATGAAGCATGAGCTGCATTTCTACAACACAGGATTGTTCTAACTACAATGGATGCATGACATACACTGTGAAAGTAAAGTGTTGAAGCCCTTAAGATGGAATTCTATTCTAAATCATTTAAGCAGAAAAAGATTATTATCAAGAGTAAAATAACAAATCATTAAGCTAGGGCTTCATCTCAACATTAGCAGATGAATTTAGAACATGATAACAAGTTGCAAACAATGATATTAAACTAGACAATTGACCCAGCTAACTTGGATGATTTGTTACAGAAGAGGGCTCTATTTATACACAATTCCCTCAATTCACCTTCAATTTGATAATTAAATGAAAACCCACTCACCAAAACGCGTTTTCCCTCTTCAATTCGTCTGCAACTTCATTAATTTGATGTTTCCTCCACTGTAGAAGATATCCCTAACTCTAGCTCTCTAAATCTTATCTTCTAGGGTTACTGTTCTTGATAAGGAAAGAGATAAGATTGAGAGGGGTAGCGATTAGAGGCTTAATTGGTGTTTATGATGTAAGTTGAGAGCAGAAATGGTCGGGGAGATGGAGTAATTGAGATGAAGGAGGTGGTACTTGTAGTTCTGCAGAATGAGTAATGAGAGATGAGGGTTCTGCTCGATAGGGAAAAGAGATAGGATACTAGGGTGTTAGGCAGTTGTATCAAAACTTGATGTACTCGGTGGGAATGTTGTTGGATGATAAGCAGCTCTGCCGAATCTGACGGTTCGGGTGTACAATCGGGTTTGGATCTTGGGTTTGGGTTCTCTACCAAGCCCAAAGCTCTGATTAGGCTTTGCAAGCGGCTTGTGGAGCAAGTGCAAACGGATTGCGAATGTGTTGCAAGCGGATTACGGCTGCTCTTTGCGTGACGTTCCTTCGCGCTTCACGGCCTTCTCGTGGGAGCTTTGTTGTCTCTCTCCCGTAATCACTAGTCATCATTCCTATGCTCTTTTGGCTTCTTATTTCATCCAAGCTTTATTTAGTTCCTAAAAATACAAAATTAATTAGTAAAAGTATTTATTCTTAAAAACAATGAAAATACAGAATATGGGATAAAATGGAGAGTTAGAGCACAAAAGATGAGTTAAATGCCAATAAAAGGAAGTAGAAATATGCAATATTTTGCACTCATCAAATACCCCCAAACCTGAATTTTACTTATCCTCAAGTGAAATAGAAATTAAGAAATCCGAACTATACCACTGTCGCTGGTCTCTCGAATGCATTTAGCGTATGCACTAAGCCTTTAAACCCCTAGGTGTCCCTAGTGGACGAGTTATAGTCTCGTGAGGGTTTACCAGAGGTGTACCCACAAAACCTTCTCCAACTTCAGAGTGTAATACAGTCCCAAGCATCCAAGGAGCTATGAGGACATAGACTTTCTGCATGCTAGTAATAAGAAGTTAGAAATACCAAAGAACGCATTCTCATCCTTAAGAGTTGAGCGAGAAATAACCACACCATAAGAAAGAATTCGGGTTCGAGAGTGATCACAAGCCTCGACTTATGCCTCACCAATAGGGTTTTATGAAATTTGCACTCAAAAAGACCGCTTTTTAGTCTCTCATGTGTGCAGACAGGAATAAAGAGAGAAATCCTGCACACGTTGAATAGTGGGAAGGAAAACCTTACAAGATTATTTCTGGAGACTCCACAAAATCGTGGACAAAAAGAATCTTTTGCTGATGATCTCTAAGAAAGGAAATCAATCATTAGCAAGGATGGGAGTGCTCACTTACCTTTACATCTGATCGGCAATCAACACCACTATCACAACATCCATAGAAACGTCTTCGATCTTCGATCTTCAACTGTTGATGATGAACTCTTGAACTTCTTAGAACCTTGATAATTTCTAATTCTTCTCTTCAATTTCCTTATTGCTTGAATTTTCCTCTTAAATTTTTCTTCTTTACCATGGTGTTTATTAAAAAAAACTAAAAACAAACTGTATTTTTTTTTTTAATTAACACAAACTGAAAATAAAATAATAATAATGAAACTACTAAAGCCATGGATAAAGGACTTTATCACTAAATTCTTCACAACCTGTATTGTCTTTATTTCATAATCTTCACTAATTCTCATCTTATTTTCTTTTCTTTGCTCTTGTAAAATACCTCTTCAAATGTGTATAGAATTATGCTCTTTGTACTGTATCTTCACTTTGAATAAGAATTTTACTTTTCCTTGAATTGTTGCATGTAAACCTCATACTATTTCAACTTTCTTCAAATATTCTGATGTCGCACTGCTTGCTGATGATGTGTTTCTATGGGTCTGTTGATGTTGTCGAGAGAGAGAATGGTGCTAACTGCAAATCAAACTACAAGAAGGAGTTTTCATCTTTAGATGTCATCCTCATGATTGACAGAATTAGCACTCAAGAGATCAAAATAGTGCCGAAAATGGTGCGAAGATGGGTAGCTCACCATTCCTACCCGGAATTTACGTTCGGTGACACACACTCTAAAAGGACTTTTTAGATAGTCACAAAAATTGAAGGTCGGTGCCTCGCTTGATGTAAAATAGGAAGTCTCCACTGAGGGTGATCACAACTCTACTACCAAATATCTTTGTAGCACCTAATTTGCCCACCGACATGGTTAAATCCAACTTTAACGCTCAGACAAACAATAAAACCGATTGTGTTCTCCAGTACTTCCAAGTTCAATTATTTCGGTCAGACACTCTATGTAAACATAGCTAGAAGCATGCTAGTGACTCTAGAATCTCTAAAAGTTGGAGGTTTTATGCAAATATTTATATTTTTTTTTTTTTTTATGGAACAAGTTAAAAAGACTAAAAACTCTATATGAAAAATACCCCCCCAAACCTAAATCTAACACTGTCCTCAATGTTTCAAAATATGATTGAAATTACAAGAATATACCAGGAGAACAACGCAGAGTAGACGAAAGGAAAGAGGTTACCGTATGCAAAAAGGATGGTGCTAAACCATAAATAGATGAATGATTTTGAAGGCAAACAACATTAGCGATAATACAAAAAAGATTGGTTAGCACACATAAAACTATACAGAAAGAAAAGGGAGAGAGAATGGACTTTTAATCCATATGTATGTACATAGGAGAACCAGTTTAGTCCACATAGACGGGATTACAAGTTTGTGGTCTCAACCTCTGTCGAAAGTGGTTCTAGAAATGGTTCAATCTCTGACCATTGACCTTGAAGACGTTCTTGGTTGCTGGATTTTCGAGTTCAACAACTCCATGAGGGAAAACAGCACGTACCAAGAATGGTCCATACCATCGAGAACGTAACTTCCCTGGAAAAAGATGTAAGCGAGAGTTGTACAACAAAACGTTTTGGCCAGGTGTAAATGACTTGCGCAAAATGTGTTTGTCATGGAACACTTTCATTTTGTTCTTGTACAACTTAGCATTGTCATAAGCATCATTTTTCAACTCTTCCAACTCATTGAGTTAAAGTTTCCGTTGAGTACCTGCCTTATCAATAAAAAAGTTAAGTTTCTTGATATCCCAATAAGCTCGATGTTCTAATTCAACAGGTAAATGACAAGGCTTTCCATACACAAGACGGTAAGGAGACATGCCAATCGGGGGTTTTATAGGCTGTTCGATATGCCCATAAAGCATCGTTCAACCGTAAAGACCAATCTTTTCTAGACGGGTTAACCGTCTTTTCTAGAATATGCTTATCACCCTATTAGATACTCTACCTTTCCACTGGTCTGTGGATGGTATGGGGTTGCGACTTTATGAGTTATGCCATACTTGCGTACTAAAGGCTCAAAAGATCTATTGCAGAAGTGTGAACCACCGTCACTGATTATAGCTCTAGGGGTGCCAAAACGAGAAAATATGTTTTCTTTTAAGAACGAAAGCACCACCTTGTGATCATTTGTTTTGGTTGCGATAGCCTCTACCCACTTAGAGACATAATCAATAGCAACAAGAATGTATAACTTACCTTCAGAGTTAGGAAAGGGACCCATGAAATCAATACCTCAGACATCGAATAATTCAATAATCAAAATAGGTTGAAAGGGAATCATGTTTCTTCTTGATATACTTCCTAATTTACGGCATTGGTCACAGGCAACACAGAATGCATGGCTATCTTTGAATAATGATGGCCAATAGAAACCACTCTGCAAGATCTTTGCAGTAGTTTTCTTGGCACTAAAATGGCCTCCACATGCATGGTCATGACAGAAAGATATCACATCTTTCTGTTCACTGTTGGGGATACATCTCATAATGATCTGGTCCGGGCAACACTTAAACAGGTATGGGTCATCCCAAAAGAAGTGTTTAACTTCAGCCAAGAACTTAGAACGGTCTTGTCTAGACCAATGCAAAGGCATTCTACCCGTAGCAAGGTAGTTAACAATATCGGCAAACCAAGGCATTTCAGACACAATCATCAATTGTTCATCAGGGAATGATTCTCTAATATGCAGTGATTCATTAACAGATTCAACATTCAACCTAGACAAATGATCAACAACAACATTCTCAGACCCTTTCTTATCTCGAATTTCGAGATTGAACTCTTGTAACAAGAGTATCCATCGAATTAAACGAGCTTTAGCATCTTTCTTAAACAAAAGATATTTCAATGCAGCATGGTCAGAATATATGATGACTTTGGATCCTATCAAATAAGATCTAAACTTATCCAATGCAAACACAACAGCTAGCAAGTCTTTTTCATTTGTTGAATAATTCATTTGGGCATCATTAAGTGTTTTACTAGCATAGTAGATCACATAAGGGAGTTTGTCTACTCGCTGACCTAAAACAGCTCCTACAACATAGTCAGACGCATCACACATAGTTTCAAATGGTAAAGTCCAGTCGGGTGGTCTGACTATAGGAGCAGATGTGAGGATGGTTTTGAGTTATTCCCATGCACACACACAAGCCTCATCAAATACAAAAGCAACATCTTTTACAAGAAGACTACACTAGGGTCTTGAAATTTTACTAAAGTCTTTGATGAATCATCGGTAAAAACTGGCGTGGCCTAAGAAGGACCTTATCTCCCTCACAGAGCGAGGTTGTGGTAAATGTTGAATGAGATCAACCTTGGCTTTATCTACTTCTATGACTTTTTCAGAAATGATGTGTCCCAGGACTATGCCTGAATTCACCATGAAATAACATTTTTACCAATTCAAAACCCAATTATTTTCTTTACATTGAATCAGCACAAGAGTAAGATGATGCAAACATTCATCAAAAGAAGAACCAAATATAGAAAAATCATCCATGAAGAAATTTATCTACCATGTCAGAAAAGATGCTCATCATGCAACGTTGAAAAGTAGCAGGTGTATTACACAACCCGAAAGACATTCGACGATAAGCAAATGTACCATAAGGACAGGTAAATGTGGTCTTTGGTTGGTCCTCGGGTGCTATGTGAATCTGGTTATAACCTGAATAGCCATCTAAGAAACAATAGTGACTATGTCTTGATGAACTTTCTAGCATTTGGTCAATGAAGGGAAGAGGAAAATGGTCTTTCTTCGTTGCTGTGTTCAATTTCCTATAGTCAATGCAGACTTGCCACCCTGTGGTTACACGAGTAGGGAATACCCAGTTTTTTGGGTACAACTTGAATGGGACTGACCCACTGGCTATCTGGAATTGGCTATACGATACCCGCATCGAGCAATTTCAGAATCTCACCTTTAACAACATCTCTCATGTTGGGGTTAAGTCTCCTTTGCATTTCCCTAGATGGTTTAGTGTTTTCTTCAAGATTTATGTGATGCATGCAAATTGTGGGACTTATACCTTTAAGGTCTGAGATGTTCCAACCTAAGGCCTCTTTATGTTCTTTTAGTACTTCTAAAAGCTTACTCTCCTGTTCTATGTCTAAACATGATGCAATAATAACAGGAAAAGTATCACAAGAACCTAAGAAAACATATTTCAAAGTATCATGCAATGGCTTCAAATCAAGCTTAGGTGGTTCGACAAGAGATGTGGCAGATTTGGACTCAGAGAGTGGAAGTGGTTCCACTATAGTTTGCCATTTAGCAATGTCCATGGGTGGCACAGATTCAAGCAAAGAGTGAACTTCACTAATGTACTCAGAATCAAAGAGATCTAACTCAAAATTATCTAGACATGCTTTCAAGGGATCCAAAGATAAGATGTCAGGCAATGAGTCTTGAATTAAACTCTCAATCATGTTAATCTCATGTGATTCAGAATCATCACAATCAATGGGTTGTTGACTAATGTTGAACACATTCAGTTCTACAGTCATGTTACCAAATGACAAATTCAACACTCCATTACAGCAATTTATGATACCATTGGACGTCGCTAGGAAAGGACGTCTGATGCGTGTCGTAGGTGCAACAAATTAATTAATACTTTACTACCTAATTAACAAGTAATATAGGGTAGTCAAGGTCGATCCCACGAGGAGCACAAGATTCTAGTTGTAAAAATTGTCACGAAAGGGGGGTGTAAAAAGCAAAAGAAAATAAACAAAGCAATTAAAAGATAAAGTTGAAAGCAATGAGAGAGACAAGACCAAGGAATCCTTCTTCGTTACTGAAACAATGAATCAAGTTATGTTCTTTTCTACTTGTTATTAGTCACAAATTATCACCAACCGTAGGTAAAAGCAGCTAGCTCAAGTGCTAAACCCCTAAATCCCTTGTATCACCTGGGACACGAAGTTCTCGACTACCGAATTCTATTTACCAAACCACCTAGTAGTAGCTCACTCTAGATGTAATTTAAATAAACGCATTAAGATTTATGAACTTATTAGGTTAATATTAGTAGTTAGACTCTTAGATCAAGGTCTACTTGCTAACGTTGTTTCTACACACAATTGCTCCACGGAATCCCTAGCAAGGTCTCGTGTTTGCTACTTATGTAAAGAGTCAAGAAACGATTACTTATCTCCTAACTTTCACTAGCTTTAGATCAAATTAACAAATCAATTTAGCGTGCACTCCAAACAATCTATCAATCAATCATGAATGTCTTTAAGATCATTCCTATTAGTAAAAACAAACGATAATTATGTGAAAAACTTCAAGATAGAATTGAAAACAAAAACTTAAATCATATGTTTAAAAACTAGGAATTCATCCTCAATCAATAAAATTAGCTACTCATGTTAAAGAGTTCACACAAAGAATAAGAAAAGAAAAGTGTTGTGTGTGGAGATGTGTAAAAGATGTGTAAAACTTCTCTATTTATAGGCTTCAATATTCTCCAAATCTTCCAAGGATTAGAATCCTTTTCCTTTTGCAATTCAATTTCCAAATCCAAGCTTTTCTCAATTCTTCCATCTTCTCTTTCCAAATTTGAGTCCAATTCTCCATCCAATTCCTAGCCCAAGTCTTCACACCCATGAGAGAAGTCCATAGAAAATTCTGGAATTTTGCTCACCGGAAAACTGGGATTGTGGCCGGAATTTGGCCGGAATTGTCGCCGCCGGTCACCTGAAAATTTCTCCGTCGAGAGAATATTCGACGGAATATTCCGTCAGTCCACCGTTAGGACTAACGGTCAAACAGGTCAACCGTCAGTCAACTGTTAGTCAGCAGGTCAAAGGTCTGTGGGAGTCAGCCACTATAGTCAGCAACGAGTCAGCTGAATGATCTTACTCGGTCTAACTCAAATGAGTCAAGTCTTGGGCTGGTCATCGGATTCGCTCGGATCGGTCACCGCCGTCTACCGAGTCAACTCGCCACGGGGAAATTTGGCCGAGTTCGTTCAATTACGAGGACTTTCCTACGCCGAATTCGCCATTCTTTTCACTCCAATCCTGCTAAGAAACCTAACATACATCCGACACCATTCAATGTCATTCACTCCTTCTCTCGCTTCATCAATTTCCAACAAGATAGCGGTGAGGTCTCGTTCTTCATCCACGAGACCCATAGCAAAGACTCCCATACATAGCTGTTGATTCACGGACCCCTTCGCTTCTCTCGATTCGAACAAGCTCAACCACAGACCCATCTCTAATCTCCACAACACCTCGACTACTACCCCTCTCCGATTTCAACCGAACCACCTTCATCTTCTTCTCCCTCGTCTATTTTCCGATCTCCAACAAACCCATTTCTCGATATCTTGATTCGATTCAAACCCATTCAATCCTTGATCTATCGAACTCAAAACCCATTGTTCTTCTCACCAATAGCTCTCGATTGAAGCGAAGTTCTCATTCAAACCCTAGCTCTTCTTTCATGGCAAGATCATCGCTTATGGCCGCAAGCTTAACCAAAATCATTCCACCAAAGATCATCGATCTCGCCATGACAAAGCGAGAATCGATCCCAATCGATTCAGCGAGCCTAAGTTCTTTCTCCAAACAACAGAACCACCTCCAACACCTTCACTGAGTCGATCTGTTCTTCTGGTTTCAAAAACAGCAGCAGCTGCTTCAACGAGAGAACAATTTCTCGTTTTAGGGTTGTAAAGATTTGGGTGGGATTTTTAACACCCCAAAGACTAAGAACCACCCCGGATGGGTGCCTAAAGTAGTGGTCACTTCGATAAGGGCTAGCCAAAGTTTCCGGCCCCTTAACCTCTGCTGGCTTTGTCTATAGTATTCCTCCAAAGTTGCCCCTTAACCTTAGCTGGGCTCCATATATCAATCTCCACCTTAAAATGACCTTTTCGCCCTTTTGGCTCAAATTGGGTGATTTCTTCTTCTTTTCCTCCGTGCGACTCCAAAGTAGCTACAAAACTCAAAACAAGCGTAAAATACATAATTTACAAGAAAAGTAGCAAAGAAAGCATAAACTACTAGATAGTAAATTAGGTGTATTCTACACCTATCAACGTCCTAAGAAAACCGGAATGTGACAATCTGGGTTTTGTACAGGTTGAGTATCTAACACAATGAAGTCCACAGGGAAATAAAATTTCTCAACCTTAATTAACACATCTTCTACAATCCCACGAGGGATTTTCACAGATCTGTCTGCTAATTGTAGCATAACAGGGGTGGGTTTCAGCTCCGTAAGACCTAACTGCACATACACAGAGTATGGCAAAAGGTTCACACTTGCACCTAAGTCTAACAAAGCCCTATCGATTGTATGGTCACCTATAGTGCATGTGATAGTCGGACTACCTGGGTCTTTAAAATTAGAAGGTGTTTTGTTTTGAATGATTGAACTCACCTGCAAAGTGAGAAAGGCACGCTTATGCACATGAAGCTTTCACTTTTGAGTGCATAGATCTTTCAAGAATTTAGCATAAGCAGGTATCTGCTTGATTGCTTCGAGAAAATGAATATTTATATTGACTCGTTTAAACATCTCCAACATCTCATTTTATTGGGTACCTTTCTTCTGTTGCACCAACCTTTGAGGAAATGGGGCTACAGGCACATTAGATGGTGTCGGGATGTTAACATCAGTAGAATTCTTAGAGTCACTATCTTGCTCAGATTCTTTTTCTACACTAGATGTTTTTACGTGGTGTGATAGGTGTAGAATACACCGTATTTAATATCTAGTATTTATGCTTTCTTTGCGAGTTTTCTTGTAAATTATGTATCTTATGTGTGCTTTTGAGTTTATTAGGTGCAATGGAGTCATTTGGAGCAAAAAGACCAATTGGAACTCGTTCAAATACAAGATTTCTACTTTTCATTGTGTAGAGGACGAGAAGATGAAAACAATGCCGAAAGAACGGAGTCATTCCGACATCGTATGAAGAAGTTATGGGCGAAACAAGAATGAAGCTGGAACTAAACCATCGCCTTCCGGGATCGACAAATGAATGAAGATCGCTAAGGGACACCCTCATGTTAAGGGGCGGACATTTTCAAAGGGAGTGCTAAAGGGAGTCGAGTCATTTACTGGGAGGAAGCCATAATTCAAATACTGCTAAAGGCACTTGGTTTTCTTCTCAGGGACACCATTACCTTCTTTGTCATGTGCACGACAGTCCGGCGCTCAACTTTCTTCCGACTGGGTGTTGTTGCTGTGGTTATCGAGATGGAAGAGATGACGAGTTTGAAACTCGTAGGTTTTGTTTGAGCACGACGAAACCAAGAGAGAAAGTGGTTGTGGTCATAATTGTTTGTTTAAGTTCAATATCGATTGTAACGATATAGGTGTTCAATCGAAAAGAACTCGAGCAAGCCGGGGAGTCGAGAGTGGCGCTGCTGCCATTGATGGCACTGGAAGTAATGAAGCCGCAGCCGGTGATGATGGTCCGCTTTAGAACTCGGGACGATGAGATGGCTGCTGTCATTGGAGAAGTTGAACGAGAGAGAGGCGGTGAAGCACAGAACGGAGCCGATTCGGGAGATGGAGTTGAGTCTGTAGTTTATTGGCGAAGTGATGGTGATGAGCGGATCAATGGAAGACGAGTATCGGTCAGAGGATGAGAGGAGCAAAGAGAGAAGGAGGTTGCTGCCATTATCGTGTGAAGCCGGAGATGGGGTTGATGGTGATGTCGTGGCTGTTGGCGAATGAAGAACTCGAGCATGGTGATGCCATTGTTCGGTGATGGCATTGATGGAGCTCGAGATGAGATTACGAGAGATGGAGGACGCTTGTGGTGTAGACTAGACATGGAAAGAACTAGAGGGTTGCTGTTCGATCTTGGTATGATGATGGTGCAGTTTCGACTACTCAAGGTGCTGCTTGTCATTGCTTCTCGACAACCAAGAACTCGTGGACTGTTGGCGGAAATATCGGTGACGCCGGATAGGAAAAGTTCGGGGAAGTACGATGGAAGCAACGACGAGAGGTTGAGCCGAAGCAGTTCAGAGAGCTTCCAATGATGAATGGAGATACCAGTGATGAATCGATGATCACGAGTGAGCACGGTTGCTCTCGGTGATGGCTTAATGGGTCGGCTGTTGAAGATCTTGAGATGAGAAGATGATAATGCTTACACCGCGGTTTCACATGACTAACGGTTGAGCTACCAAGTGGGATGGAACAATGCAAGCCCAATAATCTATCCACATATCACGATAAGAAAAATAGTGTGAGCCCAATAGGCCATTTAGCCGAATGTTTTACAAGAACAAAATTAAGGGTGCGGCTATTTCGGGATTGGCCGTGACTTGGGAATTTGGCCGAGTTTGGCAATTTACTTTGGCACAGGTTTTGATGCACGGGACACAATTTTAAGGAGTGCACTTTCCTAATTTTACTAGGTTTCCTAGTTTCTTCAAGAGGAGGTTATAAAACTCTATATATAGAGAAGCCTAGGCACAATTTGGATATATCATAGACACACGTTTTATTATTATTATCTCTACTTTTTCTAGGGTTTACACCATGAAGTCTTTTCTCTTTCTTCTTGTGATGAACTCCATGAATATGAGTACCTAAGTTTATTATTGGTTATGGAATAGTTGGATTTCACAAAGCATGATTCTTTGATTCAATATATTAGTTTTGTCTCATATTTATCGTTTGCAATTCTCTGAAAATATTGTTTTATGATTGATTGATTGTTTTGTCAGGTTGCAAATTGGTAGAACTTCTAATCACATCTATTGCTAGTTTAGAGTTTATTATACGCAAAAGTGATATTCCTTGGATACAAGTAGCATAATATGATTATAGTTTGTAGTGATATATTCTTATGATCATATGTGAATCGTAACCTTTGTTAAATTGAATTAGTGCGCTTTCCACGTTCAATTGCTTTGATTGGCCTGATTTCATAGAACCTAATGCATCTAGGGAATTAAACTTGATTAGTGCTTTTACACGTTAGGTTGTTCCTTTAGGTAGAATTCATATTCGCATCTTTTAATGTGTTTGTTGATGACATGAGGAGATTTGCGGGATATTCTTGCGATCAAGGTATTCTAGGGTCTTTGATAAAAGTTGAGATTAAATATCAATTCTAGTTATTGTGAAAAGCATGTTAGTGAATGAAAACGAAATCCTTAACCAATATCTCTTCTATCTTATTTGTTTGCTTATTTATTTATTTGCTTTTATTTTATTTTATTTCATAAAATCACAAAACTACCGGTGTTATTTATAAGGAACCATAACAATTTGACAACCTAGACCTCTCTGTGGGATCGATCCTTTCTTGCCCTTGCTATATTTATATTTTGAGTAGTAAGAAAGTGTAATTATATTTGTGTCGCTTACGACAGCGGTCAAATTTTGGCGTCGTTGCCGGGGAGGCAGCGGTTGTTAATTGTTTTTGGTTTCTTATTTTTGTATTTAGTTTTTGTTTTACTTTTTTCTTATTTTCTGGGTTTTAACCTTAGTTTTGAGAATCTTATTTCAGGTGCTTATTTCTATGGAAGGAGCATATTGGAACAATGGATACGGTTTTCAACAACCTCAACAATATGATAACTACCAATTCCATGGGTATAATCAAAACCAATTCATTGGTTATGACCAATATTCCATGGAACCTTGTGGTTTTCCTCAACAACCTTATGGTGAGTATGTGTGTGAACAACAACAAGGATGGGAGGATTCTTATGCTTGTGAACAAAAAGTCTCTAATTTTATAGATAAAGTTTCCACCTTTTTACAAGAGGAATTTCGAAAAGCTAAAGAGACTACAAACGAGCAACTCCAAGAACTTCGTGAAGGTATGACTATCTTGCGAAGAGACATTGATCAATACAAGGAAGATATGGATAATTCTTATGTGCATATGGTTTGTGATGAATACTTGATTGATGCTAATGTTGAAAAAGGCCAATCCTTGGGCACTTTGGTTGATAATTGTGTAGTTAACTCAACTCTTGATCTTAATAATGATCATTCACCTATTCAAAAGGATGAGTTAGAGTTTAACAACACTAAATTCAGCGAGGAACAATCTTATGTTGACTATGATAGTGACGGTGATTATGATACATTGCTTGAAACAACTCATGGTGACATCACCGAGGAGTCTTTTTGGGATCAAGATGAAGATGAAGAGGAATATGATGACACTTGTGTAGATTACTCAAGCATTGATCTTAATAATGATCAAGAGCCTATTCAAAGGGTGGAGCTTGAGGATGATGCATTTACGAGTGTTCTAAAACGGTTTCTTATGATAAAATTTGGATCCGCAAAAGAGTGTGTGCCTTACAACAAAAAGGAGGAATATGTTGAGAATGAGACCGTCATAACCAATATTGTGGAAGACCCAATTGAGCTTGCAAATGATTGTAATGATGATGTTTATGTCGATACTTTGGTTAAGGCAGAAACGGATGAAGAATGGTTGCAAGGTTTGATAGAGGACCATGATATACAAGAGGTGAATAATTCACTTGAGTTTTTCAAGGATGAAGAGGATTCCGTGATACAAGATATTGTGCAAGGTTTATCTAACCCATTGCCTATTGTTTCTTCTCCTTTACCTCTTATTGGTTTGAATGTATGTGCTTCGAGAATATTGTTGAATGACTTTGTTTCTCGTTTTCCGCCATTAGAGATACTTGATTCTCATACTATGCAGGTTATGGAACCGAGAAACCGTGGAGGTACCCGACTTCTATATTCTTTATACACTTCCAAGTGTGGACAAGAATAAGTGTGGGGGAAGCTTTTATCGGTTCATAGCTTCACTTTTGCTTTATGTTACTAATATTTGTGTGAAGCTAGTGTTTGCAAAACAGGTTCTATGGACGGATCCCCAACTTTTTAGATTATTGGTGTATGGTGAATGAATCTTACAAGAAGCTAAGTCGGGCCGTCGACTTTAAAACAAGCGCTAAGTGGGAGGCAACCCACCGGTTTTGTATCTCTTATCCTTTTGCATTTTATTTTTGTTTCGTTTATTTATTTTTTACTGTTTTAATATCATATTTGCATCCCTATGTTTAATTTCATTGAGTCCGTAATCTATCTTAGAAGAGAATTATGACGAATACCTTTTCGTCAGAAAATTTCAGATTGCGCGTAGTTCAGTCCAGAGACCATAACTGTCAGACCGTTTATCAAAACACTGTGAAATTTTGACACTGTGTAGAAAACACGTAGGTGAACAACTTTTGTGAAATGGAGTTTTTCCAAATTCCTTACCAATTTGCACAGTTTTTGCGTTTTATCTGCTGTTACGTCAGAATTCAGAACTTTCGGTTTTACACATTGAGGACAATGTGAAGTTTAAGTGTGGGGGAGCATTTATATGTTTGTATAGTTTGTTTTTGACACCATTAGTGGATGGAACCATTTTGAATGCAGGAGTTGAGGAACTAATTAACTAAAAGGGAAGAATATAGCTCGAAATCACAAATTAACATGATAGTTGTTACCATATCTCGAATATCACCATATCACATTCTATTTTTATTTTTCCATATTTATCTATTGTTCTCTAAGTGCTTTGGTGGGTCACTAAACATCGACGTGTTATTACTGCTAGGATGAAATAGAGTGATTGAGTTACTAGAAAAAGAGAAAAAAATTGAAAAAAAAAAAAAAAAAAAAAAAAATGAAAAAATATATGAAAAGAAAAAAAAAAGGACCGATCAATTAGACCAAAACGGAATAAAGAATGACACTTGGGAATAGCAGTATGTGTGAAACGTAGTCCCTGTCTCCGTCGCCTAAACAAGCGTGGAATGCAGGATCCAAGGCAACTATCATGTACTTGCTGACAAGAAGCATGCGCTTGGATCCAAAAGATCTAATCATGCCGTCTAAAAAAAAAAGAAAGAGAAATTGGATCCAGTTTGATCCAATCATATAAAAAAAAGAGAAGTTTTATATTGGTTGAATAAAGTCACTCTTGATTCCCTTGTATATGCCAGTGAGTTGATGTAGGATTCAAACCAAGTAGCTCAATCCAATAGGATTAGGTTCATCTTAGCAGTGACCTCCAGACAGATATGGGAAACATCGAACACTTGAGAATATTCGCCAACATCTACATCTTTATCCATCTTCTTTATCTTTTCATTGTGATTGTGGTTTGTTAGTTTCCGAGTATTGTGGCTTGTTCGACTATCTAATTAGAGTTTATTTACTAATATGAATTGAATTTGCAAGGTACCTCCTCCTGTAGTCATTTTGGATTCGTTCATTGATTTGTCACAAATAGACGGAGTTTGAAATATAGGTTTTGTAGGTATATCTCTAGTAAACCTTCACGAGACTATAACTCGTCCACTAGGGACACCTAGGGGTTTAAAGGCTTGTTATTTATGCTAAAAGTGACCGTAGCCTCGACGACACGGAGTTGTTGTATTTTTATTTTTGTTTTGTTTGATTTGCTCGAGGACTAGCAAAGTCTAAGTGTGGGGGGAATTTGATAGGTGTAGAATACACCGTATTTAATATCTAGTATTTATGCTTTCTTTGCGAGTTTTCTTGTAAATTATGTATCTTATGTGTGCTTTTGAGTCTATTAGGTGCAATGGAGTCATTTGGAGCAAAAAGACCAATTGGAACTCGTTCAAATACAAGATTTCTACTTTTCATTGTGTAGAGGACGAGAAGATGAAAACAATGCCGAAAGAACGAGTCATTCCGACATCGTATGAAGAAGTTATGGGCGAAACAAGAATGAAGTCTGAACTAAACTGTCGGTCTTCCAGGGTCGATAAAGGAATGAAGATCGCTAAGGGACACCCTCATGTTAAGGGGCGGACATTTTCAAAGGGAGTGCTAAAGGAGTCGAGTCATTTACTGGGAGGAAGCCATAATTCAAATACTCGCTAAAGGCACTTGGTTTTCTTCTCAGGGCCACCATTACCTTCTTTGTCATGTGCACGACAATCCGGCGCTCAACTTTCTTCCGACTGGTGTTGTTGCTTGTGGTTATCGAGATGGAAGAGATGACGAGTTTGAAACTCGTAGGTTTTGTTTGAGCACGACGAAACCAAGAGAGAAAGTGGTTGTGGCTGTTAGCAATTTTTAAGTTCAATATCGGTGTAACGATATAGGTGTTCAACCGAAAAGAACTCGAGCAAGCCGGGAGTCGAGAAGTGGCGCTGCCGCCATTGATGGCACCGGAAGTAATGAAGGCTGCGATCGGTGATGATGGTCTGCTTTCGAACTCGGGACGATGAGATGGTCTGCTGTCATTGGAGAAGT
Source organism: Papaver armeniacum (assembly GCA_023531295.1). Classification (NCBI taxonomy): domain Eukaryota; kingdom Viridiplantae; phylum Streptophyta; class Magnoliopsida; order Ranunculales; family Papaveraceae; genus Papaver; species Papaver armeniacum. The sequence continues at coordinate 118,347 of JAJJWW010018189.1, read as the reverse complement.
TGAACGAGAGAGGCGGTGAAGCACGAGAACGGAGCGATTCGGGGAGATGGAGTTGAGCTGTAGTTTGTTGGCAATGATGGTGATGAGCAAAGATCAATGGAAGACAGTATCGGTCGGAGGATGAGAGGAGCAACGAGAGAAGGAGGTTGCTTTGCCATTATCGTGTGAAGCGGAGATGGGGTTGATGGTGATGTTGTGGTCATTGGCGAATGAAGAACTCGAGCATGGTGATGCCATTGTTCGGTGATGGCATTGATGTAGCTCGAGATGAGATTACGAGAGATGGAGGACGCTGTGGTGTAGACTAGACATGGAAAGAACTAGAGGGTTCTTTGTTCGAGCTTGGTATGATGATGGTGCGGTTTGACTACTCAAGGTGTCTTCGCTTGTCATTGCTTCTCGACAACCAAGAACTCGTGGACTGCTGGCGAAATATCGGTGACGCTGGATAGGAAAAGTTCGGGAAGTACGATGGAAGCAACGACGAGAGGTTGAGCCGAAGCGAGGTTCGAGCTTCCAATGATGAATGGAGATACCGGTGATGAATCGATGATCATGAGTGAGCACGGTTGCTCTCGGTGATGGCTTAATGGGTCGCTGTTGACAGTGCTGAGATGAGAAGATGATAATGCTTACACTGTTAGTTTCACATGACTAACAGTTGAGCTATCAAGTGGGATGGAACAATGCAAGCCCAATAATCTATCCACATATCACGATAAGAAAAATAGTGTGAGCCCAATAGGCCATTTAGCCGAATGTTTTACAAGAACAAAATTAAGGGTGCGGCTATTTCAGGATTGGCCGTGACTTGGGAATTTGGCCAGAGTTTGGCAATTTACTTTGGCACAGGTTTTGATGCACGGGACACAATTTTAAGGAGTGCACTTTCCTAATTTTACTAGGTTTCCTAGTTTCTTCAAGAGGAGGTTATAAAACTCTATATATAGAGAAGCCTAGGCACAATTTGGATATATCATAGACACACGTTTTATTATTATTATCTCTACTTTTTCTAGGGTTTACACCATGAAGTCTTTTCTCTTTCTTCTTGTGATGAACTCCATGAATATGAGTACCTAAGTTTATTATTGGTTATGGAATAGTTGGATTTCACAAAGCATGATTCTTTGATTCAATATATTAGTTTTGTCTCATATTTATCGTTTGCAATTCTCTGAAAATATTGTTTTATGATTGATTGATTGTTTTGTCGGGTTGCAAATTGGTAGAACTTCTAATCACATCTATTGCTAGTTTAGGGTTTATTATACGCAAAAGTGATATTCCTTGGATACAAGTAGCATAATATGATTATAGTTTGTAGTGATATATTCTTATGATCATATGTGAATCGTAACCTTTGTTAAATTGAATTAGTGCGCTTTCCCGTTCAATTGCTTTGATTGGCCTGATTTCATAGAACCTAATGCATCTAGGGAATTAAACTTGATTAGTGCTTTTACACGTTAGGTTGTTCCTTTAGGTAGAATTCATATTCGCATCTTTTAATGTGTTTGTTGATGACATGAGGAGATTTGCGGGATATTCTTGCGATCAAGGTATTCTAGGGTCTTTGATAAAAGTTGAGATTAAATATCAATTCTAGTTATTGTGAAAAGCATGTTAGTGAATGAAAACGAAATCCTTAACCAATATCTCTTCTATCTTATTTGTTTGCTTATTTATTTATTTGCTTTTATTTTATTTTATTTCATAAAATCACAAAACTACCGGTGTTATTTATAAGGAACCATAACAATTTGACAACCTAGACCTCTCTGTGGGATCGATCCTTTCTTGCCCTTGCTATATTTATATTTTGAGTAGTAAGAAAGTGTAATTATATTTGTGTCGCTTACGACAGCGGTCATGGTGTAGTGTGCAATTGTGAGTATGAATTAGACTCATTTGACTGTGGTACACCTACATTGTTCTCAACAACTTTACCACTACGGAGAGTAGTGACAACATTCAGTTGATTATGTGAGGACTCATTACAAGCTGACGTGCTTGCCTGAAATGCACTTTTCAGAATTTGTTGAGGTTGACTAGGGAGTTTACCCTTTTATCTCTCATTTAGTGCATCACATATTTGACCCAATTTGAGTTCTAAACTCGCAAGCCTCTGGTCATTTAACTTCTGATATTGCAAAAGATTTTGATTCATTTGGTTTACACCATCATCAAAACTAGGCATTTTCTCTATAGGGTATTGTGTGTGTGTTTGTACTTGGGGGTTTCTAGGATATGAATATCCTTGGTTATTACTCGTTGTACCCCCTTGTATGGGCCCTTTAGACCATGAGAAATTAGGGTGATTCCTCCACCCTGGGTTGTAGGTCTGAGAATAAGGATTGTTCTCTTGCTTATGATACAAAGCGTTGGCCTGTTCTAGTCTAGACTCCTGAAATGCTTGTAGGTCTGGACAACTATCCACTAGGTGGTCTGAACTGTGACATGCTACACAATGGTATGTCTCAATTTGGTCACAGAGAGTAGTGGCAATAGTTTTCACATTCTTCTGCACCTCTAGTGCTTCTACTCTCCTAGCCAAGGATGCAACATTTGTTTTCCTTCAAAATCAGACTCTATATATTCTATGGACATTAGCTACAGGGCCGGTCTTTTTGGGCTCACGGATGGACTCCCATTGCTGAGTCTTCTCAGCGACTTAGATTAAGAAAGTCCAAGCCTCATCAGTACTTTTGTCAATAAATACACCATTGCACATTGACTCAACTGTGGTTCGGGTCTTGACATATAGGCCTTCATACAAAATTTGCACAAGTCTCCATTTTTCAAATCCATGGTGAGGGCATTTGAGCAATAATTCATTGAATCTCTCCAAATATTTGGCCAAGGTCTCACCTTCTAATTGCACAAAACCGTTCAGACTTTGAAGAATTGTCGCAGTCTTATGGTTGGGGAAAAACTCTTAAAAAAAATTCTTTTGTAAGATCTTCCCATGTTCTAATAGACTATGGTTGTAGGGCATGCAGCCAAGACTTGGCTTTTTCTTTTAAAGAGAAAGGAAACAGTCTCAGTTTGAGGGACTCTTCCGGCATTTGGTTAAAACGCATAGTCCCACAAATATCTTCAAAATCTCTTACATGGTGGTAAGGGTTTTCAGCATCAACCCCTCTAAACATAGGCAACATATGAATTGTGCTTGCTTTCAGTTCAAACTGGCCAGCATCAGCTGGTAGAATGATGCTAGGCTATGATTGGGTACATGTAGTCCTTGAGACTACGACGTTGGTTCAGTTCCTCACCCATTGTCTCAGATTGGTCAGGACTATCTATTTCAGAACTGGGTATGTCGACTACGTCCTCTCAATGGATTCTAACTAGACGATTAGTTTGGTCACGAAAGGAAACAATCATAGCCTAGAATGCATACCTATCAACATATTAACAATCAGAAATTCTAACGATTATGCTCACAGGTTCAAAATTTAGTACTGATCAGCCAAGGCACAACTGCACAACTCAGAGAACTAATGAAAATGACACTCAGTTTCAGGCAAAATAGGAAGACAATGCTCGTGAGAATCAAAAGGCTAGCCGTAGAATTTGTGCACACAGCTTTGTGATGCTGCACTTCAGACAAGCAGTACTTTCTTATAGGAATGACAACAAGATTCAGGACTAAACACACACAGGCACGAGTTCTGCTGAGGTTAAGAAATCAACAGCAAAATAACAAATTTAGCAAGCAAATATGTTATTTGAACTTCACAGGGTCATACAGAAGAGTGTCTCATGTTGCAGGAGTTTGGCAATAGTCAGTCAGGCAACCAGTTTACCAAGAAGGCTTTGCATATCATGCACGACAGCATAAAAAGTATACATATTGGCTGTTGGATAGCGAGTAAACAATTCACTCAGATATCACAAAATCAAGCATGTAGGTACCAGAAGTTGGCAATCATTAGTGAGAACTTATTTCAGTAGTCACGGAAAATAGTTAAGACAGAATTCGAGTTGGAGAATACGAGACCGCCAGTATAAAACTGGGTTTAAGCACTTCCACATATTGTTCTTCTTTTTTTCTCTCCTTTTGGTCGACACGACGAAGTTTCTGTACCGCTAGCTCAGAGAAGAATTTCAGTTCCCAGAAGTGCGTAGGTAAAGCAGAGACAGGGAAATATCACAATTGATTAAAACTACTATGAAGTATCTACATCATGAATGTTTGTGCTACGATGGAACAGGTTGAGGCTAACACAGAATATAATGATGTACAAGCGATGCCAGAATGCTTGTGCTGATATGTCACACGGGGAATGAAAAATTTTGACTAGCAGTGGATTAACAAAACCACCAGCTACTTGCTCAGACTACAGACACAGGTTACAAGCAATCCTAAACAAAAACTTGTTTATGTAGAGTTGTTTAAAACTTTAGAAGCAAATTACGTGCAAAAGTGACAAGATACAGTCACATGAGAGTTACAACAGACTGTACCATTCAGAAGATTACAAGATCTAGAGATTTTACCAATGTACAAGCTATAATATATAATTCAATTTAGCTATGATGCTCAAACAATGCACTTATGGACAATGAAATTGCTAGAATGCCTATTGTAATATGTAAGATGCAGGTAATGCAAAACTAGATGATGGATATTAACAGATGGTAGTATTTTTAAGGCTGAGAAAGTTAAAATTAACAAATAAGCTACAGATTATAATAATCTACAAACTAAAAAAAATTAAAAACTGACTATAGAATGAACTGACTCAAGACAGGTATGGACTGATACAGGACAATGATGCTACTAAGCTACAAACAGGACTAAAAAGCTACATATTAAAATTATTAGCTAAACTAACACATGGTGCAGACTATAAACAAATGAATTATGTTACAGAGATGCGATACGACTACAGACTGCAATTATGTGAATGACAAGGGAGTGCTAAAAACAACAGATACTACAACAGGCTACAGTTTATATTAACCAATGAGCTGGAAAAAAAACAAAAGAAAAACTAACAACTATGATCAAGAACTTTGCAGGATTATGATGCAGAATTTAACTGAAAGAAAAACTAGCAACTAAAGAAAGTATAAAAGAGATGATTATACACAGATGGTTGGGTTAACTACTAAGTTACACTAACAATGATTGAAAACAGAAAATTCCAGGAAAATATATACAAGGCAAAGCAGAAAATCAGTAAAGTAAAGATAGAAAACTTCAGCTACACCGCTACCGAGTCCCCGGCAGCGGCGCCAAAAACTTGGTAGGACTAAGAAGAGTACCTACAAGGACTGCAAGTGCAAAATGAAAATTGTGTAAGGTGCAAATATAGGTCGATCCCACAGAGACTTGGAGGGTGTAATGTTGAAGCTATGTTCTTACTAAACTGATTCTAAGCGGTAACAAAAGGAGTATTTTGGTTGTCGATACGACTAAGATGATTGGTAGAGGTAAAAATAATGAAACAAAGTGTAAAGCAAGATGCAGAAGTGAACAATGATAATGAGGGTACTAAGGCAGTCAAATCCACCACTAACTTATACTAGTTATTCTCCCAATGATACTAACCTTGTCCTTATAACTGATAACAGGGGAGATGTCAATCTTCTGTATATCTAAGGCGACGATAATGTGAATAATCCAATCACAACTAAGGTATCTTCCCTAAGCATTAACTGTCTGTTTAAGGCACAACTAATCAAAAGGTCAATATATGTGATGAAGCATGAGCTGCAGTTCTACAACACATGATTGTTCTAACTACAATGGATGCATGACATACATTGTGAAAGTAAAGTGTTGAAGCCCCTAAGATGAAATTATATTCTAAATCATTTAAGCACAACAAGATTATTATCAAGAGTAAAAATGACAAAGCATTAAGCTAGGGCTTCATCTCAACATTAGCAGATGAATTTAGAACATGATAACAGGTTGCAAACAATGATATTAAACTAGACAATTGACCCAGCTAACTTAGATGATTTGTTACAGAGAAGAGGGCTCTATTTATACACAATTCCCCCAATTCACCTTCAATTTGATAATGAAATGAAAACCCACTCACCAAAACGCGTTTTCCTCTTCAATTCGTCTGCAACTTCATTAATTTGATGTTTCCTCCACTGTAGAAGATAACCCTAACTCTAGCTCTCTAAATCTTATCTTCTAAAGGTTACTTTTCTTGATAAGGAAAGAGATAAGATTGAGAGAGGTAGCGATTAGAGGCTTAATTGGTGTTTATGATGAGAGTTGAGAGCATAAATGGTCGGGGAGATGGAGTAATTGAGATGAAGGAGGTGGTACTGGTAGTTCTGCAGAAGTATTAATGAGAGATGAGGGTTCTGCTCGATAGGGAAAAGAGATAGGAGACTAGGGTGTTAGGCAGTTGTATCAAAACTTGATGTACTCGGTGGGAATGTTGTTGGATGATAAGCATCTCTGCCGAATCTGACGGTTTGGGTGTACAATCGGGTTTGGATCTTAGGTTTGGGTTCCCTACCAAGCCCACTGCTCGGATTAGGCTTTGCAAGCAGCTTGTGGAGCAAGTGCAAACGGATTGCGGATGTGTTGCAAGCGGATTGCGGCTGCTCTTTGCGTGATGTTCCTTCGCGCTTCACGGCCTTCTCGCGGGAGCTTTGTTGTCTCTCTCCCGTAATCACTAGTCATCATTCATATGCTCTTTTGGCTTCTCATTTCATCCAAGCTTTATTTAGTTCCTAAAAATACAAAATTAATTAGTAAAAGTATTTATTCTTGAAAACAATGAAAATATAGAATATGGGATAAAATGGAGAGTTAGAGCACAAAAGATGAGTTAAATGCCAATAAAAGGATGTAGAAATATGCAATATTTGGCACTCATCAAAATCTCCACATACCTTTTGTTGATGAAGTTCCACAAGCTCCCCTTAGTAGTTCTTCGTCTTCAATCGATGAACGTCGTGAAGTCTAATGCTCAACTACACTTTTTATCCTAATCCGAGACTTAGCAATAAGTAGACTAGAAATCGAGAATTATAGTTTTGGCAACTAAACTTGACAACAAGCTTGAGATAGCAACGCTTGCGAGTTCGACCGAGCAGTGCTCTAACAATAATAGGTCTATATTTGGGTCGTGCCCAACCATAATATTAAGGAACCACCAATATGCAAGCAAATGACCATGAAAAACTCACAATAATGTATTAGACCAATGCTCGGTTGAACCCAAAAGTTTTAATATCTCAAGCTTGTTTTCAATGTTAGATGAACAAAATTATATCTTGATTAATAGTTCACAAGTCATGTTTCGGACTAGGTTAAAGCTTGGTAGTTGAGTATCAGACATCACCCTCGAAGACTGAAGATCGACAAAGACATTTGAAGAACTTCATCAACAAGGTATGTGAAGACTAAACAATTTTATTTTACTCACTATCTTACCATTCTATCTTAAGAGTCTATGTTGTATGACTTCTAGTAGATTTACTGCAAAGAAGAAATTTCAAGTCAAGCTTGTCTTGTTAAACATCTCGAAATATGATTCAAGGATTGGCTTTTCAAAGGTCTTTTACAATATTAGTTGGAAACAATTTATTGTTCAAGAACTAATTTGAAGATCAATTGAAAAGTTCATAACGTTCCTTTGCTTTGTATCTTATATTTGTAACGTGGTAAGTTAATCTTGTACTATTTTGCCATCTTTGGTTTGTATCTTATAATTGTTCGTCCACTTGTTACTCTTATTTTGTTTCTCGGTGTATGTTTAAGCTAAAACTCAAAACACTATCATTGTTAGCTGGATATCATGTTCCACTTAGAGAAGGCGCGTTTCATGCTGGAAGAAATGGTGATAAATAGGTGCATCATTGAGATAAAAAAAATCAGGCATCCTTATGCCCATATACTTAATGGATAAAGCTTCTTAGTCATTCCAATTTAAGTGAAATCAATTTAAGGATTTTTCAAGTTAGGGTTATTACTTTTTTGTTTCGTTTGTATTATTAAATGACGCCTGCATGGCGTATTTTTTTTTCATTAACAGATATTAATTCACTGTGTTTAAGAGATGTTATTTTTGTGGTTTTACTGTGTTTTATAGTGATTATAGGTGTAACGATGTAAGATATTAATTTTCATTTGAAAGTAGAGAGCTATATATGTTCTAAGAGCAGTAGAGCACCATTAAAGCATGATAGTACCTAATCATGTCATTAGCATTATCACCATTAACGAGAGCAGTACTGTATTGATTTTAGTCATCCTCTCTATCTTTCAAATCACGTGATCTTTGTCAACTTGGTTAGAAAGTATTTGTTTTCCAATTTTCTAATCTGTGAAAAAAAAATTGGATGAAGCAACGTTAACCGATTGTCTGCATCGAGCCTCAATTTCATAGAAAAATGGACTCTTGAGTTTAAACTTTGTGTCTACCAATATAAGAACTGTTGACCAGCTAATAAATCAGAACACTATCGAATAGAATGTTAGTATGTTGAATGCTATTTTTGATGATAAAACAATTAGGGATATATGTAAAACCAAAATACCTTTGAGAAGTGCTGATGAAATTAGATGGACCCCAGCTCACAATGGTGAGTTTTCTGTTAAAACTGCCTATAAAGTGGTGACTGATAGGATTTATAGTCAAAACCACGGTAGTTTCAATTAGAAAGCTTTTGTAAACTTAATCTCCCTCCAAAGATTAAGCACTTTATGTGGAAGTGTGCTTATGATTATCTTCCCTTAAAAGGTAAGATGAGTAGGTATGTCCTGAATATTGACCAAAATCGTCCCCTCTGTAACTACCATTTCTTTTGGTAGATTGCCATATTAATAAGACTCTATATAATGCTATGAATAATGTTTTTACAGAGATGTATAACTTGATACTGAGTGTTGTCTTCTTGGAGAGAGGCAATTAAATGTAATAAATGCCATAAATTGAAAAATAGGCTCAATTAAATGGACTGATAATGATGTTATTAGTGACCGCAGTATTTACTGAGTGTTTTTTAGGTCACAAGTTTGTACTCCAAGGAATTAAATGGTAAAGCAGATTTTCTAGCAGGAAAAAAAAGAAGTTAGAGATAATATCATAATAGTTTCAATAGTGAGTCGTGGAATGACAAATCTCTTGATCTAAGGGAAAAACAATATATTGTCTAAGTTAAGAAAAATCTCTTGATCTTTCTTTAAAAAAAAAAAAGGAAAGGAAAACTTTTTTACATTGAATCCACACACTCAAAAAGGTCAGTGGGCTTGGAATCAAACGTGGCTCTTGTTGGTCATATTCAACGAATCAACTAGGTTACAATATCATGTGTGGAAAAGTATGGAGTTGATGGCAGTATTTGCGCTCTCTTACTCAAAGAAACAGCGGACTCCGTTTAATGACAGTTCCAACATGAGAATATGAACAACCAAACAACCAAGTTTTGGGAATACATTTGGGCCGTTAAAAAACCTCTTCTTGCGGCTTGCCTCACTTTTCCGGTTGTGATTATGTAGCGGCTCAGTGGCCGAACTTATTGAAGGGTTCCCAAAATGACGAAAGTGATGTGAGATGGTAGAATTGTGATGAAACTCATGTACGATGTGGTTTGGGAACTCAATAACACCATATCGCTATTGGCCCCCTATGTTAAAGAATAAGCATTTCGGTTTGTCTTAAATAGGCAAAATTAGAAAAGTTGAAAGTATCACTTTTCATGGGACGGAGAGCGTATTAATTTTATTGCCAATTTGGGGTACAAATGCAAAGAAAATATTACAGTAGCACAGATCAATCCATTGACTAATAATGAGATGATCAATCATTATAACAACAACAACGGTATCGAGTTGGGATGTCTCGGTTGGGATCAATTTGCTCCTCACTGTCCGAATAAGGTGCAGGAGGCCAACATCTACTCCATTCATAACCTAGTGGTATGCACTTTTTACGACATTCTGGAGCGTTTATACAATAACCTTCGTAGTAACAACCGGAATAAGCAGCAAGATTTTCTGGTGCTGGTGCTGCAACATCTGGATACGCATATCTCCATAAGTTATCGATTAATACTAGATCATATACTATTAGGTAACGTTTAAATGGAATGAGTTGGAGTTATATGCACTAACCAGTAATAGTTGATCTTTCAGTAGCCTCGGCAGAGTAAGAGAAACTCAGAAGAACCAAGCATAAGCCCAAAGCGAGATATCTTCATTATTCAAAGCTTAATAAGTTGTTCTCTCTGGGATAATGGGAGACAAGGAAGAATCTCTATTTATATTGCAGTAGGATACATATACAGAAAAAAATAAGAACGCTGTTGGATATTTTCAACAAACCCTTGAATTGAAGGCATTAACCCTGCGTCGGGGATCGACCTGCCCGGTCAGTTAGAAAACCTGAACAGAAAACTCGTTTTCACCAATGGACGCATTGAAGGAAGAGACGCGCCTGTTCACTCTGAAAAGATGCCTGTAGAGATGAAGAGTCATCTCCAAAGGGTGTGATTTCCTCTTTAAATAGGAGACTTGTTTTTCATTCAAAACACATCTCTCAACTCTCTCTGTTTTCTTTCTTACAAGCATCATCAGAAACAAAACCAGTGTGTTCTTGGTTGGATCAAGGTCGTACAAGCTTTGAATCCAACAACCGTTTGTACTCGCCAATTCAATTGGGAAAGGGTCGAATAATTGTCGAAAAGAATCTTTCATAAGAGCCTTGAACCCTAATGCAACATTCTTTTCTTCACCCTGTTTTACTGCCAATTTTTCCAACAATTTACACATGATTACATAGAACGGGAAACAGAAATATTTTCCTTAATGTCAGGATATTCTTGTTTCCATTTTCCTGCTAGGTTTCCAGTTGTGGTGTGAGTGTCTTAGCTGTAGATGTCCACACAATATCCTTGACATCAGGTTCATGCATGCCGCATGCGTGATGTTGCATCAGATTTCTAAGATTCTCAGGATCTGCAAGATATCAAATATCATTTGGGCACTCCACAAACTGTAGCCGTCGTCTTTTCTTACCTGATGCGAATGTGATGGACATCAGTTGGTTGTTTTGGTAAAATAATTCACTACAGATTTAACCAACAGGGACTTCCCAAATCCCAATACACTGGGAGGCAACCCGTAGACTAAGGTCACCTGGATCGTCTCACATTAAGGCATACGCCACGGTAGGTTAAAAAAACAATGTAGTAACTCTGTACGAGTACGAGAATGTTTTATCCATATGGAACAAAATGCCTTGCATTTTTCTTTAATTTCTTTTATATTTTACAGAAGCAAACCATCTGGGCAGGTCCAACCCTCCTAAACGTCAGCGGAACCACCACCATTTGGAGGACGCATTTGGCCCATGGACTGTGCAGCCGGCTGCCGGCTTATGTGGTGCCCATAGCAGACTTTAAAAATGTGGTCAACGTACTTTGACAACTGTGGTAGATTCAAATTTTCAATAGCAAACATTATAGCGGGTTTGTTTGCATAATTTCACAATTTCCAGGATTTATAATTTCATAGGATTATAAATTCTGGGATTCATGTGAATCCCTCACGTGTTTGGTAACTCAGTTAAAAATCATAGGATTCATAAAATTATCTTATTTTAAAGTCCATATACAGTTTCGCATTATTTTAGAATCTTAAAATTGAATATATATGGCATTTAGAGTTAAAAAAAGTGAGTACATGAATCCCTTGAGAAGTTTCCCAGTAAATCTTAGGGGGACGGGTCGGACTCCATATGGAGGATTTGCTAGAAAAGTAATTACGTGGGAAACGTGATTCCAGGGATTTTGGCAACCAAACGTATCGAGGGAAACGTAATGCCACCAAATCTCATGGACCCATAAATGATAAATCCCACCTTTAAAAATTCTACATTCAAACCCACCATTAGTGAATCAACGTTGCTACACACACCGTGAATTCTCCACCGAGAATTCACCGACACTCACAACCCCGGGGACCCCACCGGGAGAATAGGGGTGGGATTTTGTTTTTCTATAGGCCCCACCAATTTTTGTGTCTCGCGGGGATACCACCGTGAAAAAATCACGGTGAATCTAGACTTATTGTCAGTGAATTCAACAAGCAAACAAAAACATTACTGTGCTGACACATGTCCGTCTCCCATTTTAACGGTTCAAAGTAGAGTCAAGAAAACTTTACCTGATTCAGACATAAAACTTTTAGATACAGAATGTAAACTAGAACTGTAGAATTATGTCAAGAAGCCCCATTGTTAGGAATAGGCACATTGCATTGTGGTGGTGGTGTAAACGTCAATCAATGTAACCAACATATTGCTTTAAGCAGAAAGCTGGTGGGAAAACTGGCAAATAAGATAAAGAGTTTTCACAATATTCGGCTACAGAGTAGAGTTGAGGTCTCAAATTCTGTCATTGTCCTTTTGGCCCCCTCTAGTGCATTATCATAGCTCCAGCTGATTCTGGAAATGTCAGAAACACACAGATAAATTGAATTTCAAATCAGCTTATCTATCTAACTAAACAGTCGGATATACATAGCAAATGGATTTCACAGTCAAATATGGCCCATGCTCAAGTCTCAGTGTCATTCAGTACAAAGAAAAACCGAACTGGACACACCAGGACCATATGTACACAAAATGTTTCACAGTCAACTATGATGGCCCTAGCCGATGTTTGCTTCCCATCCAGCGACTTCATTTGCTTCCAAGAAATGCTACTGCAAATTTGCACATCCATATGGCCTGGCCTCTTGTTTATTTTGCTACTACGTACGGTTAAAAGCACCTTAAGATAGCTGATAATGTTGCGGGTGCTGATGCTGTGAGATGGTGGAATTGTGATAAACCTCAGCTAAATCGTTTCTGCAAACTCAATAACTCCGTGTGTCGTTATTGGCCCATCCAAAAGAATTTGGTCCTCACTTAGGCTTACCAAAGTAGAATTGTTTTATTGTGGCTTTTTACAAAGAAGATATTCTCGCCAATTATTACAAACCATTTTTATCTTTTTTCTCATCATTTCAGTTTTGATCTGACTTTCGGTTTTAAAGTACTTGAATGAATTCTCTTTCTGGTAGATCGCAGAACTCGTTAGGCTTAGTCCTATGGGCTAGATATTTAGCTGCTAGCTTGGCCATCCACATCAGATAGGGCAACCTCCTAACCCCTATGGGATGGCCAATCTAGCAGCGAAACGCCTAACCGTTCGGCTTTAAACGCCTAACCATTCGGCTTTAAACGCCTAAGCATTCGGCGTTACCAATTCTCTCTCCTTCTTTTCCTCTTTTTCTTCTCTCTCTCTCTTTTTTTTCTTCTCTCTCTCTTTTTTTCTCCCTCTCTACGCTTCTCTCTCCCTCTTTTTCTTCTCTCCGGAAAAAATCATCAAACGCTGAACCATTCGGCGTTGAGACAACTTTTTGAGCGTCGAACCATTCAGTGTTTCAATCTCGCCGATAGTGCGACTGCGAGCAAATGCTAGGAGAGAGAAGTAGCCAGATTGAGTGTTAACTTTTTTCCCACACTTTTTTCATGATTTGCAACACTTTTTGGCCAATCTAACAGTCCAATCTAGCCCATAGGACTTAGCCTTAGCATACAGCAGTTGTTACAAATCGATTGCTTATTATGATAGATTTTTTAGAAAACCTAGTGAACAATGTAGAACTTGTTACTTACTGTAAACTTTAAAATATAAAAAGTCCAAGATACATATCTATGGTATTTCTTGCAATGGATCCAAGTTGTGAGAATAACCATGTTAAGGCCTATTCATATGGGTATGGCAAAAAAAATGTTGTTTGGCATACCAGGTGGCATGGCAATATGGGAAAACCAATAAGCGATAGACATTCTAGCGAACGATATTATGTATAACGCTGGCGATAATGAGATTATCGCTGGCATTATACATTATATCGAGCGATGTAAATAGTATCGCTGGCGATATTAATTATATCGACCACTGGATATTTTGCAACGACTATTTCCCCCCTAATGGTTCCTATATATACGCCCTCGTATTTCTCCAAGGTACTCACAGCTACTTCAACTTATATTTCACCAATTTCTCTATCTCTATTCTCATTTTAAATTTCAATGGCGAGATCCAATGAAGAGAGGAATATTATTATGAATCGGTTTAGATTACAACATGAAATGCATCGAAGGAGGTTGCAAGAACTTGACGATGAGAAGCTAAAGATAATAAACTCATCGACATTTTGATGCTAGTACATACGTGCCAAATACCTAGAGTTCCAGAGCCACAAGAAGTATTCTCAAGAAGGTATACGTATCAAGGGAGGGAATTTTACCATCAGAAGCCGATGCACGATTATTTTCTTCCCAATTATGTGTACTCTGATCGATATTTCCAAGGTCGATTCCGTATGCCTTGTCATCTGGTGATAAATATTATTGAAGTGCTTTGTCGGGTAGAACCTCAATTTAATTATCAGTTTCATGCATTGAATATTAGAGGTCATAGTCCTGAACAAAAATTTACTTCGGCTTTAAGGATTTTAGGTTATGGAAGACCAGCGAATGCGAACGATGAGTATCTTCGTATGGGTAAAAAAACTTCATTCACTTACCTTTCATTTCAAATTAATCAACTTTTCATTTCAAACTAATATTAAGTAGAATGCCACAACAACATATCAAATTAAAATGCAATACTTCAAATTAAAACTTAATTTAATACATCAATCATTTAGAGGAACTACTACTTCAAACTCATCATCAGTTCCATCATCATCATCATCATCATCATCATTGTTAGTAAATCCAGCTTGTTGTTCAATCTGTGCTTGAATTCTATCAAATTCAATTTGCCACACATGTTTTTTGCTGGGCGTTCATAATTGAAGTGTTAGCTTGAAGGATGTTATGCTTATCATAGTCAAACCCAATTTTTTCTTGAGAAATATAACTTTTTTTACTCTCCCTGTTTTGAAATTTCCTATCAACTGCTCTTTGCTTCTCGACGGTCTTTTGATGTTCCATAAACTCTGCCATGTTAAATCCACCGGAACTCCCTCCTTCTGGAGATAATTTTCTAGCTAGTCTTGCATTGTTCCTCCCTGGCAATTTTCTCTTACCATCAACATAATTATTAAAAACTAAGTTACCTTTTGGGTTTCTTGCAGTATCTGGTAAAGAATTTGAATTTGGTATTGAGGGAGAAGAATTATATGGTGACCTTTCAGGTACTTGTTGATTAGTTATTAAGAAATCTGGATTATATTTGTTCAACACCTTCAAAATATGATAACAACTTTCGAAAGAGAACTGTTTACCATGTTTTCGCTGCCAATCTAAACGAACTTGTCTTTCAAAATCAACATCGTTATGACCACTCTCCTTGCCTGCTCTCTTGGTTTGCATTATCAATGCAACATAAGCGGCTACTTCCCTGTTGATTACAAAGAAGTGTTCTGCCAATCCTTTTGCATCACGAGAATTGATGTTCATGGTTTGTTCTTCATATTTCAAAAATATATTATCCCACATGGTGTTACCATGTTGTTGTGCACCATCGATAGTATCTTGGGTAAAATAAACATAATTACGACAAATGCATTCATCCTCTATCAGGGTGTATTTTGCACCACGGACTTTGTTTTTTCTAGCTTTGCCTTTCTCTTGACTTTGAGATTGTGAATCCATATTACAAGAAATGAAAAGAATTGTAGAGAAGGTGTGATTGTTTTATATTTGAAGAAGAAGATTTAGAAATTCTAGAGAGATTTAGAAATTCTAGTGTGAGTTGAAATGAGATTGAAATTAGGTATTTATAGGGGCGAATACTAGCCGTTGGATAAAGATCTAATAAGAGATGATATGAGAGTTGAGCGACAGCTTGACTAGCGCTGGCGTTTTAATGACCAACAAGCGTTGGCTTGACCATCGAGCGACGGACTCTCTATCGCTCGCTGGAAACTGTCGTGTATGTATATATGTTATTCCTGACATATGAGTTTGGAAGTTTGGCATACCCATAATGGGTGCATATATGGCAAAAGTTGATGTTTTCCATATGCATAGGAATAGGCCTAACATGTTCTTCTTCTATCATGGTACAATTTGATAATTTAAGTTTTCTTTTACTTATTTTTCATAAATGGATATAAAATATATACTTTTTTTGGTCAACTTAGTACGTTTTTTTAATGAAGGATGAGTAATGATTACATTAAAATAAACAGATTTGTAGATCACACTTCCAAAGTAACATGCAGCCCCTGGGTGATGCCACTAAGTTAGCTTTAGCAGCCTGTACAATATATACCATATTTTTTATTTTTATTTTTTTACCATATTTCGTAATAATGGTTTTTGGAACTTGTAGGATCGTTTGGCAGTTACAAGGCTAATACAATTTGTAATGTAGAGATTGTTTTTTTTTAAGCAAATCAATATATATATCATAGATACGAACAGATACACTAGTCGACTAGAAAGTCATAATGGTGAAGTGTCCGAAAGGTGGTATCAAGCTCCACAGCAATACAAAGAAAGCGATTATAAACCAAGTTGAAAGATATATTCTTTACAACTTTTACAGATAAGATACTACTATAGTAAATTAACAATGCATATAGATACACATCCATAGACCAATCTTCGTTAACTTCACATATTCTTCTCTCGTCCTCATCTGAAATCTTTATTAAATTCACAGAAAATGTAATTATTTCTATCCAACATTGATGGTGATGAAGTTTCTTCACTTCCAAAAGATATATCAATACATTCTCAATAATCCAAGGATTAATCTCTTTCCCAAGAAAGATCCCAAGCCTTCTACTAGTTATAGTAGAGCTGTCACGACGACTCAAAGGGATCAGGGAAATCTTCAAGATAAAAGACCGAATAAAGGTGAGGTAGTTAACCCCAAAAAACGACCAGTATACTGAATCACTCATCGGTAATTCATATACAAGCCAGAAATTTTTACGAACAAAATCAGCTTTAAGGAAAAGATAAGAATTCATATTCTCTTCAATGAGAAAATTGATTTG
Organism: Papaver armeniacum; assembly: GCA_023531295.1. Lineage (NCBI taxonomy): Eukaryota > Viridiplantae > Streptophyta > Magnoliopsida > Ranunculales > Papaveraceae > Papaver > Papaver armeniacum. The sequence goes on along the minus strand of JAJJWW010018189.1, from coordinate 101,351 downwards.
GATATGATAAATCATGCAATTATTACTTAAATTGAAATATAAACCTATATAATTATTATTTAAGATATCATTAATCGAGCAAGTAGTACCACTATGAGTTGTGTGGCCTACCGGAGTTGATGAGAAAGAACCAATTATTCTGATTATTAGTCGTACATGCTTCTGTAGAGATTGTTTGAAATGACTATTAAAGCATCCCCTTCCAAATATTTATTATTAAAATCAACTATTCTTTTTTATTGTATCGAGAAATTCACACAAAAGCATCCCATTTCAACCAACTCCTCTCACTTGTCTTTACCCTCATCTTCTTCACAGTCCATTACATATGAAGCTCTTGTTGACAATGGCCTTTGTCACTGCCCCTACAAGAGTTTCGATGGATGTCAAGATGGCGTTAATGGCAGGGGATATGCCAAAGGATCCTTTTTGAAACATTTACATGATCGGCACTTCTCATCTGTGGAGAGCAAAGCCAACTGCAGGGAGCTGATCTCTAAGAACTTGCATATATACCACGCCTGGGAGAAGGTTCTTGGTTTGTTAAAGATGTGGCTTTCGTGTAGATGTATGCACCTACATGACTGGAAGATGCCACGTAAGGGCCATGGAGGGGTTGTTCATGGAGATGTTATTGCAGGTCCATCCAACGGAATTGCTGCAGATTTTATTATTCACGATGTCGATAAGCCTGTTGAGTCAAGTGACATTGCTCTGGATTCTTCTATTGTTGCAGTCTGTGATGATGGAATTGCGGTTCATAGTGGAGATGTTGTAGAAGCCCTTACCACGTACCTGCTCAATGATGTTCTTCAAAAATAGTTTACAACCGTAACCTGTATCCCACACCAGTGCAGACTCGCATTTTCAAAGGAGTCAAGACTTGCCTTGACAGGATTATCAGCAGCCTGAGTAGCTTATCAGCATGGTTGCAGCTGATCCTTCTTCCAATATGCACTTTGAATCTGTTTAGACCGAGGAGTTCAACTGAAGAAAAGTCAGGCAACAGGAAGAAATTGCATTTTGCGGCTATCAACCATGCTATTTCAGTGTGGAGGGAGCCTGGCGGCTGCTTTGTCCTGGTGAATAGATTGTTGCATCATCCTGTTCACACGAGATCTAAGAAGACAGACTCTAATAAGAAAGGAGCTGCCAACATGGTGGCATGCCGGAAGAAGATAGCTTGTGGACATTTTGCGGCAGCAATACGGGTACTTTCTTCGTCTGGGGTGGCTCCATGCAATGAGGTAACTTATCTTTACTTGCAAGACAAACACCCACCTGCGCCTCCCCCTGTCATTCCCGATGACGCTATCTTGGTCGATCCAATCATTGTTGATTCTCGTGCTGTGCTGTGAGCTATCAAAAGCTTCCCAAAAGGTACATCATGCGGTCGGGATGGTCTACGTGCTCAACATTTAGTTGATGTGATGAGTGGAGTGGCTGCAGCAGTAGCAGACAATTTACTCGCTTCTATTACAGGGGTTGTCAACCTTTGGTTGGCTGGAAAATGTCCAGAGTTTTTAGGTGAGTTCATTGCAAGTGCGCCCTTAACTCCATTACTTAAACCTGGGGGTGGTATTCGGCCCATTGTTGTAGGTACGGTTTGGCGGAGATTGGTCTCAAAGGTAGCGGCTTTCTCTGTTGGAAAGGACATGAGTTCTTACTTAGGTGACTACCAATTTGGTGTTGGAGTGCCTGCTGGGGGGGGAAAGCATTTTACATGTTGTAAATTGCTTACTGGAGATGAAAGGGCATTCAGATAAAATGTCAATGTTGTTCATTGACTTTTCTAATGCGTTTAATATGGTGAGCAGATCTCAACTCATCAAGGAAGTTCGTCTACATTGCCCAGGTATTTCTCGCTGGGTGGAATTTTGTTACTTACGACCTGCTAAGCTCTATTATGACCAGTATATTCTATCGTCTGCATTAGGAGTTCAACAAGGTGACCCCCTCGGTCCCTTGCTGTTTGCTTTGACGCTTCACCCTCTTGTGAAGTCTATTTCTTCTCGGTGCAAACTTGATTTACACGCATGGTACCTTGATGATGGTATTATTATTGGTGATACTTTGGAGGTGGCCAAGGCCTTGAGCATAATAGAAACTAAAGGGCCAAGTTGGGGGTTGCATCTCAATGTAAAGAAAACCGAAGTCTTTTGGCCTTCTTTTGATCTAAGAAGCACGGCTGAGGGGTTTTTTCCCCATGACATTGGTAGACCCTCTAATGGTGTTAAACTTTTAGGTGGACCGGTAAGTTTGGATTTGAACTTCGTCAGCGACATGATGTTGAACAGGGTGAATAAAACTGTTCAATTAATGAATGCAATCAAAAAACTCAAGGACCCTCAAAGCGAGATGCTATTACTTCGCAATTTCACTGGTGTATCTAGATTATATTTCGCAATGCGTACTACTAATCCAGCTGCCTTGCAATCAGCCACAGATCTTTATTATGACCATCTGCTTAAGTATTTGAGATTACTAATCACTGGTGATGGTGCGGGTTTTGGTCCTCTACAACAGAGATTGGCAACCTTGCCTATCAAAGACGGTGGCTTAGGTATTTATACCATGGCTGACACTCGTACATACTGTTACCTTGCTTCCCGCAGTCGACCGACTTCATTGCGAGAGGAATATTCTTGGTAAATTATCCCCAACAAACAAAGGCTCTGCTTATCAGATGGCTCTTCAGAATTTTATCCAGGTATGTGGATTACCTCCTTCTTATTGTGTCGATGATACTGCCCCCCCTTCCATGCACGCCTTGGCAGTCACTTATTTTGATGCAGTTAAGGAGCAAATCCCAGACCAATTTTTTATGTCTGCAAGAGATTCCATTTTGTGGAAGTGTAACCGTGTCAAGCATGCTCAAGATTATTTATTAGCGGTTCCTATAAGCGGGCTTAATCAGTGTCTCGGGCCTAGACAGTTCCGAGCTGTGCTCTGATATCGCCTTGGTATCCCTTTGTTTGTTGAGAATGGTTTATGCTCAAGTTGTAACAAATCTATGGAAATCTTCGGAGATCATGCGCTTCATTGTGCTAAGGATGTTGGAAGTAAGTTTCATCATGATGTTGTTCGTGATGTTATGGCCGATATTTGTTACAAAGTTGGTGTGCCTGCGCGTAAGATTTGAGGCCTGCTGATATGCTTGTGCTTAACTGGGAAAATGGTCGAGATGTTTGCATGGATGTCACTGGTGATGGTATTCGTTCCTTTGTTCCAGGAAAGGATATTTCTAATGCGGTTTCAAGAAAACGCACTAAATACTTAGACAAGTGTACTTCTATGGGATATGGTCTGGGTATTTTGGCTTTCTCCACTCTAGGGGAGCTTGGTGAAGACACTTTGTGCTTTTTCAAGCGTTTGAAGAATTGCTTAGTTAGTAATGACGCGAGTAGTGGCTTTGGTAGTTTTATTTTCCATAGACTAGGTGTTGCTATTCAGAGAGGAGTTGGAGCCTAGCTTGTTGCTAGGCTACCGACCACAAGCTCTGTTTGATTTGTCTGATAAAATGATGATTTTTTTTATATAAACATCAGAAGAAGATCCGAAAGATGAAGAAAATTACAAAATGGTCATACTTTTTTAATTTGGTTACAAATTGATCATACTTTTGTAAATCGTCTTCTCGCGAGCTTCCTGTTATTCTTCGTAAGAGTGGGTTTGCAACTTTAAACGCGTCTTTTTATTTTTCTTCTTTTCTTCATTGTAAACACCGGGCAAAAAAATGAATTTTGGAGTGTGTCATCATGAGTAGCTAAGCCCCTCTTCGACCTGAGGAAGCCGACTTTCATACGTGGGTAATTTTAATTAATTCTTTATTTGGCTTTGCACTAATTAAAAATAGAATTATGATTTGATTAAATTGGTTGTTATTCATTAGATAGGTTATACTTTGTTTAGATAATCTATGCTTAGGATACTTTTGAGAGTCTACCTTGGCAAAAATAAGAGTCGTGTTATTTTTGTTTATTGAGCTTTAATTGTTGAGAATAAATAAATTGAACCTATTGATATGAATAATCCTTCATTATTTTCTTTAAACCTTTAAATTTAATCCAACGAATAATTACTACTACGAAACTAAGAAAATCTTAAATCATTTTTGAGCTGCTGGTTACGCGGATTTTGTTTTTAGATTAATTTTTTAGGTTTATTTTTTTTATTTTGTATAGTATTTTTTTCCTTTTTTATGCGTTTCTTTTTACAAAAATAGGCAATGTGATGCGTAGGCAATGGAAAACTCATTTGAGGATGATGACTTCTTCTGAGGAATTTTTGAATATATGCGTAGGCAATGGTATGGAGTTTCTGCTCCACATGAGGTAAGTGAAGAATCACATGAAACTATTTATGAGAAGTATTACAAACACACACCGCCTAGTTTGGAAAACAAAGATTGAGAATCACACTTTGGGCGACATAAAAGTTTTTCAAAAAAACGTTGTTAAATGTCCCCAAAATGCCCTCTATCCTAAGTTCCTAACACAACCCATTTAACTGGAGTTAACCTGTGACTGACGTGGTTTGCAAACGTGGTAGATCTGTGACGTGGAACCAAGTGACGTGGAACCACTTCCCGTGGTGACGTGGCAGCACATTGGTGGCTCTAACTAACTATACGCTCCTTGTGTTAAAATCGTGACCGTTCCCAACGGTCGGATTTTCACTTTTCTTTTTATACCTGCAAAAATTCATATTTATCTTCAATTTCCAATAACCATAATACCTGCACACATTCATATTTATCTTCAAATTCCAATAACCACAACAGACAACATGTTTAAACAAAAAATGGGTGGAGGAAAAAGTGAATGGCGCAAAAATTCAAGTGAGGCAAGCAGCAACAGTGTAGTTGGTGGATCAAGCAGCATCAACATCATTTGTTGTTTATGTGAGATTGGAATGCATGATCCTATTTCTTGTCCATGGATATATTCAAGGTGTAAGAATGTACCTTTCAATGGAGTGAGAAAGTTGTTGAAATCTCAAACTGAAGATCATCCTGCTGAGAAGGTCTTGAGATGCTCAGTCTGCTCATACTTTGAGTGGTTTGCAGATGCCACAAACCAAAAAACAACAATGGAAGTTCAACTCCCAACACCACATTCCTGCTTTGCTTGTGGTGACAAGAGTCATATGCACAACAACTGTCCATGGAAGAACCAAGCCTGCAAGAAGAAGAAGTGTAAGGTAATTGTGATGCTTTTCTTCTGCCAGAGTGCACACAACTATAATATTGCTTACCTCAAATGCTCCAACTGTCTTGATTTTCAATGGCTGTCTGATGTTGTATTCAATGCAGCAAGATCCAATGTAAAACAAACATCTCTGAAAATAGTAGAATTATGCAAGGAAATAGCAGATCTACAAATGTAATGAGCTACACTTTAAATAAAAAGAAACTTTCATGATTATGACACCATCAAAATAACATAGAATATTAACATACATTAAGACCATAACATAACATAAGTGTGTTCATCAATCCAAAACATAGAGAACAAAGGCCCATAACATAACATAAGTGTTTTAAAAACAGAAAGGAAGTTATTGAGTAGAAAACATAGTTAAAATGCATTTAATCAAAAAAAAATGCATACAAGTTCAAATGAATTTAATCTAAACAGAGAGAGAGATAGAAATCATACCTGCATTTCCCTTTTTCTTATATTGTTGTGGATGTATGAAATCAAAGGAGTCTAATCCACCAAAATAGTTGTTCATAAAGTCATTATAAACTTCAATACCCATTTCTGCATCATCAGCAACTGGACTTCCACAGTCATCAATGGGATGGCACATATCTTCTTCAATATTTGTGAGTTGTATGTTTTCATACTCCAACTCGGCCTGTCTTGATTCAAATGATATTTCTTCATCCACAACCTCAACATCATCCACATTAACAAATAAATTCTTACCATTGACAGTACCCAAACTACCAGTGACTGTAGCAATTGACTTCTTCAACATCCTAGGACTTCTTCTTAGTAACTCAGGTGATTTACTATAGATAATCCTCTTCTTAGGTGTTAAAAAAAGGGATGGGTCAATACTCATTGGTGCTGCATCTCTTTCAATGTGTAGTCTTGATGTACTCTGCACCTTCTCAGGTGTTGTAAAAAGACTCTTTGAAACTGACACACAAGAAAATGAAGGGCATTCATCACTAAGAGGAACTTTCCTGTTGGTAACATTCATGTACAGATGAATGTACCCATCATCTTCAACCACTCCTTTGTCCCACATCTCAAAGAATTCTTCATTACTACCAATATAGAAAGGGTATGTCTCACTGAACCAGGTCAGATTAACAAAATCATCAAAATATCACTAAAAGCATTCAATCCACCAGATTTCACACTTATTATCAAAATACCTAATCTTATTTGTATCATTTTCTTCCACCCTAAAGCTTCTAACTGGGTTCTTCACATATTTCCTGCAATACACATAATCAAATTCACACCATAAACTTGTAGCAGATAACATACCCAATTTTGAGAAATTAGGGTTTACTAAATTGATTTGTAAAATACCCAATTTTGAGAAATTAAGGTTTATAAAAGAAAAAAAAATCAACTAATTGACAGAAATGAGTTTGTGATTACCAACCTCATTATGTTCGCGTACATAGTGACTCAATCTTGTAAGAAAACCACCGCCGTTTGACAAACAGTTACCTTCTTTGCTTGTAAATCTTCACGAATAGCTCTGAAGATGGACAAAACCCACACACACTACCAGCCTAATCTAGTGATGATCTGTTTGCGCAGTAAACCACTCAAAATCTCAAGTTTTTGAGTGTATCGCCATTTCTGCAGAGAGTTTAGAGAGAGAGAGAGAGATGGCTGAGACAAAATGAAACGAGTTTGCCTCATTACCTGAACCCTAAACTGTTATAGATTGAGTCTTCCAACTTCCAATCCTGTCCTTCTGTATAATATCGAGATGTATCAAGCGTAAGATGTATGGTCGTAGACCTAATATCATTAGGTTAAGGATATACTCTTAAACATTAATCTTCGACGTATATTTATTCATCGAGATGACACCTTATAAGATGTACGGTGTTAGATTTAACCCGGTCATGTTAAGGACAAACTCGTCAATTTAACAGTCGATTTAACTCTGCACCAGTGGGACCCAATGACATAACACTGAATCTAACGGAAGTAGGACCATCTTGTTAATGGTTTGTAGCAGTGTGATCAATTTGCAAACCGGGTCTTAATACTAGGACCGTTTTTTAATTTGCCCAAGCATTTACTGTGACACTGTGAAATTAATGTCAGTACTAGTTTGATTCTTTTGGGTCATTGCTAATCTCATATCTATCCTCTTTAGCTTTGACATATTTTGCCAACGACAATTTTAGATTTGGTGTCGAATCACTTTAAATAATGACATTGCATCCAGTCCATTCAGTTGCCCATTGGACGGCAGCTTCAGCTTCTTTATATTCAAGTTGTTTTCTTCTTATGCAATTTGAGCATTGCTAATAGGGGTACCAAATTGTTTGGGGGTGTACCAAATTGTATATGGGACAAATATTTTTTGTTAAGGAATTGGTGCACCCCAAACAATTTGGTACCCCTGTTAGCAGCTTTGTGCAATTTGCATATGATCCCCAGCTTCGATAATGTTTCTTGTGTAACCAGCTAGCGAAAGGAAGCATTTTCAAATTCCTAATGTTTTTTGTCAACTACTGGTGGTTATATTTCAAATTCCTAAGAGCATCCAAAGTGGGAGACCAAAACCAAAATTTTGGTCCAAAAACCAGACGCAGTGGAGAAGGAGTAAAGATTAAAGACCAGACTAAAACTAAAAACCAGACCAAATATACTCTTTAGTTTGGTTTTAGTCGGGCGTAACTTAAAGTTGCGCCCGAACAGGCGTAACTTAAAGTTGCGCCCGAACAGGCGTAATGTATAACTCCGCCCGTCGATAGAAGACAAAAAAAAAAAAAAAATTGGGGCGCAACTAAGAGTTACGCCTGATTGGGGCGTAACTCAAAGTTACGCCTCATTGAAAAAAAAAAAAAAATTTAATGGGGCGCAACTTAAAGTTGCGCCCATTTGGTTTAGTCTTTCTCCCGTAGTGTGAACACGGACTAAACCCAAAATTTGGTTTTTTTTTGCTCTTTAGTCTTTGGTTTATGATCGCACCACTGCAGTTGCTCTAAGTGACTATCTGCACCAGATGCTGAGTTTAATCCGGTGGTTATATTTGCATCAATTAAAAGTCAATGCACCCAAATTCAGTGTTCTAAATCATTTTCAAATGCATTTGTTTAAGTTTAATAATTGAGCACACCTTCTCGACAGATGCCTCAACGTGTTAATAATAATTGCAATCACATTAATTATACTGAATGTAGGAGAGTCTTGTGTAAATGAATAATCATAATAGTATTTCATTTGTTTAAGTATTTCATTGTACAAACAATAAATGCTTCAAAAAAAAAAAAAAAAAAAAAGTTCTTGGGAATATCTATAAAGAGCTCCTCTTACACGATACCTTCGGATTGACTCCACTTGGTATACTAAACCTTACAATCCTGGTAAAGGGGCGCGAGGAATCGGTAGAGGGGCGGCATGTGTGATAGCAATGTCCCTTTTATTGGTTAGGGGGTGTCTATAGGGGGTGTAGTTTTACTAAATTACCCTTTTCACCTGAAATGGTCTAATTTACCCTTGTTCTTTTGATTGAAAAGACTAAATTGTCCTCCATCATATAAACCTAATTAGGATGAGAATCAAAATCAGTTTTTTTTTGTTTCATCTTCTCCACTCCCATTGTAACCGTAAACACCACCTCCATTAAAGTTTGAAAATTCATCGTCTTCGATTAATCGGCGATTCGCAAAATTGATAATCGTTGATTGAAGTCTACATTATAGATGACGAATAAGAAGAAAGTTGACGAAGATTGTAGCGATTCTAATCGAGCAAATGTTCCATTAGGTGAAGAACATCAATCCCAACTTCAAACCCCTCCACCGGAGAAATCAGCTGGAATGACATACATGAGGTATGTTTTGCGGAACACATTTAGGGTTTAGTTTAATATCTTCGTTTTAATTTCAACTTCTATCAAAAATTAGGGTTTTAGGTGAAAAATCAAGTTTCCATATCCTGGGTTTTTATTAGTTACGGTTGCAATTTGTTCCATTATGAACCGTATGTAATGCTTTTGATGGTGATACGGTTTGTAACAATTGAAATTCGCTGAAATACCAACCGTATGTTCTTAGGTCTGAGTTTTTTTATCCAGTTTCGGTTGATAACTTACACGGAATTACCAACCGATTTTTTCTCTGCATGTTAATTTTTTTTGCTTACGGTGCCTATTTTTTGTTAGTTACCAACCGTGTATTAGGTACGGTTCATAATGGAATGCATTTGTAACCGTATAATATCCTGTCTTTGAAAACCTTGTGTCAAGTATTGTTACGGTTGATAACGATAAGAAAGTTACCAACCGTGTACTAGGTACGGTTCATAATTGTGTACATTTGCAACCGTATATTGTCCTGAGTTTGAATTTTTTTTGTCAAGTATTGGTACGGTTTATAACGATAAGAAAGTTACCAACCGATTCTATATACGGTTTGTTTAATTGTTTTGTTACGAACCGTATCCTTGATACGGTTTGAAACGGTTGTAAAGTTACAAACCGTATATGGCTTTGGTCACATTTTTTTGGTTTGTTTGTTGAATTTTGTTTGTTCAACCCTTAGGAATTCATTCAAATTATTACTTGTGTAGGAATCCTGATAGGGTGAAGAAAAAGAGAGGGAATAACTTAACTCCGATTGATCACACACCCACCCCTCGCGGTGACAAGCATTTAGGGGTAGATCATAGAGGTGTCCCCAAGAATGCGAAGAAGAAGAAGAATCAATTTGAGATTAGGCTTAGAGAACCATCTGTGGGTAACTCTGGTGTTGAATTAGAAGGAGCTGAACCTAATGATCAAGAACCATCTGTGGGTAACTCTGGTGTTGAATTAGAAGGAGCTGAACCTAATGATCAAGAAATTGAAGAGGTAGGAGTTGAAAAGAACCCGGAAGAAGCTAATGATAATGAAGAGGAAGAAGAGGAGGATGAAGAAGGAAATGGCGAAGAAGAGGAGGATGAAGAAGGAAATGGTGAAGATGAGGAAGAGGAAGAGGAAGAAGATAATGAAGATGAGGAAGAGGAACCAAATGATGAAGATGAGGAAGAGGAAGCAAATGATGAAGAAGGAGTACAAAACAAGGGGAAAGAAATTGTTGTAGCTACAACTCCAGCTCCAGCTCCAGCTAAACCAAGGAAAGAAAAGAAGCCGAGAAAGGAACCTGCACCAAAAGGGTTGCATATTCCTAAAGGAAAAGACCTGTTGTTGCCAAGGAAGAAGAATAAAAGACCTTGGGGTGAGGCACCAGATAAGTCATCAATCTTATTTGGTTATACCAATTCTGGGCTTCAAAAGTCTCATGAAACTAGGGTATGTTTCTCTTAACACATTGTTTTGTTTTAAGTTATTTCGTTTTTTTTTTTTTGTTTGTTTTTTGTTTTTTTTTTGTTTTTATGCACATCCTCATTAATCTCAGTTTAACAAAATATTTTTAAGGATCATGCAAGGGCGATCAAATTGGTCAAGCATCAAAGAGCTAGTCATTGGATATTAGGCGAAGAATGTGGTGATGTTCGTAGTCTAGTGTCAAGTTCAGGATTAGGGCCTGGAATTTTGAATACCCAATTGGAGTATGATAGTATAATCGTATCTGCCTTCAGGGAACGATATTGGCCAGAAAACGATACTTTTCATCTCCCATTTGGAGAGATGACAATAATATCGACGATGTGAAGCAAATTCTTGACTTGGAAGTTGAAGGAAAATCAGATATGAAGGTTTTGATAACAACATGTCTTGGACTGATCTCTACAAAACTTGTTGAAGAAACACTTGGGTGGGGTAAAGACGAGACCAGAGATGGAGTTTATGTTGGCTGGTGGTTATGACCCTTCTAACCAAACAAGATTAACAAGGTAAAGAAGTCGTTGTTGAAAAATTTGAGGACGAAGTTTGGAGACACCCTCAAAAGCAATTGGCGTGCGAGGTGATAGACGACACAAGGGCTAGGCGTACTGACCACAACATATTTGTTGTATTCTATTGGGACCGTATTCATGCCCGATAACTCGGGAAATAGGGTGAATGTCCATTACCTACAATTGTTGAAGGATTTGAACAAGACCAGAGAGAGTATTCATGGGGCACCGCCACGCTTGCATATCTACTTGAAAGTCTAAGAAAGGCCTCGAGGGCTGGAGCTACCTAAATTGCTGGGAATGTTGCGCTTCTAATGGTAAGTTTGGTTACATTTTATCATTTTTTTTATTTTATGATTGTTTGTTATATTTATCTTTTGTATTCATGTCCCAATTGCTTAAATTGTTTTATATTTTTCTAGGCTTGGGTGTATGACCACTTTCCGAGCTTGAGACCTCCTACCGAATGGGAAGAAGATGATGATAGACCTACGGAAAGAAGTTTATGTTCACTTTGGTAGACAAAAAAGGAACAAAGAAAAGAGGCTCATTCAAGTGAGGGAGGAAATAGATGCTTTCACGGTTGAAGATGTTATCTTTGACCCTTATTTGAGGATTCAAAATGGAGTTGATGTTCGTCGTTCACACATACCTCAGGCTACAACGGACCATTGTATCATGCCACAGTTATGTTATGACCAATCCTCGTCGAACTCTACGCCAAATTGCTCATATTCAAGAAAAGGTCGTTAGGGAAAACTTCAAATTATCCAAGGATGGATCCGAGACAAGAGGCCCCACCATTGTACTCAACTACCGCCCAACTCCGATGATTGATGTTTGGAACAACCGCCATCAACGAGAATACCAACTCCAAGCGGGAGAGGCAACGGCTTGTAACAACACGAAAGAAGTCGTTGATGATTACATAGAATGGTATTATCATTTTGGTCATCCACATGTGATTAATAATGATCCTGAGGCCCAACCACTTATTCAAAAGGCAATAGAAAAAGGAAGGCTGCCGAGGAGAGCAAAGAGACAAAGGGACTATTTGGTATGACTTGGAGGAAACTATATTTCATGACGGTGCGTAACTTTGTTATCCTCATGACTTGGAATTTAGTTCTAATTTATATTTCTTCTGTTATGGAATAATCTCTTAAGACTCTTTTAATGTGTTAATAGAAAGAGCGAGGACAATAGTTGGCAAATAGCATGACTTCATGCATCCGTGCTAATGGTGTGATTAACGCTCCTCAACAAAGGACCTTACAAGAGCAAATAAGGAACATGCATGATCCAACCAGAAAGAATTGTACGAGGGTTGGTCACCGAAGAAAGATGTTTAAAGAGGGGCGTAAAGTCCATTGGAGGTGCGGGTACTAGCCATATTCAGTCGTCATCCAAGAAATGCGAAGAGACGCATGGTGTGGGTACTAGCCAAAGAGGTGGTCGTGGTCGCGGTGGTCGTGGTCCCGTGGTCGCCGTGATGGTCCTCGCACTCGTGGTGGTGGTACCACCAACAAAAGAGCTCGTGGTCCTCGTGGTTAATTATGGTTATGTGACATTTAATAGCAGGGACAACTTCTTATTTCTTAGCTTTGTGTGGTTGTTTTTAGTTTATGGATATTAACAAGAACTAATGATTGTGTGGTTAGTTTTTAGCTTATGGATATTATCACAAACATGTTATGAATTGTGTGGTTATGGATTTTAGCTTATGAATTACTTGGAATGAATTAACATGTTATCAATTGTATGGTTAGTTACTAGGAATGAATTAAAATTGAGTTTTTTTTGAAGTTATTATATGTGTTACGGTTGGTAACAAACGGAGACTTAGAAACCGTACACTAGACACGGTTGATCACGCAAATCTTTAACAAACCGTACGTTAGTTACGGTTTGTAATTAAGCAAAGTTACAAACCGTACATTGCTCTCAGAACTTCCAAATTTAGAGAGCTCATACTTACGGTTGGTAAAAACGGCGAATTAGAAACCGTACACTAGACACGGTTGATAACGCAAATATTTAACAAACCGCACGCTAGTTACGGTGTGTAAGCAAGCAAAGTTACAAACCGTAAATTGTTCTCCAGAATCTCCAGATTTAGAGAGCGCAATTTTACGGTTAGTAACTATAACTCTAAAGAACCGTAACTCGGTATAATTAAATTTTGCAGAGTTACGGTGTGTAATTGTGCTTCCTTAAGGAATCGTAACTCAGTATGCAATTTGTGCAGAGATACGGTTGGTAAATTGTCAATACTTACAAACCGTAACTCGTTGAAAAATCAATTATCCATCTACGGTTTAAAATAATAATTTAATTACCAACCGCACCTTATTTATTTCTTGGGTTTTCATGAGTTTATCCACTGATTTGTCATTGGTTGATTTGAAAATATAGCCGTTGAAACCTTTAACGAGTTTATTTTCAAAAAAATAGATCCGTTAGATAATAAAAAACCAAATTATTATATATATATATGCTTATCCTCCTCAATAGAAGTTACACCTCCACATGAATCATCTCTTACCTTAAACTAGATTATGGCTCCAAACCCTGAATTTACATTGGAAGAAGATTTATGTATTTGCCGCAACTTTGTTCTATGCTATCCAAAAAGAGGAGAAGAACGACGCCGATGTGGTTTTGTGAGTACAAGTTATTTGAGAACTCTTTTCGAAAACTTTTGCTCCGAAACAGGTAACCCTAATAACCGCGATGGAATAATGTTGTATATTCGATATGGAACTATTCGGGATAACATTCAAGAATTTATGGCATTAGTTCATATTATGGGTGAAATACGATTAAGGGGTGAAACTGACGCTGAAGTTTTAGAGAGCTCTATTCAAGAATGGAGACGATGGAAAAGGTCGAAGTTTTCAATACTTACCTCATTTCAACATCCTTAAAGACTTCTATCGCACTCGTAAGCTCTGGATATTAGTATCCTTTTAAGTCGCATCAAAGAAAATGAGTTGTAATGTCATTTATATTTATAATGGTTTAATGGTTGTAATGTTGGTTTAGACATGATATTGTCACTTTTAATATATTAAATAGAATACTTCATATATTATCTAATTAAATAGACATGATATTGTCACTTTTAATCATATCACATTTAGTCAAAATACCAAAATACAAATTATAAAATGGGCTTCATTCAAGACTTGAAAACATTTAAGCATCCTCTTCATCATCGGTCATAACTACGAATTGCTTAGGCATAGACAACATTATGGCCTTCCATCATCGGTTGGTATCGATTTATACATTAGTAACCGTAAGAACTGCACTAAATACTTACATACACAGGATAACTGACGGTTGGTAACTACTGCACATACTTATCAACCGTAATTTAGGTACGGTTTGGAATCCAACAAATTTAACCAACCGTAATCGTATAATTTCTGGTTTTCCCAAATTGAACCGATTCGGTTGGTATTTGATATTTTTAGAACCAGAATCGATGTTACGGTTGGTAACTAGATTAAAGTCAACCGTATGTTCTTCCTCAAATTTTGAAAAATTTGATCTTTTTTTCGTACTTTACATAATTTTGATCAACAAAAACCTAATGGGAACTAATTTAGAAGTATACCTGGTCATTTCGATCTTTGGGTTCTTCACTTTGTTGGCTAATTTCTTCAATTGGTTGAGATTGACCTTCACTTTGGTCTAAAACATCTCTACCATCTAGAAAATACTCCATATCAGATCTCCATCAAGAGGTATGTAGTACTTGTTTTCTTTATCATATAGAGATTCACCCACCTCAAATTTGCCACTGGAATCACTCATTTTGGTGGAGTGAATCAAAATCTAGGGTTTCACAAAAATCACAAAAGTTTTTTTTTCTTCTCCTCAATTTTTTTTTTTTCTTATAACTCTAAACATCTGATTTTTGATTCTATAATAGTGAAAATTAATTATCAAAATTAATCTTGATTATCTACACTAATCTTGATTATCATTACTAAACTTGATTATTAACAATAAGGGTTAATTAGTCATTTCCAGGGTTTGATTGATAAGGGGCACTTGAATTTACTTCTAATGACCTTTTTTGTCTTATTAGGTTGCCGCCCCTCTACCATTTCATGCCACCCCTTTACCAGGATTGAAACCTTAAGAAAATGAATGTATACGTCGTCCACCACCTGCCAGGTATTTAATAGTCGAATCTATAGCCTCCTGCTTGGTTATCTTACTATTATGGCTAGTCTTGAGCCTAGTTAGCAATTCGGGTACGGGTAGTAGTTCGGGACGGTATATGTACGGGAATTATACGGATTCGGATAGGTCGGATTCGGTCAAAAATCCGGTCAACGGTTCGTTGTTCGGACAGTGGTTCGGAACGGCATACTTACGTGCATATTCGTTTTATAAATGTGAGTTCGGCACTTAAAATTCGGCTTACATATATGATAAATTGATAAGTATTATGACCTTATTACGAGACTAATTTTATTTGTATATGATTCATAAGATGGAAAAAACATTTTAGCGTGATTATTTAAGATGAAGTAGACAATTTAAACGCATAAATGTTTTATAAAACGAGTTTATAGACTTTTAAACAAAAATTAACACATAAAATACTGGTTAAACAACTACCAATAGAAAATTTTAACTGAATAATTGTATTTAAATATAAAATATATACAAAATCAAACAAAAATAAATCAACAGAACTCTGGTCAGAGAATTACCTATGGGAGAGCGAGGTTGGGCGCGAACTAGGTTCGAAGTTCTAGTTCGGAAATATCATTCGGATTCGGTTAGTTCGGATACGTTCGCTAATCATTCGTGAGGTCCATATAATCCGGGAACTAGGTTCGGAGTTCAAATAGTTCGGAAGTATCATTCGGATTCGGCCAGTTCGGATACGTTCGGGAATCATTCGAGAATGATTCGGAGAGTTACTAACTAGGGTCTTGAGGAGTTACCATGGGACATGTTGGAAAAAATTTGGGTAAAAACAGAGGATGATATAACACTAAAAGAAATTGTTGTACTCCAAACTTTCAAGGCTCATAAAGATTTCTTTTAGACGATTATTTTTACCCTCCCAATATCAATTGGCGATTGCAACAGGTATGCGAAATAATGCCTTCAGGATACAATGAAAGCCCTACAACAGAGAAATTGGATTCAAGGTTTGCACCCCTTGACCCAATCAAGAACACACTAGAAAGAATTCTGATGATGCTTTAGAAAGAGAGAAAACAAGTTGAATTGATTGTTTTGAATGAGAGAATACCTTCACTACTTATAGGGATATTCATGCCTATTGGAGATGCCTCTTCACTTCCAAAAGACACATAAGGTGTCTATTGGGAATGGTTGTGTCTTTTATGAACCATCACACCCTTTGGATGTGCCTCTTCATCTCCAACTAACATCCATTGTGTCTATTTGACACAGGACGCTCCCTCGTCGTAGCGGCAAACCAAAAAACAAAACCGTTTTATTTTCTATGTTATTGAAAATATCCAACAATCTCCCACTATTTTCAATAACCAAAAAACATGAAAATAAAGTAAAACTTATAAAACAAAGTTAAAAACTTTTAAATCAGAGTGGCTGCATCACCGAAGTGACTGCCTACGTACCCGAGTGGGATCAAGCCAACGTAGTTCAAGCACAATTGAGACTAAGCATCATCGTTGAAATCAACACATAAATGATAGGTATCTTTTGGATTTGAACCTTCACTTAGTGTAAGAAACTCAAAGCCTTATCGAGATTCTATGGTGAAACCAGTCTTGAACCAAGTATCCCTTATGATAAAACCGGAGTCTCCACACATATTGATTTCATAAATCATGTGTTCTGTAGCCAAGCACGTTAATGGCCATGTGCTTATATCCTTGATTCATGAGTCTTCTTTAGAGAATGGTCTTCTTCTCTTAGGAAACGGCCTGATTTCCATACTCATATAGGTAAGTCTCGAAGGTGTTTCTGCGATACACCTTTTATTAATCACAAACTCATTAAGGATTTACATCCGTCCTATTTTCTTGCAGAACCCAGCACTAATTAGAAATGGGAAGTTTTATATTGTGCTCCATAATCTACATCCATAACTTGTTGGTACCACATTGAACCTTGTTTATCTTTTTCAAAACATAGGTTGGGTTTTTGCTATGGGAGATCAACCTTCCTTCACAGACCTTAGTCCCATTTCTTTATACTTCATTGAAAACATTTCCTTTGGGAGACTTTCCATAAATATGTCTGCCAAGTTTTTCTCCGTTTCAATGGCTAACTGTAATTAATCCTTTCTTGAGTAATTGACTTACCGTTCAATGTACAAGACTTGTATGTCTTGACATTTCATTATAAGTATTTGTTAGAGACGTTATAGATCATAGCCTGATTCACAATTAATCAAGACCGCTTGAGATGGCTTCTTCCAAAAATGGGATTTCTACAAATTAGATTCTAAGCCATTCTTCCTCATTAATTGCATCTACTCATGCAATCAATTCTGAAAACATTATTAAAAATGTTCCTATTTGATTTTACAAAATGATTGTAACTTCTTTAGTGATCCTAATTAACATTTACGGTTAATTCACAAGAAGTCATTATAGGATTGCATACACTAGAAGCATAGAAAATTTGTAGGCAACTTACTTGCTATTTCAACAAGCACATTATCACGATGAGTAACTCCTCTACTCATTCCCAATCCTCTACAAATTTATACCCCAAAACATAGATAATGCCTATTTAACATTTTACATTATGTAATGCAAATGTTCATAATTTATGCATCGGTAACATCATAACATCGTTGGATATTTGGTCGCGCGCCCAATCTTCCAATACGTTACATATTCACCGGAATTTTCCTTTTGATGTCATTTAAGACATCCCAATTTCCAGATTTGGAACCATATAATTCTTAATGCAAGAATTATGTTCACATCTAAATGTTTCTCAACATTTATTGATGATTTTGGTTATAAAATAACCTACCGACTAGAAAATTTTATATGACATTCTCATACAAATTCCCCCCCCATTTCATGATAATTTTCAAATGCCAAAAATGCAACTCAATGTCATGAAATACGATCCTTTACAGATTTGCATAGTTGTTTGATTTGATCAAACATATTACACCCATAATTTCAAAATAGAAATCTTCAAATCCCTATCTCATGGACTTGGCTGTCTTTTGTCTTTTGCAAACCTTCTGATTGGTGCTAGAGTATATGATTACATCCAAAATTAGTAAACCATCACCACTGGACATGATTAACCATCATCATCAGACAACACACTTTTCTACTCATGGTACTAAGAAACCAATAGCGTGACAACATATCACGATTCAATCAATTTTTTTTTATTTTTTTTTTTAACATTGAATTTCATATCCACAAGTCAAAATCAACCACAAAGTGGCCCATGTGTTTTACCGATCACAACAAAGAACAAAAAAAACGTCGTCATTCACAAAAAACAAACAATAGTCATACGAAACATTCCTTTCCAGATGAAAGGATACGTCTGTCTAGTTTGAGATCAAAAAAAAAATAAAAAAATAAAGAAGTCAACAATGGCTTGGGAATCCAAACTAGTGTATACGAATCATAAATTATCAGTGGTTAGTTTTGAATTGTAGCAATTCAATTCGTCCAATCCATACTTAATTAGACAACATAAAATTATGATTCATGTATCACGGTAAGATATAGAACAGTCAAAGATAGATATGTACTTATCTGATTCCATGGGAATTTCCTTTAGCGAGAATCTATGCGCCAATCTTTGAAACAACTTCGCATAACAAATACCATGTTCGGATGTTCCCGTTCTTCACCGTAAATTTGAAGTTTATTTTCCAACTTCCCTTCTTTCTCGTTTTCTCTTCTTATTTATTCCTCTCCGCAAAAGCCCAACTTCTGATGGTATAATAAAGCCCAAATTTGACTTGTCCACGTCTCTAACGATTCATAGTATTTCAGGAAAATCCAAGTCTCCGTCATACTTATCCAAGACTCTTTTTTCCCTGAAGTCGTACTTCAAAAAACTCGCATGAAGTTTCATCCACTATTGTTCGAAAAAAATTAATCGTCTAAAATTGTTGGAAAAATTGGGTAAAAACAGAGGATGATAACACTAAAAGAAATTGTTGTACTCCAAACTTTCAAGGCTCATAAAGATTTCTTTTAGACGATTATTTCTACCCTCCCAATATCAATTGGCGATTGCAACATGTATGCGAAATAATGCCTTCAGGATACAATGAAAGCCCTACAACAGAGAAATTGGATTCAAGGTTTGCACCCCTTGACCCAATCAAGAACACACTAGAAAGAATTATGATGATGCTTTAGAAAGAGAGAAAACAGGTTGAATTGATTGTTTTGAATGAGAGAATACCTTCACTACTTATAGGGATATTCATGCCTATTGGAGATGCCTCTTCACTTCCAAAAGACACATAAGGTGTCTATTGGGAATGGTTGTGTCTTGAGGAGTTACCATGGGACATGGGTTGTTAGTGGGGGTATTAATGTGATTCCTCGTGAGAGGATTTGAAGGGAGGAAAATGATTTAGCAAATCAAACTACCCAGGTAATTTTTGGGAAAAATACAATTTGATACTCCCTCCGTCCCACTATTAAGTGACCTAGTTCAAGTTTGCACAATTTTTAAGACAAGCAAGGGGAAAGAGTATCTTTAAGCACTTTTTACAATTATACCCTTATTGATAATAAATAGTGAAATTTTGAAATGATTTATCTCTCAAACTACACCACGGATGTTCGCAAACTTCATACCATTGAAAAGCATTTTAAAACACCTACGTAACGAATATAAACATGCCTATCAAATTATGCATATTTCTTATATTTTTTATAATCAATTAAAAGGGTAATTTAAGAAATATCTCCTTGTTTAGTGATATAGGTCACTTAATAGTGAGAAAAAATCTAAAAGTAAATATGTCACTTATTAGTGGGACGGAGGGAGTATTATTTTGGAATTTATTCTTACAATAAAACTTTTTTAATGTAGTACTCGATAATATAATACTCTCGCTAAAATAATACCCCATCTGTCCGAAATTAATTGAGCTATTTTTTTTTTGTCAATCACCATATTTCAATTCATTCAACTCAAAATACTTCCAAGAATAACAAAAACATCAAAATACAAGATAATTATGCCCCTAATACAATTAAAGGTACCAATTACAAGTATATCGCAAAGAGAAAGAGCAATAAACCGTAAAGATACCCAATTTTTGTTTATGTAATAGGAAAAAAATGATGGTGTTATCCGGAATCAATTCTGACCATTTAATCTGATTTTTTTCTTCTTTAATAAGAGATATTCCTAAAAGAAATGAGTACTTTGCCCGTAATCTTGTATAATCAAACGAACCTATATGCCCTATATCTCTTAGATTGAATAAAGATTCAAAGCAATATCGTGTTGAATGATTGATGTTTTTGAATCGAGAATACCAAGCCACGATCCAACCATGAAGATTTAAAGAAATCGTCCCCAAATCGA
Source organism: Papaver armeniacum (assembly GCA_023531295.1). Taxonomy (NCBI): domain Eukaryota; kingdom Viridiplantae; phylum Streptophyta; class Magnoliopsida; order Ranunculales; family Papaveraceae; genus Papaver; species Papaver armeniacum. The sequence continues at coordinate 80,739 of JAJJWW010018189.1, read as the reverse complement.
AGAGACAATCGCCCAAAACGACGAAGAAAAATCGCCTCAAATGGCGAAGAAATATGCCAAAAGACATAAAAACAATAGAAAACATGTTTTATTTGATTAACTAATGACTAAAACGTAAAAAGGAAAAGAGATCTTGCTCAGATCTAGTCCAAAAAGGACCAAATCTGAGCAAGAAGTCGATGAAAGCTAGAGTTTTTATTTTTTCTTTTGGAGAGAGAAAATGAGAGAGAAGAAGAAAAGTTTTAACGACTACGAGACACTTAAATTAGTGCCCTTATGGTAAATTTTGCCCCACAAATAATTGATCTATCTCACTAATTAAGGGGATATTTCTAAAATTACCCTTTTAATTGATTATTGTTACTATAAGAAATATGTATAATTTAATAGTCATGGTTATATTCGTGACGTAGGTGTTTTAAATTGCTTTTGACGCTATAAAGTTTACGAAAAACCGTGGTATTGTTTAAGAGATAGATCATTTTAAAGTTTTACTAGTTATCATCCATGAGGGTATAATTGTAAAAAAAATACTTCAACATACTACCCTTTTCTCCTTGCCTTAATAATTGTGCAAACTACAAATAGCTCAATTAATTTGGGACGGAGGGAGTAGGATTTTCTGGTTTTGACCCGGTTCGTTAGTGCTAAAATAATAAATTCGATAATATTATGATAATATACTCTAATAATTTATTTTAAACATTATTATGTCCCAAAAACTATATAAAGTACTAACTCTATTAGAAAATAAAAAATAATTTTCATACATAACAAATTTATATGTAAATTGTATGCTAAATGCTATTTATATGAAGCCACTATAGACTCTAGCCTACTATACAAAATTCAGACTGAAATGTAGTTGAGACCGAATCTACAGTCACAACGATTCAGTTACAATTGCGTTCCTTACGCCTATTGAATCTCACAAGACTGTGCATAATTGATTCCCTTAGCCTTTACAGCCTAAGAGTTGCTTCAACTCAATTGAAGACTTTAAAACAATCTTCCTCCCACAGATGCCTATATGTGAATTCTGTTCTGATCAAAGATCAAGGTGAGATAGGAAATCGTTTGCAATAGACAAAGTCTAGCAAACCTCAAAATCTGGTACTTACGACTCCCTAAGAGCAACCTAAATTATTATTCACCTCACAAGTAACTCCTACTACGATTTCAACAAAGAATTGTCATAGAGGAATATACTTGTGGAATCACAAAATCCGAGACGAAGAAACTTTGCGATTTTTATCTATCTCGCAAACTATCAAGATAAAGATAGTTGGACCTGGCTTCACGAATCATAGAGGAATATACTTGTGGAATCAGTAGAAATAACATGATACACGAACTATCAAGATAAAGATAGTTGGACCTGGCTTCACGAATCCCTAAGTGAATTCTTTTTTGTCGCTAAACCTAAAAAAATTTAAACGAGAAGACGACCTAGTTTACAACTAGAACACACAAGAATAGTATCGGGGATTCAAAGATCCATGTTGCTTGAGGTTCTCCTTATATAGACTTTCAAGATCAAGGTATCTTTAGATTTAAGCTAAGGAAGCTTTGGAATCAAGTAATCAATATCCATCGTCAGATGAATAACTTGACTTGATATTAACGTAACTGAATATACACTCTGGTTAGGATGAACTGTAGACGAATCGTGTACAATGACTTGTTCATGAACTTAATCATTTTCATATAACACATTAAGACTTTAATCTTGAGTCACAACCATAGGTTATAATGTGATCAAATATGTCTTAGATGCCTTTTCAGAGAGTTATTCAAATGCCGATTATCTCATAGAAATAATTCTAATGCATATGAAAATATTCGACATGGTAAGTACGTGTACTTAGTACGTGCACCTACATCCAGTTCGTGAGTTATTTTTTCATGGTACATGTACTTTGTATATCCTTAAGACAAAACCCATTTTAGGAGTTCACAAAACTTTTTCGGTATGCATACTAGGTATGTGTACCAACCTGAGTTCATGAGCAACAAAACTTTTTAGGTTAGCATACTTGGTATGTGTAACAAAAATCGTTGCCGAACTATAGCTACGTTGATACGTATATTGGGTACATGTATTGCGGCTACGAACCTATAACAGTTTTCGCCAGTATGTAAGCTGGTACGTGTATTATCTTGTATCCAGATTTACAATAGTTCTATATCTCTCTATTAATCAATTTGAAATATTCCCGAATAACATCTATGACACATATCATTGTTCCAGACTATTTTCAAAAGGTAATTTTGAATCATAATTTAGGTCATAAACAATAAATTGTTCTTAACCAAATTCATCAAGTATGAACAAATGTTTTTAAGCTTACTCAACATTTTTCAAGAATAGTTAACAACATAAACTTGAATCGAAATTTTTGTTATGCATGTAAAATCCAATTTAGTCATGCGACAGTGTCTCATAGATAGAAAGGTGGAAACTTGAGTAATAGGTGGTTCAGTCTTCACTTACCTTTTGTTGATAAAGTTCTCCAAAGGCTTCGATTGATTTTCTCCTTCAAACGGTAGAACGCAGTGATGTGTGGTACTCAACTACACACTTCTATCCTAATCCGAGACTTGACTAAATTTAGACTAGAAATCAAGATATAGTTTTGATCAACTAAATTTGACAACATGCTTAAGATAACAACACTTGTGAGTTCGACCGAGCACTGCTCTAATAGGTGTATCTAACTTTTATCAATATATGTTTTGTCCATATGAATTTTGGTAACCCTAAGTAATTTGATGCTCGTATTATTCATTGTTTTAATTTTATTTTTAAGGTTTACTCATGTTATCACAATGGTAACGGTAGACTGTGCTTTCAGAACAGAAGGATTTGAAGATAATTCTCAATTAGTTTTAGTCGTACATTCTTCTTGTAAAAATTCTATATTCCTACCAAAGGTTGGTGCATTATAGACATTAAACTTCACCGTCTATCAATTTTAATTTTGACTCGTTAATTTCCAGCGACTGATCTTCAAATTGGTAAATAGCGTGTTATACATTTCGAATATGACTTGTTTTTTTTTATCTAAAAATACAACTACGAAAAGGAACATATTTTCAAACATTAGCTTCAAATGCATTGTCCTTTGGGAGCCAATATGTTTTGAGCAATATGTTCCTTTTACGAATTTATTTAAATTTGTAACTATATAGAGCAGTATCAAAACATTTTGTGTTCCTTCTGAAAATTTACATTTCCTGAACTTTTGATTCAATCCTTCCCATTACCTAAATTTTGGTATATGTTTAAATCGAAGGGAGGATCCGTGTAAAATGTTCCTCACACAACATCTCATAATTTTGGCGCCAATTTTACTATAAACTAAAACGAAAATGAAAATATATGCTCTTAAAAAATTCTACATTCCAATAAAAAATGACTATAATCCGAGATATACATTCTACCATTTTAAAAACTAGTCTCTGAAAATAAAATTCGTGTTTTAAAAACTGAAATAAGTCTTCAACCTACCAATTATAATTAAGTAATAAATGTTGGTGTGTATACTTGTAAATTCAACCATTTGGATATGTCCCAAAATTAATATTAATAAAATACATCGATGTTAAAAATCGGAGACTTGCGGGTAGTGATATTTGTAAATTTTATGTATTTGGATAGATCTATAAATCTAAAGAATAAGCCAAAACAAGAATATATTGTATTCTTACTTATTTCTCTGGTTTTTGTACCCCTTCCTCCTCCTCCAAGAAATGAAGCCAATTTGAAACACAATATGAGAGTACATAAGGGTTCTCTTTAACCTGGATAAATACATGAGAATAAGAGGATAGAATTTTTCTAATTTTCTCGAATATAAATCGTAGACCTAGGAAATGAAAAAGCTCGGCTTCACGATTTTTTTTTTTTGAAGCATGAAGATAAATAACAGAAGTTAGGTTACAATTTGTCGTGGGTATGTGTTGCCCACAGAATCATGAAATAGAATTTGACTAATAAAAGATGGGATTGCCTGGTCCCATATTTTAGTTGAAAAATTTCATGTTTGACTTCCATCTGATGCATGGTTGGATAACCCGTCTGCTGCTTGATTTCCTTCCATGTAGTTGTGCTGAATAGTCGCATGTGGGATTTGTCGAAATTTGATCTTTATTTCCTCTATCATTCCCGATATATGCCAAGGTGGTGGAGTAGAGGAGTTGATGAATCCCAGAAGGTTCTATGAATCTGTTTCAAAGAGAACTCTTGGCCATTGTCTTTATATTGTTGTTCTTGATGCTAATAGCAGAGCCCAGGTTTCTGCAGTTAAGGCAGTCGTGATTCCTAGTGGTTGAGATAGAGCCAATATACTTCGTGCGTCAGAATCTCTGCATATAAATCCTGCCCCTGCAAATCCCGGGTGACCTCTAGCTGCTCCATCTGTATTAATCTTAATCCAATTAATTTGTGGGATAGACCATCCTATCGATATTGTTGATATTCTTTTGTCTCTCGTAGGATGGTTGAATAATGGTGCATCTCCTGGTATGATTGGTGGTGAAGAGTGTATTGCTCTGTAGAATTCTTGATGTAGTTTTTGTGCCCAAGCTAGGATTTCTTCTGAGGTTGTTTGCTTTTGTTGGTATATTAGGTTATTCCTAGCTAGCCATAAGGTCCAAAATAGAAAACAGAAAGAGGAGGTTACAGAAGTTGAAGCAGGTTGTTGCAGGATTTGTGATATGGTCATCTGAGGCGTAATTGTGAAAGTGGTGTGGGGGTTGGGGTTTGATGAAGTTGATAGTTGAGTGAGTAAGGTGCTCCAAGAGGTGGTTGCCGTTGGACAGTGAATTAGAAGGTGACTTGATGATTCTAGATTAGTGTTGCATCTAGGGCATATGTCTGAGTTGGTCAGATGGATGTGGTGTAAGAGAGAGAAGGTTGGTAATCCTTCATTGATGGCTTTCCACAGGAAAAGCCGAATTTTTGGTGGACATGGTAAAGTCCATAAGAATTTGGTGGGTGATAGAGGAATGTGAGTTGGTTGATCATGGGTTAGACATTTGTATCCCGATGAGGTTGTGTATTTTCCGTTTTTGAATGTGGCCGGATAATTTTGTCCCGAGGGGCATCCCCAGGGTAGGTGGATGTTCATTATTTTTTGGTTATGGTATTGGGAAGGAGGCTTAATTTTCCTTGATTCCATGAGTGTGAAATTGGGTCTATGATATCTGCTACCATTCGTATTGTGTAGTATTGTGATTGATCTATGTTTGTTGAATGTGGAATCCAATTGGCTTCTATCGGAGTTGATAAACCATTACCAATACGGTGGAATATTAATTGCTGCATGGTGGGGACAATTGCTGCTAGTTGTCTCCATTGAGGACTGGAGGAGGATGGTATGGAGTTAATGCCATGTAGGATTGGTTGCTGATTGAGATATTTTGCACTGAAGAGACTTCCGCAGATAGAGTTAGGTTGTTCATGTAGATTCCAGATTCTCTTCATGAGTAGTGCCTTATTATGGTCACTGCTCTTTCTTATTCCTAATCCTCCTTCGGAAATTGGTTTTTTTATTCTATCCCATCCTATAGGGTGAAGTTTTTTACGATGGTTCTGTCTATAGTAGTTTTTTACCTTTAATTTTTTCTGTCTTATCCTCTCCTTGTTTCTTAAAAGTTCAGTTGTTTCTTGTTGGCATGGTTTCTTAAGACAATGACGAAAGACTACTACTTTTAGGTATTTTTTTCAATTGTATCTTTGGATCAAATGAGATAGTATACTATAATTTAGAAATGACATATCTTTCGATTTATGTCACTGATATTTGTAAATTTTATATTGTTGACAAGCATTTTAAAACACCTATATAACGAATATAACTGACTATCATATTATACATATTTTACACTAAAAGTAATTAATTAAAATGATAATTTTAGAAATACTTACATATTTTTTTATACATATTTCTTTTCGATGATCATTTGCTCAAGTACTTGAGACTTTTAACCACAGGTGATGGCGCGGGTTTTGGTCCTTTACAGCAGAGATTAGCTACCTTGCCTATCAAAGATGGTGCCCTTGGGATTTATACCATGGTGGACACCCGCTCCTACTGCTAGCTTGCTTCTCAGAGCCAAAATGCTTCGGTACAAAAGGTGATCCTTGGTAGCTTGTTCCCAACAGACAAAGGGTCTGCCTATCAGTTGGCTCTTCAGTACTTTATCCAGGAATGTGGACTACCGTCTTCTTATTGCGTCGATGATACTGCCCCCCCTTCCATGCACTCCCTGGCAGTCACTTATTTTGATGCAGTTAAGAAGCGAATCCCAGACCAATTTTCTATGTATGCAAGAGACTCCATTTTGTAGCAGTGAAACCGTGTCAAACATGCACAGGATTATTTGTTGGCAGTACCAATTAGTGGGCTTAATCAATGTCTTGGGCCAAGACAGTTCAGAGATGTTCTTTGCTATCGCCTTGGTATCTCATTGTTTGTTGAGAATGGTCTTTGCTCGAGTTGTAACATATCTATGGATATCTTTGGGGACCACGCTTCATTTGCTAAAGATGTTGGAAGTAAGTTTCGACATGACTTTGTACGTGATATAATCGCTGACATTCGCTACAAAGCTGGTGTGCCTGCGCGTAAGGAAGTTTCTCTTGGGTTTTTGTCGGATGATGACAAAGATTTACGGCCTGCTGATATCCTTGTTCTTAGCTGGGAAAATGGTCAAGATGTTTGTATGGATGTCACAGGTGTCTCGCCCTTCACTGGTGATGGTATTCACTCTTTCGTCCCAGGTAAAGCTATTTCTAGTATCGTTTCGCGTAAACGCACTAAATACTTGGACAAGTGTGTATCACATGTTTATGGTCTGGGCGTTCTGGTCTTCTCTACCTTAGGGGAACTCGGGGAAGATACTTTGTGTTTTTTTAAGCGTCTGAAGAATTGTTTAGTTAGCAACGACGCTAATAGTGGTTTTGGTAGATTTATTTTTCATAGATTAGGTATTGTTGTTCAAAAAGGAGTTGGTGCCCAGCTTGTTGCTAGGTTATCAACCAAGGTTGTATGGCGATCTTAATTTTTCTATAATTTTTTTTTAAATAAAATAAAATAATAAAATAACTCAGCTTTTAGGAAATACTTGCTCTGTCTTTTTGTATTAGTCTCTTTAACAAAATCAAAATATTTAGGATCTCTAAGAAATATCCAAAACTACCTTTGTTAAATGTTGTGTTGTTATTAAAATGAAAATGTATAGTATATAAAAAAAAATACATATTTAGTAACTTATTATTTTCGGACATTCTTGACAAAAAGATAAAACAAATATCTTCATAATTAGATTACAAGACCAAATAGTATATCTTTATGATTTATTAATGGATGAAAATTATATGAATGGATATAAACTTTTTAAAGAATCTAACATTTGTAGTTGTAATTTTTTTTTTTAAAGGAATCAAGATAAACTAGTACAACCGTTGCCACGGTGGGAGGGCCGACCGAAGAAGAATATGAAGATGTGGTTTGTCTTAGATTATTTTCACCCGTTTCAGAAAAAGTGATATTTTCGTTCCGTTTCAGAAAAAGTGATACTTTTACCCCGTTTCGGGAAAAGTGATACTTTCGTCCCGTTTCAGAAAAAGTGATACTTTCGCCCTGTTTCGGGAAAATTGATACTTTCGCTCCGTTCCAGAAAAAGTAAAGTATCACTTTTCCCGAAACGGGGCGAAAGTATCACTTTTTCTGAAACAGAGTGAAAATATCATTTTTCCTGAAACGGAATGTGAAAGTATCACTTTTTTTGAAACGAAAAATTAGTCGATACATAAACGAAAAAAGGGTTGCACTATGTGTTATACATCATTTGTAGTGGTTTGCATAATAACACAAAATTTGTCAATTAACCCAATAATGACAATTCCTGGGTGAAAAAGACATGTAAAATTTGATATTGTTTAAATGGACGAGAATGTAAAAATAGCCAGGATGTAAACAGTTTCATCCTACCCATTTTCAAATATTTTTTCTTATTTTTAATTTACATCAGGATGCATCCAGTTTCACCCTCGCTATTTTTTAAGTTTAAGCCAAGATGAATCCAGTTTCATTCTTGCTATTTTTTGGTGTCCATTTCACCCATACTAATTTTTACTCGTCCAGTAGAACCATGTTTTAAAAATATTTGGACAATTGACCCAATTTCCGTTTGCATAATGGCTATGCATTCAATTTTCGAGAATTGTGTCTAAAGTGAAAGTATCACTTTTCTTGAAACGTGGAAAGTACATCATTTTATTAGTTGCAACGGAAAATTAGTTGATGCATAAACAAAAATATAGCTACATAAAATATTATGTATCCTTTGTGGTGGTTTGCATAATGGATATACATATCATTTTCTAAAATTATGCCTAAAATGATAAATACCTCCGAATTTTTAGTAAAAGCTATAAATTTGATATTGTTGTTTGTTAGAGCTGTCAACGGGGGAAGATACAACCCGGACCTAGCTTGACAAGCCATGGACGGGTTAGGGTCAGCCCTAGCCCTAGTACTGTTCATGTACAAGCCCAAAACCCCAACCCTAGCCCTAGACGGGTTGGCTCTGACGGGTTGCGGGTTGGCTTGTCAAATGGGATGGATGAAACGTAAAATCACTTAAACGTATAAAAAACTCAGTGGGCAGAGGGATTCGAACTCATCCCACCTTGGTTCATATCCGAAAACTATAACCACTCTTCCATTTCGTGGTTGTTGATTACTTTTGCTTGTTATTTTATATACAATTGTATATTTATGTTGGTCAATGCTTTACAAAACGCTAAGAAAGCACCCACTACTCCGTAACCCTAAATCAAATGAAATTTGGATTGTATTAAATCATTTAAGGAATATATATGAACTTTGATTTCTAGCACAAAACCCTAAAATCATCATAAAATTACTAAATTAGAAACTTAAAATTCCTAAACTAGTAACTCACAGGAAATTGATGGGTTGGCGGGTAACCCGCGGGTTGACCCTAGCTCGGCTTGTTTTTACTAGGGCTAGATATGACAACCCTAACCCGGCTTGTTTAGACAACGGGCCAAGCCAAGCCGGGTTGAAACAAGCCAAGCTAGGTCCAACCCGCGGTCCGGGTTAGAAATTGAAAGTTATATTGTTTGTACTCATTGCGTAGATTTTTTTATAACCTTTCCAACGATATAAAATTTGTAAAATTCTAAGGCACGGATTTTTAGATATGTTATATTAAAGTTTGGTTGCCAATTATACCCCTAATAATTGGACTAAAAGGAAGGGATATTTTGGTATTATCAAGTGCACACTACCAAAATCTTTTTTATCAAATTGAACATTTTTGTTAGGTTTAAATTTACAAAAAGTGACCATAAAAGGGACTCCCTCCTTTCGGGCCCTTTGGGCCCTCCGGTCGGTCGGCCCAATAAAAGGAATATAAGTGAATTTGTTTCTTATTTATGGAGATACAGTTTAAGATTTTATTTTAGATTACGTTATACTTGTATTAATTTTATAATTATAGAAAATTAAGGATACATAATCAAAAAATATCACTATAAACCGAAACTAACAAAAATATTTTAAGACCGACAAAAATAGAATAGTGGATTATGGGAAAATAAGCTATTATGTATATATTTAAGTCTAGCAGAATAACATAACACGCCGTAGTCGTTGCACGTTTAGCATTCACAATTTATCCCTGTCAAACTCATCTTGCTGTCCAAAGATTCTCACTATCCCCTTCACGTTTCAATCGAGTTGTGTAGCAATAAATAGACAAAGTTGTTTCTCCCTCACTTCCATCTTTTTCTTCCTTGCTCTCTCTCCCTCTGTCAGTCTGTTTCTTAACTTCCTAAATTATGAGTCAACAATACTTTCAGAGGACAAATTGGTGCAGAGCTCTTTGTGTTTCCATTGCTACCATAACATTAATCTTGTGTAAGTTTCTCATATGTTTTGTCAATCTCTTTTGCTCCACTTTTAGTTGCTATCTTCTTGGAATATTAAGACTAGGTTACTCCGGTAGTTTCTACTTTTGTCCCGGTAATAAGGCTTTAAATATGTGATTAGGATGTTAATAATTTCTAGACTCATCATACTATGATTTTATTGTTGAACGACTTTACCACACTCCTTTTTACATTTGGTTACGTTGTTTGTGATATTACTTGCAAAAGCGTTTGTTCCACAAAAAACGAATTCTCCAATTTAACTAGATTGATTGATCAACTGTCATCTATATTTTTAAATGGCTAGTTATGATGCCGCTCGATTTAAGAATGCTCGTTCCAGTTATTTTTCTTCATTTTGTATAATCATCTCTCCTGCAGGGTAGAAGGTTGAAAAAAAATATTACATTTTGTTTTTTTGTTGTTGGTAGAAGGTTGATTGGGTTTGCCAAAAACTGGAAGCTCCACTAAATTGGTCAACATCATGGGTTTGGTCCATTTGGACTTATATAAAGCTTTATGTCAATTTGACGTGCAAAACTGCAATTTGGGTTTAAAACGGGGGTCCATGTAGCAACAGTGACTGACTGGTGTAGTTTAAGAACCTAATTAGTGTCTTTTTCTTCGTCCATTTTTTTCTTGTTCACTAGCTTGTCTTAGTTTTCAAGCTTAAACCGGCCTTTGATTCCAGTACCTAATTAATCATTGAGTATGACAAAGATTAAGATTATTATAGTAGATTGAATATGACATGCAATGTTTAGCTATATTGGCCCCAAATATATGTTCACCAATGTTTGGCTCAATATTTATTTTTGACTCACAAGAAGACGACTAAAAGCCGGGCCCCTAGCAACAACCAAATTTTTCATTTTCAATTTGATGATTCTATTGGCCTGACACACCATTGATGGTAACATGTAGTTGTAGGTTTGCAAGTAATTGATGATGGTGCTTCTTCGCCAATATTCCGGCGATCAAATATTGAAGTGAACCACTATGAGAAAACCACGACCAAAAAAGCAAATGATCAAGTTGTGGAGTCGGAGCATGCAGTTGTCGCGGCAGATGATGCACGTTGTTCCGAAATTGGTGCAGCAATGCTGAGACAAGGAGGGCACGCGGTTGATGCTGCAGTTGCAACATGTTTGTGTTTGGGCGTTGTGTATCCTATGTCAAGTGGAATAGGTGGCGGTGGGTTCATGGTGGTCCGATCTTCATCCACCGGGAAAGCACAAGCTTTCAATTCTAGAGAAACAGCACCTTTAGCTGCATCAAAGAATATGTATGCAAATAACCTGGTGAACAAGTCCGTCGGTGCACTGTCAGTCGGTGTTCCAGGTGAGATAGCCGGGCTTCATGAAGCATGGTTGAGATATGGAAAATTGCCCTGGAGCAAGCTTTTCCAACCAGCCATTAAACTCGCAAAAGAAGGTTTTGTAGTCTCTCCTTATCTCGAAATGGGCATTAATAGAACCAAAAGTAACATTCTAGCGGATACCATTGGATTAGGAAGAATACTGGCACCAAAAGGAAAATTGTTGCGAGCAGGCGACACTTGCTATAATATAAAACTTGGCCGCACTTTAGAAATGGTTGCAAAAAAAGGGCCTCAAGCATTTTATAACGGGAACTTAGGAAAGAAATTTGTTAAGGATGTGAAGAAGGCTGGAGGGATTATAACGATGAAGGATTTGAAGAATTACAAAGTTGATATAACTGATGCAGTGTCTGTGAATGTCATGGGATTCACCGTACTTGGAATGCCTCCTCCTTCAAGTGGTACTCTAGGGCTCTCTCTGGTACGTAAAAATACTTTGATTTTCTTTTGCTTTTCTCTCTGTGTCTCTTATCTTATGTTTTGCATGTTGATTTATCAGGTTTCAAACATTTTGAGTAGCTATGGGTCATTAGATTTCCTAAAAGGTCCGCTGGGTCTTCATCGATTTATCGAAGCGTTAAAGCATATGTTTGCAATTCGAATGAACCTTGGTGATCCAAAGTTTGTGAACATAACAAAATATGAAGCTGATATGGTTTCGCCATCATTTGCTGCAAGACTTCGACAGAAAATACTCGATAATACTACGTTTTCTTCCGGATACTACTTGCCAAAGTAAGAAATATATGCTGAATGAACATTACTAGTCATTAGCTAACTGACAAAAAATGTAGCTAACGGTTCGTTTTTGATGATCCAATAATCAGATGGAGTCAGCTAGATGATCATGGAACTACTCATTTCTGCATTGTGGATGCAGACAGGAATGCTGTATCAATGACATCCACCATAAATTCTTATTTTGGAGCCGGTTTACTCTCTCCGTCTACGGGCATTGTTCTCAATAATGAGATGGATGATTTCTCTGCACCCACAGAGATATCCAATACTAGACTTCCGCCTGCACCATCAAATTTCATTGCACCAAACAAGAGACCGTTATCTTCTATGAACCCAATTATCGTACTTAAGGTAAAAATATTACTACAATTATTTCGTTCTAATTTTTCTTTTCCATGTCCAATCGGCCCCATTTTCTGATGATTTTTTGTTTTATAGGATAATCAATTAACTGGAGTTGTCGGAGCTAGCGGTGGGCTTTTTATAATTCCGGCCGTTATTCAAGTCTTTCTCAACCATTTTGTCAAAGGAATGGAACCTCTATCCGCTGTAAAACAACCAAGGGTGTACCATCAGGTAAAAGTTGCTAACCAATATCCTTTTTCCATATTGTGCACACAGGGTGGTTAATATATGAGTCTAATGTTTTCGGCATTCTCTAAAATGTGTTCACCTGACAACTCAACATTATATATTAATTAATCAGTATTTATGTAAAGGGATGAGTTTTTTAAAAGACCTTGCGAAAAATTGGATTCTGAAAACTTAAGTTGACCATAAAATTTGCTAATAAAAAATTGGTTTCGAAACAATGTGCAGGTAGTACCAAATGTGGTATTGTACGAGAATTGGACAGTGATTAATGGCGAGCACATTGAGCTCTCAAATAAGAATAAGAGATTCTTGACAGAAAGAAATCATACATTGAAATCTCAGTCGAGTGGAGCTATCTGTCAACTTGTTATGCAAGACCTTGAAAACCCAATTCAGAAGAAGAAAGGAGAAAGAAAATATGGTAATGGACGTGAAGAAGTATTTCACGGAATGCTTACTGCTGTTAGTGATCCCAGGAAAAATGGAAGGCCAGCGGCTGTTTGATTGAATCTGCATGCACATAGGTTCCCACCTAATAAGCAAATGTATTTGCCTTTCGTCATGTTCATCTGATTCTATTTTCCTCTCGAAAATAAACAAATATTTTCTAATAAGAACCGATTAAAGCTCTCTTTCTTTTCCCATTGATTTTATCGATTTATATACTGTCAGTAGGCCAAGTTTTTCTTAACCATTTTATATCATTGGAATGCAAAACTTTCCCGCTGACGTCGAATGACCAAGAGTTTACCATGAGATTATTATTTTAACATTCTACGACATTTAAGATTTACTTAGCGAGATGGAAATCGGATCATTTACCCTGAAAATTTGGGGTGTTTTTTGTGTATTGATTTTCACGGGCAAGGGCTAAGAGCAAGGACTATGACATAGACTCTAAAATAGTCTACCCTTTCAAAATGGACGAGTCTATCATTGAACGTTTATCGATCAGAATTACCCTTTTTGTTGTAAAAAGTTCAAATATGCTTGGAATTTTTTGAATTTTAGACTTTTGGCCATATAAAGTTCAAATATATTTACACGGCTATTCAAAAGCCGTTTGGAAAAAAAAAATAACAATTTAAACGGCAAACAATTTGCCTTCTATTTTAATGTTACTTGTATATGGCAAATTGTTTATCGTACTTCCACTGATTATTTCAAACGACAAATTAATTAGTCGTATAAGGAGGACTTTTACACACTTTTTCGACTGAAAGAGAAGGTGACTGAGTTTGGGGTGAAAGGGGGTTTCTCTCTATAATAGGACCTAATTTGGTCAAATTTAATCAACTCTTTCATTTTGAAAGAGACTCTCAACCCCATAGTCGTTTCTCTAAAAAAAATGAAAGAAAGAAAGAGGAGGAGGAGGGCTTTATATCGACTGGAATACGATACCTTGGACAGCTTTATCTCGTTGAAATCTTGTAATCTTTATTTTGAGATTTTAAAACACTTAATCAAGCAGTTCATGAAAACAATAAGGATTTTAGTCTAACTTAAAACTTGTTCCTCTTAATATGATTCACAATTTCATACAATAAAAAGAAAGTCGAGACTTTTAGGAATAGTTTGTGGTCCAACAATAACGTTGGTAATGTGGTGTTTAAAGTTTTAACTATGAATTCAGTATTTGGGCTTCGCACAACATCATAGATAAAGGAATTGTGCTTAACTTTATGGGTGTTCCTTACCATTATGAGCCCAATAGATCTTACTTTTACAAGACAGTAAAACTGATTTATATTTTTCATTCCAATTGGAAAACATTCAATTTTAATGAATTTGGCCTTGAAATTTTGTAACATTGGTGGTGTCAACAGGTTAACCAGAAAAAATATTTGTTGTCCCAAAGTTTGTAAAGGATGTATTTTCTTTAAAAGTGAAGAATAATTTGCAACAAAAGATATCCAAAAATTTACTAAAAAAATGATTGAAGGTTCATACAACACTATTAAATTAAATTTAGGTTAAACATTATACATTTTTAGAGGATTGTGTGTGCTTTTAAAGATTGTACAATTTGGATAGATTGGTTTAATATTTTAAGAGATACGATTATTTCATTGATGTGACTCTTAACTATAAAAATATGGATTATAAGTTTGTTAACTGTTATAAACTACGTTCTTAGACTCTTTTGTTGTCATACTGCATTTTCTTCAAAGTTCAAGAACCTCAAACCATGTATTTTCATAAAACTCTAGAATTTTTTTATTTTTTTTAATAAAACAATCTTATTATCTTACACTACAATCATCTGTAAATTTAGGGAAAAAAAATCTTCTTTCCTCGACTATGAATTGGAAATCATGGGTTACTATAATATATTTTTTATTTCTTCGCATTGACTTTGGTTAAACGCCTAAAAATGCCGAAATGACTTAGTTAGGAAATAAAGGGATTTAGAGAACAAAACAAAACAAAAATCTTATAAAATAATAAAAATTATATATAAGATCAATACATGTTCTTGTATTCTAAAATATATTATGAGTTTTAGTATCATATGATGTATAATAATTTTACTACCATGAATAAAATAAAACTTTTAAATGAATTTCATGTCTTTCCCAAGTTCACGTTCTTTACCAAGACAAAAACAAGTTCACGTTCTTTACCAAGACATAAACATTATTTTGATTGGTAAGACTTTTTTATTTTTTCAAAACAAGTTTTTGAGAAAACTCTACAAGTAACAATCGAGTTCGAAACAATTCCACATATTTGTCTAAGAATATAATTTGAGAAAGTATTATAAAAACTATCTAAAGAAAAACACTTATATTTATGCAAGATGGGGATGATTTTTTTATATGTTCTCCTATATGTTCTCCTATTGTTTGCATCAAACATGTATTAAAGAGAAAAAAAAAATATTTTTAATAATTTACAGAATTCTCAGGAAAAGGTTTAAATACAGTGGTAAAGTATATATCAACTATTGGACAGAAAATATAGACCTCATAAATCTATTATAAACTAATGGTCTCAATTGAAAAGGTATCTAATAATTGGGTGTTAAATGATGCATCCGTGTTAAAAAGTTACGTTAATAATCTAATGTGGAAAAAATATTTTGTCTATTTCCAAACTATGACTATTAAAACCATTAAATTAACTTGATATTGAATCTCTTTGAATTGTTCTTCTGCAAGACGTATTTTCTCATACTTCTGGTAACAAGATGTATCTCCTAATTTTTTTATTTTTAATCATTCTACTATACATGCACATACTAATATATCACCTATACAGTTTTTATAGTATCTCTTTAGCGCTTAAAAAAAAAAAACTAAATAAAAAAGAGCATCTCACTAATGTCAGGTATCAAACAAAGGAGAAATTATGTTAACAGATTTCTACAACAATTTTTTATATACATTAGCAATTATAATCCTAGGCCGAAACTCTTCATCAACTAAAATATCGTTGCTGAGATTAACTTGACAAATTTCCAATTAAAAAGTTGGTTTTGTTAGACTACTAGATCTTAACCCGTGCCGTAACGGCACGGGATATTTTGTCTCTAATACGATATTGTTCACATTCCTCTTGCTTCATTTTATTCGTGAGTAATTATTTTGATATTCAAATAGGTTTTGGGAAACAAAATGGGTTACCTGATCTTTTTATTTTTTACTTAAGCATGTTATTCCAATTTATTATCTGGACGGAGTAATAATGTTGTGCCAACATGAAAATAAAATAAAAATACAATAAATAAAATTTTACCCCATTTATTGTTCCATCGTACCATAATTTCAAACTTCAAAAAGAATATTTCATCTAACAATACATATACCTAAACTGCCAATCCAACTCCATGATGTTTATGAATACATTTGTTCCGAAATTATTGATAACATAAAATTGAAGAAATTCGTGGATAAAAAGATTTCACACCAACTATGCTAAGTAGTGCATGAATGACGTTCTCACATCTAGTGTTACTCAAGTAATTTGGAGTTTTAAAGAGCATAGTCATTTTGATATTTGTATCTACATAAATTCAACTAACCTTCCGAAAAAAATTTATTAGTTTCAAGGTAGAGCCGACACAAACTTCCCATCGCCTTCAATGTATACAACACACATTGGGTTTAATCGGCCTTGAGATTAAACAAATACCCCAACATTAGTCAAATAATGTCTACAAATACGGGATCGAAACAAAGTGCTAACGGGAAAAATGAAAGACTAACATCAGTTCTACAAAGAAAATACCCTATATGTATCAAAGTTTGTTAACCAAACATGTATTCAAATTAAAAAGTCATCAACTTAACACAAAAATGTAAAAGAACCCAAGTTAAATCAATACTTGCCTAAACAAAACTTATAAGAGAATTTTGTAATTATTAAATACCTTTAAAATCACTATTAGAGATTTAATTGCATGCCTCATTAAAAACCACGGTAGGGACGAAATCACCGTGATTAATTTGTAGATATTTCACTGGATATGTAGCAATTCGAGAGAAGTTTACACTTTGGTGGTGATGCGTTCCATCTAAGTGTTGTTCGATTTATTATTTTTTTAGAAGGTTTCGGTTTTCATTGGAGAAACCGAGAGGGAGCGTTTCATTATATTCATTATCATTCGTAAATCCAAAACCAACTCGCCCTCCGCTACTTTAGATCTCAATACAACCTTAGATTTATCTATTGGACGGAGAAACCTTGATACTAAATATGTAGTTTTTAGTGTTATTTATTATATAACGTGACATCCAAATGTTTTTTTGTTCTTCTTAATTTTCATGTATTTTAACCGAGTTTATATTAGCATTAAGACGATCAACCACATTTCTAATTTATAGTGTTATCCTTTTGTAGCAGCACATAATTAACATAATCAATTACTACTCATCAAAACCGGCCAGTACCACAAACCACCAGATATCTCTTATTTCTCCACCACCACCATTTTAAATTTCCATCTCTCGTAGAATATTTGGCACACTTATAACTTTTGATTCCACACGTCATGTATAAAGTTTAGATTTAACAAACTTAGGTCGTCAATTAATTTATTCAACTATATGTTTTTTGTTAATATTTGAAAATCATGCGTACGAAAGGTTACCAAAGATAGCAGTGGTACCAAAAACAACCATTTTGTCTTATATGATTTGGTATCATCCCAAAAGTATTTGTTGCCCGCCTTTTTTGATCGTGTCAAACCAACTATACTTTTCACAATACAATGTTACCCGTCATGTAAAAAAATTATTATTTTTGATTCAAAAGAAAAAACCAATACCACCGCCATTAAAACCATCCAAAGACCACTATTTCTTCCACCAAAACTAATGTTACCGTCTCCACCACTTAGTAACACCTTCCACCGCTTCCACCACTTACTTCTTCCTCTACTACCACCACCACCACTAATATCTATTGAAATAATTTTTGTCAAAATTATTATTTATTGATGGAGATATGTATTAATATTAATTAAGGGATATTTATGATGATAAATTAATAAATCATTTATCATGAGAAATTAATGAAACCTCAATTAATAAAACACTTATACTAATTAATATTTAAGTTGAACAAACCATAACCATAGATTTATCTTCTCTCTAGACAAATCACTTATACTAATTAATAAAATACTTATACTAATTAATATTGAAGTTGAACAAACAACCACTATTGATTTATCTTTTCTATCAATTCCAACCAAGGTGGAACAATGGTTAGAGGCCACTCTTATGACACAATAGGTCATGAGTTCGAACCTCCCCGTTATAATTGTTGAAATTCCATATCTTAATTTGAGTATTCATTTTTAATTCATAATATTGGAATGAACACCACGTGTGCGACTTGTAGGGTGTGGCAGGGAGAACCACAGCCCTTGATTTATCTTTCCCACGGACAAATCCTGACCACCACTCAGCTAGGCAAACTTAGCCTAGCTTTATGAAACCTCAATTAATAAAACACTTATACTAATTAATATTTAAGTTGAACAAACCATAACCATAGATTTATCTTCTCTCTAGACAAATCACTTATACTAATTAATAAAATACTTATACTAATTAATATTGAAGTTGAACAAACAACCACTATTGATTTATCTTTTCTATCAATTCCAACCAAGGTGGAACAATGGTTAGAGGCCACTCTTATGACACAATAGGTCATGAGTTCGAACCTCCCCGTTATAATTTTTGAAATTCCATATCTTAATTTGAGTATTCATTTTTAATTCATAATATTGGAATGAACACCACGTGTGCGACTTGTAGGGTGTGGCGAGGAGAACCACGTACCCTTGATTTATCTTTCCACGGACAAATCCTGACCACCACTCAGCTAGGCAAACTTAGCCTAGCTTTGTTTTGTATTATAGATAAGGATAATGATAAACACATTTTGATTATGCAGAAAATTCTCGCTTTGCTGATAGGAAACAGTTGTAAACCAGAATGCAAAGTGTATGACAAGATGTCAGAAGCTCACTTTTATTTTTACCTTTTTGTTGTTAGTGGATTTAACTACTCGATGAGATTTTTTATTTTACTCAATTCATTTTTTAAATTGATGGTTGTAGAAGTGAAATGTTATTTATTTTTTATTATATATATATATATATATATATATATATATCAAACTATTGTCCATACCTGTTTCGTTGTTGTGGAACTTTAAACTATTCGATTAATTCTTTATATTAATTCATTTCTTGAATATTTCTTGTATTTTTTCTTTTGTATATTTGTGTTGCAGTAGTTGTTAATCGAACTTTTTTTTTGTCACCTTTTCGTTGTTAATGACAATTTGAATTGTTTGATTAGTTTTTTATTTTAATATTTTTTTCACAATTGATGGTTATAGAATTTAATGTATGTAGTTTTGGTTCAATAGTCGTTGTTCATACTTTTGTTCTTAAACTCTCATAGTGTGCATGCGTATGATTCGTAAATAGAGAATTTGCCACCTCTAAAATCCCCTTCATATCTGAGAACGTGATCTTCCTTCAGCGACTTCTCAACGACAGTGATGTTGTCTTCTTCCACAATAGCAACTCTACGATTATTATATATTCCATTCCGGATTGTTGTACCATATTTCACAGGACCTAATATGATTACATCATGTTTAACTTCCTCCGTGGAAATTTGGTCTCATCTTTCTCCATGATTAAGAGAAAAAAAACTAAAGAGGAAGGGGATAAAGGGTGAGAGAAACTGAAGAGTGGGGGAAATAAGATTGAAGTTTCATAAGAAAAGAAACCCTAAAAACGTATTTATGACTTGTTTCACCTTGAACTCGAATCAGTCAATGTCGGTCTACGAGTCTTGACCGATGTCCAACGACATCTTGCGTGTTCTAACCCAACAACGTTAATTTTACAGTATCAGTGGTATATATATTTCTGTGTTCGTGAAATTTACTCTCACAATCACGTCAGGGAAGGAGCCATAATTTTGAAAGAGAGGGTGCAAAAAAATTGCGCGGCCATATAAAAGCATTAGCAAAAAAAAGTCATAGCAACTAAATTACAATGTAAAAGGTGCAACCTCAACCGGTAAAAGGTCGTGGATGAGGATATATGTTTCATTTTGGTTTACAAATACAAATTTCAAACATTTTGTGTGCTTATAGATAGTGTCGCTGGATAACTTACTACAACAGATAACATTCAAACTCGATTTGCAATAACTTTACTATAACAGACCTCAAAGTTATTTTCCAAGTGGCTAATTGTAATTAATTAGTGTGTATTACATATTATCCTTCATATTTACACTAAATGTTTACCTTAACTCAAGTCAACATAAGTTGATAATGAATGGTAGAGCAGCTGAAGATGAAATAGGCTCTAGTGTACTCTGCAACTTGGATACAAATAAAATGGTCAATAGAGTATCATGCCAGACATGACTAGGGAAAAAAATGAAACACACTACAAGTTCTTACCAAAGACACAAAAAGATTATCAACATGCTTCGCATTTTGTCATCCGCAAAATATATGATCATTCCATCGTAAGAAACTTCTGAATTTGATTAGGAGTTCCAACCTAATTAAAATAAAAAGGTATACTAATAAATCCTGTAGTCATGAAAAGTGAACAGTCGGGTCGATGTTCACAACCAAAAATCATTGCTAAAAAATAAAATTCTTTGAGACGTCTTGTCCAGCATCTCTTGGAGTGTTTTACCAATAGAACCACAATAAAAAACAGTTTAGTAATTAGCTCTTGTACTTATACCAAAACACTAAAATTTAACATGAACATTGACCTTTTTAATTTAGAGTATGAAAAATTTTGAAATCAAATTGAACCACATTTATTTGATTAAACACTAGTAAGAAATAATAAATGTCTGATCTCTTAATTTTTTGATTTATACAAAATGCCCATAAACTTAGCATGATTTAGATCAAATCTCCAAAATCAAATTGGGAGAAGAATATACTTGTACCGGTGATGTAATTTACTAGACTCAAACGATAAAGAAGATAATCAAATTATTAGTGAATATGTAAATGGAAGAAACAAGAAAAACAAGTTAACAAGTTGCATTTTGTTCGGGATTTTAGGGTGTGCAAACATGGTGAAAAGACGAGGGTACCCAAATTAACCACAATCTTTAATTTATTCACCTATAAGTCCTCTTACCGAAAGTGATTGTCTATGGACAAAGTCGAGACAATACTACAAATCGGTATTCACACTTTGTGTGATTGTTTATGGATACGAGACCGGGACAATACAACAATCAAAGTGTGATTACTTGATAATAGGTTCGGACTTAACCAAACTCTATAGGGTCACTATCAAGTAAAGCGGAGTTAACATTTGTGTATTTTACTTCTAATTATAATAAACAATTATATTTGCGGAAATAGAAAAGTAAAAAACACAACAAGATTTTGTTAACGAGCAAACCGCAAATGCAGAAAAACTCCGGGACCTAGTCCAAAATTGAATACTCTCAGATTTAAACCGCCACACAAAATCTAAACCAACTTCGTATAGGTGAGACCAAGCAACTAACCCTAGTTCACTTAGTTTCTTCAGTATCCATATGCTTCCAAATAAGTTTTGAATTGGTTCATTTTTATTCCAAGACAACTACATTTCCGTTGCAAAAATTCGCGTCGTCCCCTGTCGCAATAGCTGAGTGCAGTTGCGACCCCGATTTGCAACAACTGGAGCCAGTTGCTAAAGTCCATTTTTGGTGTAGTGCTAGTACATAATCAAGCGACTCTTAGATGATTTTTGATTCACTAAAATATGACAACCAAACTTGACATACCAACGCTTGGTGGGTTCACCGAGCTATGCTCTAACGGGTACATCAATTTAGAATTTCATGAATGCATGGTCTATAATCGCTCGAAAAGTCTCAATTCATCATAACATCTCACCTCTTCCTATTTTTGAACCATTGTGGTCTCTTGTTGGTACAATTTACTCTATTCTTCTCCCTTTCTCATCCATCGATAAGTTTTTCGTAGAAACGTCTATTCCACCTCCATTTTAAGAGAGAATCTTTTATTTTACACCAAAAAACATCGCAAGACTTAAAGATAAAATGGCAAATTTATCAAAAAGTAATGATATCACTCAAAATATTTCGTCCATACATGTTGTTTTGGCTCATGTATGGGTGTCGGGAACACATGTGATGCGGTTAAACCCAAATAAAACTACAACATGTAAGTTTGTAATCGGGAGAAGAGCTAGGTTATATCCACAATTACCCAATGTTTACTTTGGGAGTGCATTCATTTCTGGGGATGCAACTACAAAAGCCGGGGAGTTACTGGAGATAGGATAGGGATGCTTTGTTGTTGAGGCAAGTGACTATGTCAACAATAACGACTCAATTCAAAGTTACCGGAAGTCATGGATCAAGAAACCTGTTGCACTCTATAGAGGACTTGGATTTGTTATCGTTCAGTAATTTGAGGGTTGGATCATCACCTAGGTTCTATGTATTTGGCAATGACTTTTGATTGGGAAGACTGGTGGGGCCCCGCTCTGGGGTCAACAAAAAATATGAGGGAAATATTTGTACAGAACCAGGCCCCGTGAATCGGACTAAGTATTGATAATTTTCTTTCATCCGGAATATTAAAAGCCATTGTGAATAATGTTGAGTTCCCGAAGTTTGCAACTATTCGAAAGGGGGTAAGTGCTTGTGATGGGAATGATAAACGCCACAAATATAAGATATAAATACAGTAGGGAGTATGTAGGATCTTAAGATAATTGGTAATCATTTTTTTGATCGAATTTTAATAATTTGTTAAATATATGGAAGTCCCCATTTAGTAATACCCAAAGTAACCAATAAAGTATAAATCTAAATTAATGTGCCGTAATTCTTATTATTATAAATATCTAAATTGAGTTAAGCACCAAAATACAAATCAAACGGCATCAGGATTTCCATCCTTTCTCGGATTACTGATAACATTAAGAATACCATGAAGAACACTTTGATGGTGATCATTTGCATTAAGACCTATTCTACCTATCTTCTATGAGGTTTGAAAAGTTTGCACTATAAGTTGATAAACAACTCCACCTGGTAAACTCACAATTCATGTCCTCTCTCCTTCAAGAAACTCATATTTCTCCCCATCGATGGCGGTAAAGTTAACAAACAATAGCACATTTGGGATTAACTGCACCACCGCATGCACAAAATATAATTAGAAACATTCTTAGTTACTAGAATTCATGAGCAAGAAGAAGGAACTACCCTGAATTCAAGTCTATTTTTCTAAGAGGCTCACATCAAAGATGTAAAACAAAAATTTAGATGGATAACGAAGAACCTCATGGGAGACCCTTGGATGCACAAAGTAGTAGAGAATATTTATCTTAATTTCTCATTAACACCCATATTACACTATGTGTATGTTGGTTAAACACTCTATTACAGTTTGTATTTGTTTCTTTGTCAGTCTGACGTATATAGTATTCATTGGTCATGTCTGTTGCGTATTGAAAAACTTGTCATGTGTTGTAACCTTCTTTTTTTTTTGTCTGTATAAAAGCATGACTCGGTGTCTCTATCTGGTTAAAAATCAAAAAATATGTTTCTCCATTATACTATGGTATCAAACAAAACCTAGGGTTTCTAATCCACTTAAATCCTATTAATTCCACCATTATTTCTCATTCTACAAACATCTTCTACAATGTCAAGAACTCAAGAATCTACGTCTAATACATCTATTACTTCAATTCCTCTATATACTTTATCAAACATCATACCTTTCAAACTTCAAGAAGATAATTGGTTAACCTGGAAGACTCTAATCACTCATGTATTAAAGTAATTTCATGTTACAGGTGCTATCTCGTGTCCTAAACAATTTGTGTCCATGGAGACAAGAACATCTCAAACTTTAAATCATTTGTATACATCCTGGCAAGATACATATACTACGATCCTTCTTCTTCTCAATAATTCCATTTCTCCATATGTCTATCTCTTATGTTGATGAATCTACAACATCAAAAGAACTTTGGGGTACATTAAAAGAAAATTTTGGATCTTCATCATCAACTCATGATATTAATTACAAACCAAACTCCAAATCTTCAAATTAGGTACCTCTTATGTTACTACTTACATTTCTGAAATAAGCAAAATTCGAGATTCTCTTGTCACTTGTAGATCTAAAAGATAGTGAATTACTTATTTCAGTTCTTAAAGATTTACCATTCAAGTACTTTTATTTTTGCACCTCTATTAGAGTTTGATATCCACATGTTTCATTTAGAAACCTACACAACCTATTGTTAAGTGAAGAGATTATCATTTATGAATGTAAGCAGAGTATTTTATCTGATGTTACTTCTAATAGATTTCTTGCAAATTCTTCTACTTCTCATCCTTATAACCAAAATACAAATTCCAATCATCAAATGATTTCTCGTGCTGGTAGAAGTAACAATTTTTGTGGTAGAGGTAGAGGAAATTATCAAGTTAGAGGTGGTGGTGGTCATTTTTACTCCTTTATATGGTAATTCTGCTTATTCTGGATCAACTTTATATCCTGGTTCTACTTTATTTCCAAGGATGGGCTATGAATGACCAACATGTCAAATTTGTTTCAAATATAGATATTTTGTTTTTGAGTGTTGTCACAAGGGAAATTTTGCTTTTCAAGGACATGATGTTCCTCAGAACTTTTCGGCTATGATGACTCATAATAATTTTTGTGTTCTTGGTAAGAGTCTCTAGTACTTTGATACTGGTGCTACAAATCATTTGGCTGCTAATATGAATAATTTGCATACTTCTGCTCATTATCATGGTCCTGACAAGATAAATATTGCATCGGGTGAAGGTATGTCAGTTTATCATTATGGCAATTCAGATACTAGTATTTCACATCATGATTTTAAACTGAACAACATCCTTCATGTTCCTAAATCATCAAATAATTTTATCTTTGTGCACAAGTTTGCTAGTGACAATACTTGCTCTCTAACTTTTGATTATAATGGATATTCTATTAAGTATCTCAAGTGAGGAAGAATATGATTCAAGGTCCAACTGAAAATGGACTATCCTTTATACTGCTATACTTCCATACATTTCCAATCACCTACAACATCAACTAGTTCTGCTTTTTCAACCATCAAACATTCAGTTGAGACTTGGCATAAAAGACTTTGGCATTCTTCTTTTGAGTTTATGTGCAAAGTCTGTAAATCTTTAGGTTTGAATAATGTGGCCACCAAGCCTTTGTTCTGTAATGACTGTCAATTATCTAGAAGTTATAGACAACCTTTTCCTATTTCTTTTTTTGTGTGTCAAAATATCCTTTATAGTTGTTGCATATCGATGTTTGGGGTCCTGCTCCTGTTAATTCTGTGAATGGATATAAATAATATGTAAACATAGTAGATGAATTTTTTTAGATTTTGGTGGGTTTATCCACTAAAGCGTAAGAGTGATTTCAAGACTATTTTTCAGTACTTCAAATTTGTTATTTCTTTGGCTGTTTATTTCAATTGGGACATAAAACAAATAAAGGTAAGTAATGCTTTTCTGCATGGAGACTTACAAAAAGAAGTGTGCATGGTTCAACCACCTGGGTTTGTAGATAAAGAACATCCATAGTATGTGTGTAAAGTGCATAAGCCTTTGTATGGACTCAAATAGGCCCCTATAGCCTGGTATAAGAAATTGCTTGAAGTTTTTTTTTTTCAATTAGATTTCAAACCATCTTTATATGATACTTCTTTATTTGTTCAAAAAATGGGTTTAGGGATTACTGTCTTGGTGTATGTTAAGACAAACTTATTGCAGAGAGACTTAGTTGTTATTGTGATGAGGTTATCTCTTATTTTAACAAACTTTTCCATGTACATGGAAGTTAAGAGAAACAAAGCTGGTGAAAAGACGAGGGTACCCAAATATACCTCAATCTAAAAAAATTCCTACCTATAAGTCCTTTCTCCGAAAGTTATTGTCTATGGACTGAGTCGAGACAATACAACTAATCGGTTCACACTTCGTGTGATCATATATGGATACGAGATCGAGACAGTACAACAACGAAGTATGTTTACTTGATAAAAAGGTTTGGACTTTTTCAAACACAATAGGATTACTTATCAAGTAAATAGGAATTAACGTTTGTGTAATTTACTTTAAATTATAATAACAACAATTATAATTGCAAAAAATAAAAGTAAATGACACAGCAAGATTTTGTTAACGAGGAAACCGCAAATTCAGAAAAACCCCGGGACCTTGTCTAGAATTGAATACTCTCAGGATTAAGCCGCTATACAAAATCAAACCAACTTCGTATAGTTGAGACCAAGCAACTAAACCTATAGTTCACCTAGTTCCGTCTGTATTCCCACGCCTCCAACTTATGAATAAGTCACGTACTTGGAACAATTCCTTTGGTTTGTATTCCAAACAGTAAAGGAACAACAAATCTTTTTGGTAGCAACTCTTTTCAACCAAGTGATGTGAGTTCGACAAAGGCTCTTCTATTTATCTCAAAAACTCATTCGTCGGGTTCTTAGATATCAACTACTGAAATAATTGTTAAGATTTTGCAATCAATACTTTGAATCACTAATTGATGCCGATCTATACAACTAATCAATCTAATGTACCACAAGGATAAACCGATTATAGTTGGATCCTATATACCGAAACAAGTATTGTGCACACCAAAGATTATGAATCCCAAATCAGAAATCTTCAATATCTTCTTTGTCTTCCAATATTCTTAGATCTTCAATAAACTCCTGCACACAACAACTTGAATCTCTTGTGATCAATCACGCCCATAAGGCATCAGTAAGCCTAGACGACCAGTCTTTCCGATTAGGATTAACTGTTTTCTCTAATATACATTTTATCTCCCTATTGGAAACCTCTACTTGACCACTAGTCTGTGGATGATACGGGGTAGCTACCTTTTGTGTAATACCATATTTCTTCATCAAAAGCCTAAAAGGTCCATTACAAAAGTGTGACCCTCCATCACTAATTATAGCTCGCGGTGTACCAAAACGTGTAAGTATATTATCCTTTAAGAACTCAATCATAACCCTATGGTAATTGGTCTTACACGCAACCACCTCAATCCACTTAGAGACATAGTCTATAGCGACAATGATGTATAAGTTACCAAAAGAATTGGGAAACGGACCATAAAGTCAATACCCCACACATCAAAGACCTTGACAACTAAAATAGGGTTCAAGGTCATCATGTTACTACGGGAAATGCTTCCTAATTTCTGGCATCGTTCACAAGTAACACAGTAATTGTGGGAGTCTTTAAACAATGAAGGCCAATAGAACCTACACTACAATATTTTAGCAGCAGTCTTCTTAGCACTAAAGTGACCCCCACAAGCATGATCATGACAAAAGGAAATAATACTGGACTGGTCACTCTCAGGTATACATCTCCTAATAATCTGGTATGGACAATACTTAAATAAATAAGGATCATCCCAAAAGAAATGTTTAACCTCGGATTAAAACCTAGAATGATCTTGTTTACCCAAATGTTGGGGCATTCGACCAGTAACAAGATAGTTCACTATATTCGCATACCAAGGTAATTGGGTAACAAAGAAAAGTTTCATCAGGAAAACTATCCCTAACAGGAGGAGAATCATCAGGGGTATCCACAACATGCATAGACAAGTGGTATGCTACTACATTTTCTGCACCTTTTTTGTTTCTAATGTCTAAGGAAAATTCCTGTAATAAGAGGATCCATCTAATCAATCTAGGTTTAGTATCCTTCTTGGAAAGAAGATACTTCAAAGCAGCATGATCGGTGAAGATTATGACCTTAGATACTAAGAGATACGGTCTAAACTTGTCTAAGGGTCTAAGGCAAACACAATGGCTAACAGTTCCTTCTCCGTAGTGGTATAGTTCAATTGGGCATCATTCAGATTTTTGCTAGCATAGTAAATCACATGAAGTAATTTGTTCTCCCGCTGACCTAGCACAACACCAATAGCATAACTTGAAGCATCACACATGATCTCAAAAGGTAGGTTCCATTTGGGTGCCTGGACTATGGGAGCGGTAGTGAGTAAAGTCTTAAGCTTCTCAAAAGCCTCTAAACAAGCATCATCAAAGACAAACTTAACATCTTTTGCAAGCAAATTGCAAAGAGGTCTAGAAATCAAGCTAAAATCCTTAATGAATCGGCGATAAAAACCTGCATGCCCTAAGAATGACCTAATATCTCTTACGGTTTTTGGGACCTGTAAATTCTTAATAAGGTCAACTTTGGCTTTATTTACCTCTATACCCTTAGAAGATACGATATGCCCTAAAACAATTCCTAAACAAACCATGAAATGACATTTCTCCCAATTGAGCACTAGATTCTTTTCCTTGCACCTAGTCAACACTAATGACAAATGATGCAAACATTCATCGAAAGACGAACCAAACACTGAAAAATCATCCATGAAGACCTCTAAGAACCGTTCTACCATATCTGAAAATATGCTCATCATGCAACGCTGAAAAGTTGCAGGGGTGTTACATAGCCCGAAAGGCACGCGTCTATACGCAAAGGTACCAAAGGGACAGGTAAAAGTGGTTTTCTCCCCGGTCTTCTCGGGGCAATAATGATCTAATTATAGCCACAAAGAGCCATCTAAAAGCAAGAATGACTATGTCCAGCTAATCTCTCTAGCATTTGGTCGATGAAGGGAAAGGGAAAGTGGTCCTTCCTAGTGACCTTGTTCAATTTCCTATAGTCAATACAAACACGCCAACCTGTGGTCACTCGGGTTGGGATTAATTCATTATTATCATTCTGGACTACAGTAATACCGGATTTCTTGGGAACAACCTGAACGGGGCTAACCCACTTACTGTCTGAAGTATGATAGATTATAAAAGCAATGATGACTATGTCCAGATAAAAGTATTTGATACAAATTGTGACCCACTTATCAGATCGTTATTGGCTACAACCGGATTTCTTGGGATCAACTTAAGAACCTCGGTTCGAACTACTTCTTTCATATTAGGGTTAAGTCGACGTTGCATCTCCCTAAAAGGTTTGGTGTCTTCCTCTAAATAAATCTGATGCATACAAACAGTAGGACTTATGCCCTTAATGTCTGCTATCACTACACCATTTTTAGGGATTAGCAACGGAGCCTAGACGTTGTTGACCAGGGTCGCAACGACAGGTTGACGTTTCAAAACACGATATTGTATTTTTTCGCAACGACATAAGCTCCGTTGCGACTCTTGGTCAGCTACGGAGATTCGCAACCTACTGTGCCATTGCGACCCTATTTATTCGCAACCAAGGTCTGCCGTTGCTAAGTTGTTTCTAATTACAAGAATACCACTACCCGGAACTAAAATGTTATTGGTTATGGTTCTAATTTACTGGTTCTGGTTCTAACTTAGCAACAGATGTACCCAGTTCCCCACATTCATCATTTCCACAGATATACATTCATTCATTCAACATACATTCATTCATTCATTCAACATACAAAACTGTATCAAATTGTGAAAATGGATTCTTCAATTGATTTTAACAAAAAGTATGAGTATTTGATACAAATGTGTTCTAAGTTTCACAACAAACTAGTGTACACATTAATAACATACTTGGTTCCTAAGTTCAGTTCATGTAAAGTTACGAAATTCCTAAGTTCTTCTAACTTAAATCACTATAAGGAGATACTACATAAACTTACAAATCTTGCAGCTGCTAAGGGA
Organism: Papaver armeniacum; assembly: GCA_023531295.1. Lineage (NCBI taxonomy): Eukaryota > Viridiplantae > Streptophyta > Magnoliopsida > Ranunculales > Papaveraceae > Papaver > Papaver armeniacum. The sequence continues at coordinate 50,808 of JAJJWW010018189.1, read as the reverse complement.
CCTAATGGTTGTTGCTTTGTTCTCCAACTTTTCTGATCTCATGAGCATCATTCAATCACCTTGCGAACAAAGCATCACAAATTCTTCTAATCAGATATCCAGTATGCTTATAAAGATTGAGTCTAAGACTAATAGGTTATATAATCAAATCAAAATAACCCACATACTTCACAGTTAAGGAGCAGGTTTGGAGTTGGATTATTTTTGAAAAAAAGAAACAAAAGATGTAACATACATATTTACAACATAAGTTCACAAATAGAAAAAACCTAACCTGAAGGAAAATGGTATGGGCTTCCACGTTTTCCTATGCCAGCACCACGCCAACCTCTGTCCGAATAAAATAAGTATCTGAATGAGAAAATGGAGCCACCATAAGGACGTCGTCCTCCATAAGTATCAAGATGGTTTGGCACGAACTCTTCTACTGTCAAGGGTTTATCTCCAAGTATATGTCCATTCATCGCAAGAGCTTTTGGGAGAGCTCGGGGATCGACAAACTCAATGATAGCATCCCTGCAAACAAAAAAGCGCCAAACATTATAGTGGGACAACAAAAAACATCAAACAAGACATGAAACTCATCAAGTTAACCACAAAACAGATTAGATTGCTGTTTGAAATCAAGATATGGCACTGATCATAACCACAAATATTTCAAGGGATTGCAATGCACAACTGTGATATAAAATCTACTAACCCACAAACAATCCTATCACTACTTATATGGTTCTGTTACTCTTGCTATCAATAGACATATGGTGCAAGTCCATACAACAAGCTTAATGTCCTACCTGATGGCGAGTTCAATTTATGTTGATCGAAATCCTTCACATTCTAAATTTTCACATCAGGTCTTTTTAAAGATCATACGTACGAAATCAAGAATCTCCTGCATTGATCACATGCTTTAAAGTCTAAATTACATAAAAGTAACGAGATAATAACATACCTTGTTTGTTGATGCAGAAGTTGGAACTTCAATATTTAGTGAGCAACTTCTAGGGAAAACCTCCGCTTCAATATCCCTTATTTCCACATGTATTAATGGCGAACACATATCGGTTGCTTCACTGAAATCGCTTTCTTTACTCTCATCCGTCTTCCTAGAAAATATGTCACTCCATAAAATATACAACAAGAGCATCATAGAACTTAAATAATGCTGCTTTACAAAAACGAAATTATCACTGACCAGTCCAATGAGATTGAAAGAGAAGGTACTCAAGAGATCAAAGAAACTCTAGCTCCTGCAACAACACCTGAGCAATAACTGGTGATTTTTCACATAAAACATTAGAAACAGTCTAACCAGTCCACTAATCACCTACAAAATTAAACCAAAACATAAATAAACATCTTTTAGTTGAAACCTAGTATCCTTCAGATGGTCCCTATATTCTTATGAAAAGATGATGAAAACCCTTACTTTCATGTTAGGGAATTTGAAGAAGTTTGTAGAGCAATTAAGATTAAAGACCTTAGTGATGAAGTCTTGAAACTTAGGATGTTCCCATCCTTAACAGATAAAGCCAAGTCCTGGCTGAATAACCTACCATCTGGGTCTATAGAAACATGGGACGAACTTACTGCTGTTTTCTACTTAAAGTTTTTCCCTAAGCATAGAACCGCATCTTTTAGGAAGAAAATTAGTTCCAGTGTGCAACAAGAAGGAGAATACCTTTATAGGTTTTTAGAGAGATATATAGGGACCATCTGAAGGATACTAGAGAGATATATAGGGACCATCTGAAGGATACCAGGTTTCAACTCATAATTATCCGTAGAGGCTGGCAATTTAATGCACGAAGCTCAATTGGTCCTAGTCGGGTACATGTAATCTTTCGAATTAGTCATTGCTGGCACAGCTGAAGTACTAGGGGTACTTTCCTCATGAAGAGACAGATTCTCAAAACTTAATTTTCCAAAAACGGGGCTCTCAAAAGAAGAGTCTTTGAGCTCCCCGCTTCCACAAGAAGAATTACTAGGTTTTTACTAATCAATCGACCTAGATTGTCTCTTTCCCAAGCCCGCTCTCTAATAACCTCGGGCATACACTAGAAAAACAAAATTAAAAAGAAAAGTCCTAAAATGAAGGGAAGTTCTAAGAAAACACAAAGAAGGCTGACTCCACCACAACAAACCTACTGATTTCTAGCAAACAAAAAGCATGATGGCTCCACTTAGATTGTTTCTAGACTAGCTTCTAATCCTTCAAAAGGGAATTCGTTACAATTTAAGCAAACCCCTATAGAATCAATCTGAGTTAAAGTAAGTTGAATAGAGATGACGAAAGCTTAGTGGAGCTTTGATACCCAAGGCCTGACCGGCATTACAAGGCGGCGCATTCAACTCACAGAAACTATCATGAACTTCAAAGTATGCTTAAAAAAGAGTAACCAATATTTTTCGAATAACTTTCCTATTAAGCTCGTTACCCTATCGGTCTCGTTCTAGTCAGTATTTTAAGCTTGGGTTCGCGTTTGGTATCGTTTTCATAAGGCGGGCAAGAAGAGAACGGTGATGAAATCTGAACCCTTATCTTGTATGGCCAGGCCTTGCCCTTTACTAGGAAATTAAAGTAGCCGTATTCAGTTCCTCGACATATATGCAAACGAAGGAATACAGTAACCCGCTGACAGGGGATTCGCGGGTGTTTCGAAAAACTTACCTTCCGTACCAGACAGGGGGAAAAACCGTTGTAGTCGACTCGGTCCATGACTCCTATGTCATGTACGAACCCGAGGGGCTGGGGCGATATCGTAATCTCCGTCCTTCTCTGCAAACAGTTTATATTTAAAACTACCCTCCCGTAGGGTTTAAAAAAATAAATAAATATAATTTCCCAAAGTTTAAAGTCCAAATTCCAAAAATACAGTGCAAAAGAAAAAGGTAATTACAAGAATATAAGATATCCTAATACAATCTAAAAAAATAAAATAAACTCTTTTTTTTTCTTTCGCTCTTTTCGCTTTGTCTTTGACTCCAAATCTTTAAGTATTCACCAGAAGCTTTGGCAAATTTTTCTTTTGCTCCAAATTCCAAAATCTGTAATGCAAAGACAAAAACCCAAAAACGTAAAGTAGAACAAATAAAATAAAAACAAGAACCTAAAAATAAATTAAAAACTCTAGACTAAAGACAAGTCCGCGTCGGCAGCGCCAAAAATTGATGATAATTTCAAAGTTGTTGTAGTATTTGTTCATTCAAGACTTGTGAAAGCAATTGATTTTAGACTTAATTTTAAAACTAAAAGTATAGCAAACTTAATTCAAATTTAATTTCAAGATTTTAAAGAGGACTGAGGCTAAGAATTCCACTGCCACATAGATTTGATCATTATATAAAATAATATTAGATCCCAATTTTTTATTAATATGTTATTAATCTCCTTTCAACTCGCTTTAATCGGTATGATTTGCAAATATTAATTGTAATTACTAAGCATAGATTATCATTTTATTAAAAGCATAATCTATCAAAATAAATAATAATTAATTAAGAAAGTCATTTAACTCATAAAATTGTGTAACTAAGTAGAAACAATGATCTAGCAAGTTAAATAAAATAATAAATATGGAATTGTCAAAATATTAACGATCATATATACGTGAGTAGCTTCCTCCGTTTGCCTTAGTCACCGAAATAGTTAGCCGCTCATGGTGGTAGAACACATATTTGAAGTGAAAATGTTTTCTTATGAATCATAGCACTCAAATATGATCACAAATGTATCAGGATAAATCACAAATAATGTGGACTAGTAAGAAAAACTCTCACAATAAACCTCAATTTACAACTTCTCTCAATCTCTCTAGGCTTCTAACTTTCCGTGTGCCAAAAAGATCCCCTTCATTGCTCGAACTCCTCCACTTTTATATAGCTGATGTTTCCTTTTTCATCACTTGGAAAAATAATAAAATTGTTTCCATAGTAGATATATTCTTGTCGCAATTCCCGTTCCTTAATTAAGTGACGAAATGTAAAGCAGGCTAGCTCACGAATTGCACGAGCAAAATGGAACGAATTAGGTAAGTACTTGGTTGACTTTTCCTTTATCACATGCAAAAGTGTGGTACCATCTGGACTCCAAGTGCTTCCCAAGAGTAAGTATGTGTTGGTGGTGGTATATTTCCACTAAAAACGTGAGAAGTAAGTGCTAACATATGCATGCACAATTAAAGTGACTTCTCAACCATTACACCCCAATAACAAATCTTCTGTTTCCAAGTCAAGTGGTCCCCTTAGCAAGGAGGGAATTGAGGATTTCGAATTCCACCTTGTATCGTACAATGTCCTGACCTCCCGGTTGGTTTTCACACCAATACTCCCCATGTACAAATGGGCTTATCCAATTCACTCCCCATGCCCAGTATGTACGCGTAGAAGCCCAATATATCAAATTATGCCGAGTTCTCCACCGTAGCTATTTTTACCGGTACACCTAAAAATACAAATAAATAAATAATATTAATGCAAAGGAATAACAATGTATAGAAAATGAGACTAATTAAGACGCAAAAATGCGTCTATCAGTAAGTCCTCTTTCATACTTACAATCTTGAAACCGATTTGCCACACTTCCAAACAAGTTTAGAATTGGTTCATCTGACTTTCAAGAACTATGTGATTGATCAGGAACACTCAATCACCAATCATGGGTCTAACGGTTCTACCAAACAAGTTTCGATTCTACCTCCATGTGAGTACTGTGCATAGTCACACTAGCTTTCCAAAATTCGGTTGACTAGGTACTAGGATCGATTCCCCACATATATATGGTATCTAACTTGAATGTGTTGCACATGCCCATACGATCGGTTCCCCTTTGCCTAAAAACGTATTGCACATGTCCATAGGATAGGTTCCACTTTCTGCTAAAACATGTTGCACCTCATACAAGGATCGGTTCCCCTTTGTGATAGATTCCACCTCTTACTAGGATCGGTTCCTCTTTACCCAGAGTCGGTCTTACCAATAAAACAAAATTGATCATACCATCTCAGGTGATTACTTAAGATCGATTTCACTAATAAAAGTCATGCCAATACAAAAGTCAGGCCTTTGTGAATAGTTTTACCAAGAACATAAACAAGTCATGAGCGGTTATATTAATTACACATATTGGTTGTTCACAAGATACGCGGTGAATAACAATGCCAATAACGCCTGGCGATTTCCTTTTCGATTCACAAAACAAGTTCATGAATTTACTTCCTTAAAACACATGTAAAAAATTGTTTCCTAAGATGAAATCCTCACCTCATACCCATACATAATCACAATAACATTTAAACGATTATGTCGATGTCTTATCTACAAAGTTTAATGGTTAAGCAATAAACCTCGTATTGTATTCCTTAATACTATGTCTAACTAGAATGTTCATGCTTCACGGTTTTTTTTTCAATATGCACGATTGAAAGATACGTTAGGGAATGAAACAGTTCAAGTCAAATATCACTAACCTCAAGTGGAAGGATGATGTTGTCGTTGTAGCTTCTTCCTTCTTCACTTCTTCAAGTCCTTGCAATACTTGTAATGTCTCATATCCTAATACTTTCAATCTAACCTATACGAAGTTAACTCTAGTACATAATCAAGCGAATCTTTAAATGAGTTTTGATTCACTAAAATATGACAACCAAACTTGACATACCAACGCTTGGTGGGTTCAACCGAGCAATGCTTTAACAGATGGAATTTTCTGCATCAAACCAAATACAACTTAGATTTACTTCAGAAGTGCAATATGTTTGGTTCAAAATCTTGTAGTTCTCTATGTTTTCCTGATGCAAAGCTAAGTGCTAAAGATGGTGAGCTTCAAAATCCAACAGAGTACAGATCTCTTGTTAGAGCTTTGCATTATCTTATTAACGTCACTGGTTTTAGTAATATTTATTGGGGGTGATAGAGATACTAGATGATCTACAACTGGTGTCTGCTTATTTTAGGATAATAATCCAATTTCCTGGTCTGCTAAGAAGCAACCAACTATATCTAGAAGCTCTATAGAAGAAGAGTACAAATCCTTAGCATCCACAGCTGCTGCATTTTTCTAGGTCTGTCAACTTCTCAGAGATTTATATATATTTCTTCCTAATTCTCCGCAACTGTTATGTGATAACAAAGGCTCAGTATCTCTTGCCTCCAATCCAGTTCCGCACAGTCGAATGAAGCACCTAACAATTATTATCATTTTATCAAAGAACTAGTTCAATCAAATTCTCTAAAATTCCTTACATCTCTACAATTCAGCAGTTGGCTGATATTTTACAAAGGGTCTTGCTAAGCCACGTTTTGCTTTTCTGAAAAGCAACCCGAAGGTGATTTCTCCTCTTCAATTCGAGGGAGACTAATAGAGAATATTTGTCTTAATTTCTTATTAACACCTCTGTTACACTCTATTACAGTCTGTAGAAATGACTGCGTCAATCTGACGAGTCTTATATTCATTGGTCGGTGCAAGAGCTCCTATGTATGCTAATGCCATTGTAAGTAACCTTCGTCAGGAATTGGAATGATGTGTGTGTAGGCAGGTTACCTCGGCCACCATAAGCACCAAAACTATCTGCCACCCATTGGTGTAACATCAAAATGTGTTGGCACAACATCTTCTATTATTTATTGTATTATTTATTGTTAAGGCTCGGTCCCCAAATTTATGTCCATTTGTTCCATACAAGTGAAGGTTGTTTTGAGGCATACTCAAATTTTGAGCCGAACCTAAGCTTTTTGCTTAGGTTTGGCTGATAACTCAAGGTTTGGCTGCTAACTTTTCAGCCGAACTTAAGCAAATGTATGCCTCAAAACAGGTTTCATACAAGTCGGCCATAGCCGCACAATACTGGGCCTATAAGACCACCATACAACTGCAAAGGGCCCACCCAATAAGGATTGGGCCTTAAATGTCCCTACAAACTTTTGGCCTTTAGGGTACAGAAGTAAACGTTAAATATGGTCTTCTCTCGCTGGCTCGCCGTGTAACAAAGAAAAGAGAGAGAAAAAATAGCTAGCAGAAGAATTTAAACATGGAGAATCTTCACAGTGATATCTTAGAAAACATACTTTCTCGAATACCTATCGAGGAAGCGTTACATGCCAAACGAGTATCGAAAACTTGGAGAGCAATCCTCCGTTATAAGACTAGTAAAAAGGTAGGTTTCTTTTTCACTCTCTCTCATGGTGATTTTGGTATGCGTAAGGAGGTTACAGAAGAACTTTTCTATGAAGATGAGTATGATCATTATGATCATACAAAGATGAACTATTACTACACTCACAAGACTCTTTCAAAGATAGAACACGGCAGATTTATTACGAAATCCCCCGCGAGGGATATCATGGTCGGGTCTTGCAATGGTTTGGTTTGTTTTCGCAAATTTAATAGAGATGCCAGATGCTTAGAAGCCGCAGAACCTTTTCTAGTATGCAACCCGTTGACGGGAGAATCTATCTTTCTTCCGAAATATAACTATCATGAGCTTCCCTACGGTCGTCGTTTAGCAAGTGGGTTTGGCTACTGTCCTTCAACTAAAAAATACAAGGTTGTTACAACATGTTATTCCGATGCACATAAGACTCATATTCAAGTATATACTGTTGGCGGTGGGTGGAGATACGTTGGATGTATCGATGGTTATATATATAATGATTCGCCAGGTATCTATGCAAATGGAGCACTTTACTGGTTGCAAGAAGATCTTGATAACGTACAAGAAAGTGAGATTGTAGCCTTTGATATGGAAGATGAGAAGTTCGATTACATCAAATTGCCACGTTCTAGAGAGTTTGAGTACGAAACTTCCTTCATTACACTCAAGTTGCTTGGAGGGAATGATAATCTGTATTTGAGTCACCATACAGCTTCTCACACGGACATATGGGTGTACAAGAAAAATAATGTGAACCACGGAAACAGTTCGTCTCCATGGACCAAGGAGTTTAGTATGCAGATGAAATCGCCACGACCTACGCCATTTGCAATCACAAGGAACAATGAAGTTCTACTGTGGTATAAACACTGCAGGCGTCTTGAGAATCAGATGAGACTCTATTGCTATGACCCTAAAACTTCAACCTTAAACTGTCTTTGGGATAATCCGGCTAAGGGTATGAAATGTTTGCACATTGAAGCAATTCCTCATTGTCGGAGCGTTGTTTCTTTGAAAGATTTGGGAGAAACTAATGTTACTTCTTTGAAAGATTTGGAGAAACTGATGCTATGAGTTTATTAGAATACTTCTAAAAGATCGAAAATTTGTTAAGATCACGATCGCTTTTATGTTTTCGTTTTTAAGTGCATGCTCTCGATTTTTATATTTCCTGTCATACTAATGTTTTGCCATATCCTATTGCAGTAGTGTTGTGCTTTGAATGTCGTGGAACGATGAATTACTAAATTCCTGATATCAACATTATGACAGATTGTGTGTTTTGAATGACCCTTCGAAAGAATGTCCACGCATTTGTATTTACGAGTATCTAAAACGAGTTGAGCAATAGAATTTACAATCAAACCGCTGCAGGTTTTCCGTCTTTCCTCGGATCACTCACAGCAGTTAGGATACCATTGCGAACACCTTGATGTTGATCATTTCCATCTAACTCTCTTCTTGTTGAGGTCTGAAAGGTTTGCACAATAAGTTGAGTAATCGCCCCACCTGCTTTACTCATCAATGCATGTCCTCTATCCCTCAAGAAAATCTTGTTCTCCTCTGAGAATTCTATGTGCTCCCCGCAAATGGTTGTCCAATTCTCATAATACACCACATTTGGTATTAACTACATCCAAACCACACAAGGAAAAAAAATTTAACAGATATACTCCATATGAACTTGCACGTAGAATTCCTTTGTATATTACTATTCCTTTGTACATTATGGATGTTATTTACCTTAACGTAGACTCTTGGGCGTTGAATCGCCGGTAGAGGTTCCATTCCAATGATAAAACGGTTAAGAAAAACTTGTAACACAGCCGGTATAATGTACATCCCACCACTACCACCAATGACACCGGCTAATTGATTTCCCTACACAAAAATAATTACAGAAGAATACTTGAATTGGGGTGCTGGGTTGTAAAAACTAGTTTATTCTTAATCCTAACCAAATAAATAAAGCTTAACAGGGATGTACCTTGAGAATGATAATTGGGGTCATTGAGGACAAGGGTCTCTTGTTTGGTTGAATATAATTTGCGGGAGCTGGAGGAAGTCCATCTTCCTTCTCTTCTGTTGGCGTCGAAAAATCATCCATTTCATTATTGAGCACAATACCCGTGGAAGGTGAGAGCACTCCGCCACCAAATCCATAGTTTACGGTAGTTGTCATTGACACAGCATTTCTTTTTGCATCAACAATGCAGAAATGACTAGTTCCATGATCTTGCAACTGACTCCATCTAATTATCAAAAATCATCCATATTCATAACAAATTGAATTAGGATAAACCAAGTAATTGGTAATATCAAGGGACAAAGTAAAACTCTTTTTACAATGTAAGTAGTTCTTACTTGTTCAAGTAGTAGTCCGGGGGGAATGTAGTATTATCTAATATTTTGTGTCGAAGCTTTGCAGCAAATGATGGAGACAACATTTCGGATTCATAATGCGTTGTGTTGACAAATTTTGGATCACCGAGGTTCATTCGAATTGCAAACATATGCTTCATAGCTTCGATTAACCGATGAAGACCCAATGGACTTTTTTCAAAATCCGCCAATCCATAACTATTCAATATGTTTAGGACCTGAATGTCATCATAGTTTTCAATACAAAATTAGTACTCGGGTCTTAATTTAAAGAATAAAAATCCCGCTTGTAACCGAGTTTCTAGTAATGCCAAAACTGTACCTGAAAGCCCTACTGTTGCTGTGAAATATCACCATGAATTTTAAAATTAGAGAAACAGAAAATGGGAAAGAAATGACATACCAGAGAGAGCCCAAGAGTACCACTTGAAGGAAGAGGCATTCCAAGTATGGTGAATCCCATAACATCCACAGTCATTGCATCCATTACATCAACTTTGTAACTCCTCAAATCCTCCATTGTTAAAATCCCTCCAGCCTTTTTCACATCTTGAACAAGTTTCTCGCCTACGGTCCCATTATAGAATGCTTGAGGCCCTTGTTTAGCTATCATTTCTAAACTATTCCCAAGTTCAATGTTATAGCATGTGTCACCGTCTTGCAATAAGTTACCGTTGGGTGCATAAACCTTTACTAATCCAAGGTCATTCATGATCTTCTTTTTGGCATCTTTAATGTACTGTGCAAGACAAGGAGTGACCAAAAATCCATCTTTTGCGAGTTTTATGGCCGGCTGGATAAGCTTGCTCCAAGGTAATCTCCCATGCCTTAACCATGCTGCATGAAGTCCAGCTATCTCACCTGGTACACCCATTGACAATGCACCATGAGACTTGGCCATCGGATTCTTTGCATACATGTCCTGTTCATTAACCATACATTAGATCCTATTTGCATCATGTCATGTTTACACTTGCATAATACTAGCCTATGAAAATCACGAGAATGGTCATTTCCTGGAGGATTTCAAAATGGAGAAAAATGAATTGACCAAGTTACTGAGGTTTACAGCTCTAGGAAAAAAGAAATCGGCTTTTCGCTCCTTATCATGGAGATAAGTTATAGTGATCCCTCCATACGACCGCAAGTTGTTTTTAAGGTAAGTTGGTCAAGCGGTTGGTAGAAACGAGAATTTCGAACCTGTGATGCAGCTAAAGGTGCAGTCTCTCTGCAGTCATAAGCTTGGTTTTTTGAGGTTGATGAATCTCTTACAACTATAAACCCTCCACCACCAATCCCACTTGACATTGGATGTACAACACCTAGACACAATGCCGTCGCTACCGCAGCATCAACAGCATGCCCACCATCCCTAAGTGCCGTTGCACCAACTTCTGAGCAACGGCCATCATCTGCAGCAACGACCCCATGCTCAGACTCAACAGCGCTCCCCTGGTTGGTTTCTTTTGTTTTCTCATACTTGATGTCATTAAAACTCTCATCTCCCAATCCCCATATAATTGAATTAGCGCCTACTCCTACCACTACAAATACAAATACATCCCATCAGTACAATTTGAAATAAATTAGCAGAATTGGGACCCAGCCGCTTATTGCACTGTCGGAAAGGGAGAAATACGCAACAATGCCGACTACAATATACTACAAATGCTTATAATTTGTAGCTGACTAATTCTCTAAATGCGATTGTTCAAAACGAATTATGCTCAAATATGAGTATGCATGTTTATCAGGTCACAAGGTAGCTGCTTTTTGTTTACCTCGTGGCCAGTGACGGAACTAGAAAATAAGGGTGGGGTGGCTTGAAAACTACTTGGATTTGGCGGGGTGGCTTAAGCTTATATTTTAGGCTTGATTTTTGTTTGCCAAACTCAAAACCATGGTGAAATTGTGAGTTTTTTTGGACTTTGGGCTAGCTTAAGCCAGCCCGAACCAAAAAAAAAAAAAAAAACATGGTAGTCATGTAGGAACTAAGAACTCATTTTGATTTCTAGTAAAAAAATTCAAAAGGTTAACTCATTTTAATTTCTAGTAAAAAATGATTTTGCGTGTCCCGTGATGCAGAAAAACAAACCAACATGGGACACATAACTTAAATACCACCATTTCTATTTCTAATCTTTTGCAGTGGAGTCCATATTGGTTCATGACATTGGCAATCAATTCCCGCTGTATTGAAATTTGTAAAAGGGAAAAAAAGAAAGAAAAAAAAACATTTACAACAAACCATTTCTAAGGGCAATAAAACAAGCAAAATCGGTTCAAACAAACTATACAGTATATTCAACAATATTCCTGGAAAAAACTCAACCCAAAATTGATTTTGGGAACTAAAGCGATCAAAATGAGTCCTAACTGGAATGACATGTAACCCAGTAAAAATAAAAATAAGTGTCACTTTTGGAGGAGTCTTGCTTATCAAGACCTCTAATGTCATCGCTCTCTTTCAAACTTCAACCTACACAAAGAAGTTTTCCCAACAAAAAAAAAGATGAGTGAAACACGAGGCGTAAGCCACTACTCAAAAGTTGTTGGAGATTCCAATTTCCGGTCCCACATTTGTCTCATTTTTAATGTAACCATCGGTCATTTTTAATACAGATGGCCCCCGACGTAGACATGTTCATCAAAATTTGGATTACCCAAACAAAATGATAGACGATGAAAAATATAAGCTAATTAACATCCCAAACAAGATTCTTAATCAAACCATAAACACTGCTAAAATGATTAATGAACCAGCACTAGTTCAACTGACAAGAGAATTCATTCAGTAATAAACTAGTTCTGTTAAACTTGAACTGATGAAAAAAAATTATGAAAAATTCTTCAAAAACAATTGAGAGAATCAAATTAAGCAAGATAATCATCAACAAAAGATGATAATGAATAGTTTTCTAATTAGAGGAACTTACATATAATTGTTGTTAAGATAGCAATCGAAACACAAACAATTCTGCACCAGTTACTTCTTCTTCTTTCTCTGCTCTGATGTTGTTGATGATGATCATGATTATTGTTTGGTGGATCAACATAGCAGCCTAGCAGTGGACTTGTGAAGCTTTCTTCTTGTTGCCCCATCGAAGAAGGAGAAGAAGAGCTGGAGAACACAAAAGGAAGACTTTTGGATTGGTTTGATAAAAAAGAGGAAGAAGAATATATGAATATATTCAATTCGTTGGAAGTGGCATGATATTGGGGGAGGGGATGATTTAGACGCACAACAAGGCCAGATTAAGAACCTTGTGTTGTTAAAAGACCTAAACAACCTTGTGAATATTGTATGGTTATAAGGGTCCAATTAATTTGATGCCCTTGGGGAAGCGAAGTCACAAGGTTACTTGGGTTTAGATAAGGTATTTTAACTGATGCACATGCTCTGAATGGTTTCTACTTTCGATTGGTTCTAAAATTATGAATTTTAATCACTCTTTCAGCTTTAAAGAGGGTGATGAAAAGATTTTTAAAAAAAGGCAAATATTATTGTATGCACCCATGCATAGGATAAGTGCATTAAGTATTTTTGGACTTTTAACATATTTTATTGGAAATATAATAGTCTAAGCTTTATTAAATGTTTCATTAATCTAAAATATTAAATGGGATGAATTTCCATACTTACCCATAAGCTTAATCATCAGTTTTATTTATTTTATGGTTTTTATTAGATTAACAAATGGATCACTTACACTAGCCACAAATTCATATTTATATCTTATTTACGTTTTCCCCTCCTTGCAAAATCCCACATCTCTGTCAATAAAATTAATGCAATGATATTTAAGATTCCACTTACACCTAGGCTATCAATATGATCCCTACTGGTACGACCGTTGCCACGGTGGAAAGGCCGACCGAAGAAGAATCTGAATATGGGGTTTGTCTACGATTACTTTCGTCCCGTTTCAGAAAAAGTGATACTTTCACCCCGCTTCGAAAAAGTGATGCTTTCGCCGTTTCAAAAAAAAAGTGATACTTTCTTCGCTTCGAAAAAGTGATACTTTACTTCGCTTTCGTAAAAAGTGATACTTTTTCCGAAACGAACGAAAGTTTCATTTTTCCGAAACTGCGAAAGTATCACTTTTCCCAAACGGAGTGAAAGTATCACTTTTCCCGAAACGGATATGAAAGTATCACTTTTTCTCAAAACAAAATTAGTCGATCCATAAATCAAAATATGGTTGCATGATGTGTTGTTATGCATCCTTTGTGGTGGTTTGCATAATGGCTATGCATTCAATTTTCGAGAATTGTGCCTAAAATGAAAGTATCATTTTTCTTGAAACGGAGGGAGTACATCGTTTTATTAATTGCAATGAAAAATTAGTTGATGCATAAACCAAAATTTTGCTACATAAAGTATTATGTATCCTTTGTGGTGGTTTGCATAATGAATACAGTATACATTTAGTTTTCTAAAATTGTGCCTAAAATGATAAATATCTCCGGATTTTTCGCAAAAAACTTTAAATTTAATATTGTTGTTTGTACTCGTTGCGTAGAGTTTTTTGTAATCTTTCCAACGAGATAAAATTTGTAAAATTCTAAGGCACGGATTTTTAGATATGTTATATTAAAGTTTGGTTGCCAATTATACCCCTGAAAAGATAGGATGCATAAGAAGTTATAGTAATTGGACTAAAAGGGAGGGACATTTTTGGTTTTTCGGCCCTAACCATTTCCAATCTTTTTGTGGTAATTGATCACTTAGATTTTACAAAAAATGACCATATAAAGGTCCTCCCTCGCTTCGCTCGGTCGGCCCAATTACCGAGTATAAGCAAAATGCTTGGCTGATACTAATTTTTTTTTGTTTTATATATTCCGATGAAAAAATGATATCCGTTCGTATACTAACTTTTTACTATTGTCTTCAAGCATACGACAATAAGGATACCCTTATTTCACATATATCGGAACAACTATTGTCATATGGAGTACAGTAAAAACTCTTTTAATTAATACTCGATTATTTAATAAACTCTCTTAAATAATATTTTTGGCCGGTCCCGAGTCGGGGACAACGTGCCAAATTAATAATTCGCTAAAATTATAAGATAATACTTTTTTGATTACCTATATAGGCCCCATATGAAATATAAATTAATAATGCATTATATATATATTCAATACATTAATGATTTACGACGACTTTTTGAAAAATGATTTAATGGTCTTCTGTTTTTTGCCAAAATCAATATCGTATTGAATTTCATCTCTAATTTTTCTTATCATTGTAAGAATTTTTGGTGTTGTTATCATAAAAATTTCATCATCTTTTTCCACATCTTTATCAGTTTCCATAACGTTCTCGATTATTTCTTCGTCGGTTAACAACTATGTAACTTCATCTTCTTCTCGATAATTTAGGACATCTTCGACATTTTAATTGCGATAGCCCAACTTCTCGATCAAATTTGCAAGTCTTGAGTGATTTCACTGTCTGTATATACATCCAAATTGTCTAAACTTGTGTTTAAATAGGTAATAAAAAATATGATTGGATATTGTGTTTATAAAAATATGATTTGATATTGATATTGTATTTATATAGGAAATATAAAAGATATGATACGGTATTTTGTTTTTTTTAAGCATTGATATGGTATTTGGTTTGTATAAAAACTAATTATTAGATATGAAATTTTTCTATAAGTTAATAAAATATTAATTAATATACAAATTAATAATTATTAATTTATAGGTTAATTAATATCTCGCTTAATTAATAAATTTTGATGGTCCCGACATCATTAATTTATAGAGTTTCTACTGTATAATGCTATGGTGCCTTTTCATTTTTCACTGGGAGGGGAAGTATTTGCATTAAATAATTTTTCCCAACTTAGGGGTATTTACGGAACAACCACGGTATTTATCACTCCCCAAAAACCAAAGGAGTAAGAGAGTTTGTTTAATATAGAATTGTTTTAGTTCCAAGAAACAAATTGGAATTTCAAGGTAAAAGGATATAATAAATGCTATATTATCCTATGCATGGGTGCATTGGATAACATGACCCTTAAAAAAATGGTTTGAGTCGTTGGACACCTTTAATTGTGTTTTTATCTCGAAAAAGTCTCCTAGATTATTCAAGTTTTTTTGTCCTGGGCAGACATGGGCCGATTCTCAGATTATGGGTTGTTTTGTTTCATCCATTCCCTTGTTGAACATAATTAAACTTCAAGAACCACCTTTAAGGAGTTCATCGTGGCGTCATTTGCCGCTACAAATGCAGCTAAATTGCAACTGAGCTGGGTGTGAATCAAATGCAGCTGAATGAAAAGTATCTGGGGATTTATCTTCTTAAACCTGCTCATCAGTGTGCTAGTTATGAATTTCTTCTTGAAAAATTTGATTCAAAACTTGTTGGTTGGAAAAGGCACACTCTTTCACATGCAGGAAGAACACAACTCATTCAGTTTGTCCTCGCGCTTATCTTATCTATTCTATGGCTACTATTGTGTTTACGATAAACTAACCATAAACCACAGGGATTTACCCTAAAAACTAACCTTGCTCTGATGCCAACTTGATACGTATTGATCTCTATACCTTGGTAGCTATTACTATAAAGGCGGAATTCAGAATAATAATAGACGATAAACTTAGAAAACATAACACAAGTAGTAATTCGAAGAAAATATCTTCTGTAGATTATGAACAAGAAAATGGTTACAATTCTCTCTTTGTTACGCTCAAAATCTTCTTTATACAGTGGATTAACCTTAAACTGTATGCTTAGCTTGCATAAGCATTGTTCCAAGCCTTCTCTAGGTTTTCTGTCTAGAATTCTGTGTGTCCTTAGCTATTAGCCAAAGCCCTTTATTTATAGCCTTCATCGTACTCAGACGACCAAGGACTTATTTTAGGAATTTATTTCCTAAACTTAGAGTATTGCCTAAAACAAAACTCTTCCCTAACTAGGAATTCTGCCTAAACAAGGATTCGTGCCTAGATTAGGATTCTTCCCTCAACTTAGCTTGAGGTTAACTAAGTTCCTTAAAGGAGTACGGATACACCTGTATCAAAAATTCTCCAAATAAAGGTATGGACTTTAGGAGCAAGTTTTTTGACTTTCCAAAAAAACTTCCACGAAAAGAAAGTGAGTTACTAGAGCTCTCACCTGTTTCATTTCTCAGCAAGGTTTGGAAGGACTTTGAAGTAAATTGGCCACTATTTGTGAACGTCCAGATGAGTTTATCAGTTCCTCCATGGGATGGTGCATGAATCTTCAAAATCTCCCTTACTGTATGATGATCAAACATAGATTGTAGTAGCTGCAGATTCCATTTGTTTGTACCATTAAGTAGTAAGTCCTTCACAGTATGAAGATTATGGTTAGAGTCAATAGGTTCTTCAGGATTGAAGTCTGTAATAATTGGGATCCAAGGATATTTCCAAATATTTACATTAGCACCATCACCAATATTCCATAGGCACCCTTTTCTCAAGAAGATTCTGCTATCAAGGATTGCTCTCCAAGTGCTTGAGCAATTATTTTTCTTTGTCGCATACCAAAATGAACAAGTTCTGAGATATTTCGCATGCAGCAGTTGAGACCAAAGTGAGTCAGCTTCAGTAAGAAATCTCCAACTTAGTTTGTCTATGAGAGCCTTGTTTAGTTCCTCCAGCGATCTAAGTCCCAGACCACCTTTCTCTTTCTTTTCTATAAACCACTCCCATCCAATAAAATAAAGTTTTCTTGTATTCTCATTAGGTACAAGAAGCTACAACAAGCCCGGCACATGAAGTGGATATCTTACTTGATGACTTTTAATATTCTCATTAGGTACAAAAAGGGAGTAAAAAACAAGTTGGCAGATATGTTATCTCGACCTCCAGTTCGAGCATTAATGGTGTCCATGAGAATTCAGCCAATTGTTCCTCAAGAGTATGCAGAGTCGTACGCATCCAGCAAAGACTTCAAGAAGATGTTAGAAGGTGTAAAGAGTGGTTTGAAAAGCGAGTATGAACTCCGAGATGGATTGTTATACAAAGGTCAGTTACTTTGCATACCAGAAGATGGAGATCGTTTACAGTGGTTAAGAGAGGTACACACTTCCCGAGTTGCTGGACACTTTGGGATGAATAAAACTCTACTTAACCTCGGCGTTATGTCTTTTGGCCGAAAATGCAAAATGACGTGGCTAAGATGGTTAGAGGGTGTAAGTTGTGCAGCACATCTAAACCTTCCAACAGAAAACGTGGGTTATATCTACCATTACCAGTACCATCAAGGCCTTGGGAGAGTATTTCTATGAATTTTCTTGGTGGGTTACCGAAGATCAAGTCTGGTCATGATTATTTGTTCGTTGTGGTCGACCGATTCAAAGAAGATGATTGCATTAATTCCATGTACAAAGACGGAATGGAGCCGGTGCAAGAAAGCTCATCTTTGAGCATGTGTGGAAGCATTTTGGTTTACCTACTTCGATTATTTATGATAGGGATAGTCGATTCCTTAGTCACTTTTGGGATTCTTTATGGAAGATGATGGACACTAGGTTGAAGTAGAGTACAGTTTTTCATCCACAAACAGACGAACAAATAGAAGTGGTCAATATGACTATGGTTCACATGTTAAGGGGATATAATTCTAAGCATCCTAAAACTTGGGATGAGAGTTTACCATATCTAAAGTTTGCTTTCAATAGAGCAGTTCACAGTTCTTCGGAAAAATCTCCTTTCGAGACGTGCTATGGTTACTTACCACCTAGTCCTTTCGATCTAGTATTTTTTAGTGACACCTCAATGGGGGGAAAGGAAGGAAGTGAACGGCAAAAGGCACAAAAGTTCTTGGAGAAGATATCTCAGATTCATGCGACTGTTGAAGCACAATTAAAGAAGTCACAAGCCAAATACAAAGCAAAGCATGACAAGCATCTTGTGCCTTGTAATTTTGGTGTTGGTGACTTGGTATGGTTAAAATTAAGTAAGGAACGACTGAAGGGGGAAGGTAAGAAGTTGAAGCCATTGAGGTATGGACCATTTCGTATTCTCGATCAGATTGGTGACAATGCCTTTCGTCTGAATCTGCCACCTTATCTAGGAATGTACTCGGTTATAAATGTTGAATAATTGAAGTTATTTGAAACACCATTACTAGATGATGACGGCGACGACACTATGATCTTAACACGAGTAGAAGACTTATGGTTTGATAGAGAGGAACCACTCAAGGAAGATTGCATATTGGAGCGAAGAGTGACTAAAACACGACAAGGAGAGAAAGAAGCTTTTCTAATTAGATGTAAAGGTCAAGTTCCAAGCAAGGCTAAGTGGTTTAACAAGGAAAAAGGGACTCTTGAGTTCCCTAACCTTCATTTTTAACTTTCACTGGAGTTCAAGTTCTTAAAAGGGGGACCCATGATACAGGTGTATATGTACTCCTTTAGGGAACTTAGTTAACCTCAAGCTAAGTTGAGGGAAGAATCCTAATCTATGCACGAATCCTTGTTTAGGCAGAATTCCTAGTTAGGTAAGAGTTTTGTTTTAGGCAATACTCTAAGTTTAGGAAATATATTCCTAAAAGAAGTCCTTGGTCGGCTGAGTACGATGAAGGCTATAAATAGAGGGCTTTGGCTAATAGCTAAGGACACACAGAATTCTAGACAGAAAACCTAGAGAAGGCTTGGAACAATACTTATGCAAGCTAAGCATACAGTTTAAGGTTAATCCACTGTATACAGAAGATTATGAGCGTAACAAAGAGAGAATTGTAACCATTTTCTTATTCATAATCTAGAGAAGATATTTTCTTCGACTTACTACTTGTGTTCTATTTTCTCATTTTCTCGTCTATAATTATTCTGAATTCCGCCTTTATAGTAATAGCTACAAGGTATAGAGATCAATACGAATAAATTGTACATAACGGAGTGGGTTGTCTCAAGAATATGGGAAAGTTTATTGATGGTATAGAAACTCAATGTTGCTTTTGTGGGGAATATGAAGAAACTATTGACCACCTCTTTCTTAATTGCCAAAGAACGAGAACTATTTTATTTGCTTCACTTGAATTTCAGAGATTATGAAACAACTTACCTCTCTATGATGGAGGTGCTTGCTAGCTGGTTGAACAAAGATGATCAATTTGAAACTTTTTATCTGGGAGCAAACCTCTTTTGGGAAATTTGGAAGGCTCGGAACAAATGGCTATTTGAAAAAACTCCACTTGAAGTTTCCAGCATCATTATGGAAGCAAATAAACTTTTCTATGACCATTTCAATGAAGTTCAAGGTGAAATTACTGTAGAGGGGTCTCCTAGCGTCATTCTGCATGCCATAAATTGGAGTCCTCCACCTGATGATATGGTCAAATTAATTTTGATGGAGCAATTAAAAGTTTCAAGTCCTATGCTGATGTTATTGCAAGGAACTCGGGCAGCCAGTTTCTTGGTTGTGGGTCTTCAATTTAATATCAAAACAATCCGGTGGTAACTGAGGCATATGGGGCTCTTCTTGCGGTTCAAATGACACTTAAATACAATTTCAAGGACTGCATCATTGAAGGGGACTGCAAATCCATCTTACAAATTCTGCAAAATCAGTCCAGTTATATCCCTTAGAGAATTGGAAGCATCATTCAAGATATCAATTCCCATAAAGATTTCTTCGCCACACTACAATTCAGTTGCATAAAACGAGAGTCCAATGATGTGGCTCATACTCTCGCAAAGTTCACTCTCTCGAACAATTCCCACAACTGGTGGAACCCTCCTAATCCCCCTCTTTGTATATCTAGTTTGTTAGAGGGCTAGCTCTCTTGTTTTTCCTTTTTTTCTTGGTGAAGATACTTTATGTTTTTTTAAGCGTCTGAAGAACTGTCTTGTTAATAATGACGCTAGTAATGGTTTTGGTAGTTTTATTTTCCATAGATTAGGCATTTCTATTCTGAGAGGAGTTGGTGCCCAGCTTGTTGCTAGGCTACCAACCAATAGCTTTGTATGATTTCTTGTTTAACTAAGATAATTTATATATTGAAAAAAAAATTATGGGTTGTTATTTATTAAGCGAAATTGGGCTCATATGGAAGACTTTGAGCATATGACACATTACAAGCCATGATCCATGCTTAAAATTTGAAATTACGATTACCGGATAGATCTGCTCATTGTGGTCGATCAAAAAAAAATGTCATTGTGCAAATCTTAGGTAACATGGCATGATATAGAGCTTACACGAGATAAATCATATTTAGATTTTTCTCAGAAGTGTACATCTATGGCATGATGCAATTTTTTGTGATGATTTTTTTTTAAGGATAAAAGCTTAAGTTATATGGCTAAAACGGGAGCAAACTCGTTGCAAGATTGACTAAACAAATTAACATCCGAGCTGAATGGACAAACATCAAAGTTAAAACTACTCCTTCAAAACATAAGAACAAAAAATCTATTACATCCAGATCAGTAACCTACGATCAGGAAACAAACTTAGATGGTATTGTTTGGATTGTTCAAAACACAACGAAACTGAATAACAAAATTGTGCAATTTGAATCAGAGTAAATTGCTGGAATTCTGTCTGAATCGGCCGCATCCGGCATAGGAGTTTCGGATATAGTTGATGTTGTTGATTTAGGAACTCAAATTTGCTCCTGATGTCGTTGAAGTTATTCTAGTTACTACGCTTTGGTTGATGATGTTGTTGCTATTGAAGTTTTTATGGATGCTTTTGTTGTTGTTACAGAAGGAATTCTTTTGAGAAGTATCACACCACAAAATACATTCATCATTTGAAAACCTAAGATTCAAAGAGCCAGAGATGATCACAATCGAAAAAAATCCTCAGACTGAAACCTAAAACTACAAGAACTAGAACAAATAAAGAACAATCGGAAATAAAATCTAAGTGACAACTAGAGATTAAGGAGCGAAGGAAACAGATCAGCTCCTCGAAGCTTTCGACGCCACGTGCACATCTTGAATCTGTCTCTGAAACTGAAAGTGGGAATGGGTGAGCACATCATCCCTAAAAGGGGTGCCCAGCAGAAATAACAACTAACTTTCGAGTGATCACTAAAATGGTTTAAAGTCGATGCAGGTTATACTGAAAGCAATCAAGAACTAAAATATTCTTGAATTGATTGATTGATTTGTTCAGCATATTGATTGCTTGCTTCTTGTTTTGTGTGTATATATTTATAAAGTAAAAATAGTAGGCTGAAACCAATTGTCATATAAGTTATAAATTTCAATAGGAAATTAGAGATTCACTATTCTCAGAGTGTTTTTCCTGCTCACATCGCTCCAATGGAGAAGAGCTGGGTAGTAGATACTCAAGCGACACTAAGGTTTTTCAGTGTTTTGAAGAGAAGAAGTGATGGGAATCATACAATAGATTTTGTGTCTTGGATAATTTTTAGGTTAAGGTGTAGCTTTTAGAGTAAACACAAATTTTGATCATAAGTTAATTCATTCGCATGTTGATGGGTAAAAACGATTTACTGGTTAAGACTAAAATGGTGGAGTAGGTAGATAATCGATGAAGAAAATTGTTTAAAACCTTTAACATATGCATTGCATGGAGTTATTCGAGTTCAAGGGATCAATATGTAAGACTCTCGCCTAAAGAAAGAAATGACAGTTCCAGATTCAATTCGGTCACAAAGCAAGGAGAAGGGTCGATCTGTGGGGAGAAAAGATGAGAGTATGTGATATCAATGGTAATTGATTGTGGATGATGTGTAGGACTTCTTGGAAGATGATTTCTCTGTGTTAAACCGAGAGAAAGCCTCTTTATGTGATAATGGTGAACTATCTTACATTGAAATTCTTAATTATCTGTATCAAATCTAGGTGGATGAACCTATTTGTAGCAGAGGTAGTTAACACATTGATCTCCAGTAAGTAGTGACGGTTGAAGAGGAATGAAAGAGTAGGGAAGTTGAGAATCATGGTTGAACCAAGTTCCGCTTTGTGAGAGTGTTGATGGTGGTTTTTAAACAAGGGGTAAAATCGTAAAACCCCATGACCTAGTGTTACCCGCAAAACATTAACTAAGAGCATTTAACTCAGGTGTAAATAATTAATAAGGGTATTTTTTCAAAATACCGCATTAGGTTTTCGACACGTAACCCTAATTCCAAAACCTAGCCGCACACCGCGCACCATGGCAACAATGCCAAACCAAGCCGCACATCAAGGCGCACCATGGCAACAATGCCAAACCAAGCCGCACATCGCGCACCATGGCAACGATGCCAAACCAAGCCGCACATCAGCGCACCATGGCAACGATGCCAAACCAAGCCGCACACCGCGCACCATGGCAACGACGCCAAAACCAAGCCGCACACCGCGCACCATGGCAAATGACGCCAAAACCAAACTACATATCGCACTCATTGGCAACCATACCAAACTAAGCCGCTACGCCATTGGCACATGCCAAATATAGCGCCCTAGGCTTGCAAAACGTGCAACTAGGTCAACATGGCCGTACGTGCCATTGGCACATGCCAACACGTACCACAAGCCATATTTCCAAGCCGCTATGCCATTGGCATATGCCAAATATAGCGCCCTAGGATTGCAAAACGTGCAACTAGGTCAACATGGCCGTACGTGCCATTAGCACATGCCAACACGCACCACAAGCCATATTTCCAAGCCGCTATGCCATTGGCACATGCCAAATATAGCGCCCTAGGCTTGCAAACCATGCAACCTAGGCCAAGTCGGACACGCATGCCATTGGCACATGCCAACATGCTCGCTGGTAGCTTTTCCTACCAAGGTCACTACCCTAATGGCCACGCATGCCATTGGCACATGCTAACATGCTCACGATAGATTTTCCTACCAAGGCCACGCCCTAATCTGGCCACGCATGCCATTGGCACATGCCAACATGCTCGCCGGTAGATTTTCCTACCAAAGCCACGGCCCTAACGGCCACGCATGTTTTTGGCACATGCCAAACACACACGCTGGTAGCCTAACTTGCAAACCGTGCAACCTACCACCAAGGCATTCCGCACATGCCATTGGCACATGCCAAACACACACGCTGGTAGCCTAACTTGCAAACCTTGCAACCTACCACCAAGGCATTCCGCACATGCCATTGGCACATGCCAAACACACACGCTGGTAGCCTAACTTGCAAACCTTGCAACCTACCGCCAAGGCATTCTGCACATGCCATTGGCACATGCCACACACGCCACTAGCAGCTCTCGGCATTGCCACTTACACTCAACGTACAACCTACCACCAAGGCATTCCGCACATGCCAACCTACCACCAAGGCATTCCGCACATGCCACGCACGCCACTAGCAGCTCTCGGCATTGCCACTTGCGCTCGAAGTACAACCCGCAACAAGGGCATTCCGCACATGCCAATGGCACATGCCACACGCGCCACTAGCAGCGCCACTTGCACTCAAGGTGCAACCAACGAGATATCAACACAAACCGGGGGACGGTTTCCGTGGTTTTGGTTTGGCGGTCACAGCTTGCAGCGTACACTACGCTCACATTAAGAAAGCGTGAAAAGGAATAAAGCGGTCAAATAAATAAGGAAATAATGGTGAAAAAGTTTTCACCCATTAACACCATGCGGTTACCACCTCCTCCCATTATTTCACCCTTTACTCTCTTCCTTCATGAGGCCAGGGTACGTTTCAATCTCGACTTGTATAAATAGGTCTTACCTATTTCCACCGCATACAACAAGTCTCGGTCGGAGAAAATACTACACTCTCGAAAAAAGGCAACTTTGCAAGCTCTCCCAAAAGCTTTCATCTCTTGCAAGCTTCCGAAGCTTCCACTTTCGATACAAGTCGAGACACTACTCTCCCGCACTTATTATGGTCTCAACACCTTTCTTTGCTTCCCTCCCCAAATCAACCCTTCTCCTCCACTTTGTGACCGAAGCAAGTCCTGAACGGCCATTTATTGGTTTAGGCCGGACTTGTACAGATTGATCTCTCGAATCTATAAAGTGCTCACGTGCAAAGACATTTGTTTAGGGTTTGAACTAGTTTCTCACTCACCAACCGAATTTACCGAAATCGGCGAAACGATTTTTACCCATAAAAATTGGCGACCACAATGGGAGGATTGATCTTTCTGTTACAATATCAAATTCTAGCTTCCATCCTCAAATTTCGCGCAAGCATGGTCGGCTATCAGGCGATCTCCACAAACATTGATCCCGCTCAAGGTCATGATAACTCCTCAACTTCTAGAAGCAATACCACCAATGAAGAGGTCCCAAGACTGGTTGACCTGATGCGTGCCCAGGAGATCCACGCCAAAAACATGGACCTAATGAAGGATGCGATTAACAGCATACTTGACTTCCTCATCAATCTAACATCGGGGCTAAGTGATTCATGTTCCCCAGGAGATCAAGAGCAGGGGACTAACATCCCGAATGAGCATTCTCAAATCAACTGTTTCGTCACACGACCAGGAAGCCGGACCAGAGGCGACCATGTTGGTAGAAAACTTATGTGAATTCTTTGCACCTCTCCAAAGACCAAATGGGATAAAAACATTCTCTGCTATCAACCGAATAGCGCTAAACGCATCACTAGTTCCTGCACCCACGAGGACTCCAAGGATCCCCGGAAGATCCGCCAACAATATTGTTTTCACCGATGACGACATGATGGTAGAAGACGGTCACAACCGGGCCTTGTATGTTACGGCTCTCGTCAAGAACATAGAGTTTCGAAGAGCGCTCATCGACACGGGTGAATCTTCCAATGTCATCACTCTCAAGACACTCAAAGCTGCCAGGGTGCGACCTAACGAGATCGTACGACAACCCACTACGATGACAGATTTCGAAGGCAACCAAACTAGCACATACGGCTATATAAACTTGGAGCTGGCAGTAGGGCTAATCCAATCAAGCGTGAAGTTTGAAGTAATTGAAAAAGAACCAGACTACCACATGATACTGGGAAGGCCGTGGCTGCACAATCTCAAAATCGCCCCTTCAACATACCACCAATGCCCGAAACAAAGATTGAACGGAGAAGTTATTCACATTCCCGCGTCACATTGTCCCCCTATGCACCAGCCATCGCGTAGAAGCACATGGGCCGAAGGAGGGTTCAAAAGGCGTGGCGACCAAGATTCACGGTTTTGCTTACCAAAATGGACATCGCTCGAGATAGCGACAAACTGGAGATACCCCGCAGAGGAGACCGTCCTTCCACCATCTCCCCAGAAGGAAGACCCGCCGGTCTCTCACCACCGGGCATAACCCGTGCCCGCACTAAACGAGAGTGCACCCTTACCGCAAGACGAAGCAAAAGGGGAAAACTCACACATTATCACCGCTGTTAGCAATTAGCAGGGGAGACCATGACCGGTCTCTCCGCCCGAAAGAATGTTTTCACAATAACGAGGAGGAAGTTCCATACGCCCCCGAAGCTACAAGATGGGACCGACTTAACCACCGACGAACTCGAAACCTGTCAATATAGGGAATGAGGAATTTCCGCGACCCATTCTCGATCGGTTCGACTCTACATCTGCGAACGCTCAAAGCGACCTACTTAAAGAATACCAGACGTCTTCGCATGGACTTACGAAGAAATGCCCGGCTTGGATGGAAAAACTGGTCACCCACCATCCGCATGTGATACCCTGATCCAAACCAAACAAGCGACCTCCAAGACAATTCGGACACGACGTAGAAGAACAAATCAAGGCGGAGGTCCAGAAATTACTAGCCGCTGGTTTTGTCAAACCTATTCACCATCCTACTTGGTTGGCCAATATCGTTCCCGTTAAAAAGAAGAATGGTCAGATCAGATGCTGTGTCGATTTCAGAGATCTGAACAAGTGTTGCCCTAAAGACGATTTCCCGCTACCTAACATCGACATGCTGGTAGACGCTACCAAAGTGGACATGGTATGTTCTCTTTCATGGATGGATATAGCGGCTACAACCCGATAAAGATGTATGAGCACGACGCGAGTAAGACTGCTTTCCGAACCCCTCTCGGAAACTTCTATTACACCGTAATGCCTTTCGGTCTGAAGAACGCTGGCGCTACTTACCAACGCGCCATGACTACCATCTTCCACGACATGATGCACAAGCAAGTCGAAGATTACGTAGATGATGTGGTGGTTAAATGGAAGAATCGAGCGGATCATCCAGAAACGCTGCGACAAGTGTTCGAAAGATGCCGCAAATACAAGTTGAAGATGAATCCTTTGAAATGCTCCTTTGGTGTCTCTTCGGGGAAATTCTTGGGATTCCAAGTAACGGCCGCACGAATAAAAGTTGATCCAGTCAAAACGCAAGCTATCCTCACGATGCCGCCACCACGAACCGTAAGGGAGCTCCAGAGTTTCATGGGCAAGGTAAACTACATTCGTCGCTTCATACCGGGGCTGGCACAGCTCACCACTATGTTTACTCCTCTGCTAAAAAAAGGAGCGAATTTCACATGGACTACGTCTCAGCAAAAAGCGTACCAGAAGATCCAGCAAATATTGTCCTCCCCAACCGTCATGAAGCCTCCTATGCGAGGGAAACCACTATGTCTCTACACAAAATTTTAGCGATATCGCCATCGGAGCTCTCCTTGCACAAGAGGACGACAAAGGAAGGGAATACCCCATATACTATTTTAGTCGAACGTTGAGAGACGCTGAACTCAGATACCCCAAGGCGGAAAAGGCGTGTTTAGCACTGATTTATTCCATCCATAAGTTCGGGCACTACCTCCTCTCCAATAAGGTGGTGCTAGTGTCCAAATCAGACCACCGTAAAGTTTCTCCTCTCGAAACCTGCCTAATAGGGAGGCCGGCTAAATGGCTCCCGCACTGCCGAGTTTGACATAACGTGCGTTTCCCAAAGGGCCATAAAAGGACAGGCTGTTGCAGGCACTGTTAGCAGATTCACGGGAGAAAACACCGCAGAGTTACGAGAAGATCTCCGGAGACCTTCCAGATATCTTTTAGTCAAAGAAGAAACATGGCTCATTGTTCTTCGACGGCTCTTCCACCCCCAAAGACTAATACCGAGGAGCGGGTGTTGTACTAGTATCTCCCGCCGGAGAAGTCTTCTCGCACTCTTTCAAGCTAGACTTTCCATGCACCAATAACTCACCTGAATACGAAGCCTTCCTCATTGGACTATCACTAGCTAGACAAGCCGGTGCCACACGTTTGGAGATAAGAGGAGATTCCAAATTACTCATCAACCAGGTAAACGGGATCTATGCATTGAAAGAACTAACGCTGGCACCATACGGGGTGAAGCACAAAAACTACTAAATTATTTCGCCGAAGCAACCATCACACATGTCGGCCGTAGCAAGCAACAAGCATGTCGATCGCTTAGCTACACTAGCCTCAAAGCTACATTCGAAGGAGCCGAGGAAACCCCGACAAGAAACGGAGAACCATAGCTTCAACGTGGCTTTCACAACCTGAGAAAGCCGAAGACGATGACTGGAGAACTCCTATCATTCATGAACTCAACAACTCACTTTTCCAAGGGAAGGTCGACCTCAAGACTTTGCGGAATTTCTTTATGCTTCAAGGTGTTTTGTATCATCGAAATCCAGATGACTCTCTGTCAAGGTGTCTCGGAAAGAGGAAGCACAACAACGACTTAAACATGTTCATACCGAAGTCTCGTGGAATAATGTCGCAGTAACCCTCTACCGTCGTTTACAACGACTTGGATACTATTGGCCGAGATGGAAACCCAATCCCGATTACTCCGCAAAGCGTGTCCAAATTTCCAGGCGCCCCCATGTCGACGAAGTCCTCAACATCAGTCTACACTGGGATCATGAGCCGTACATCGTTTTCCTTCGCGATGGCATTCTTCCTACTAACAAAGAGGATGCGTCAAGCTAAGACAAAGTCCAAAAGATTCGTGTTCCATGATGGGGTTTTATATCGCAAGAGCTTCGGGGAAGTCTACTAAGGTGTTTGAGCGTATGCAAAATCCCGGTTATGTTAAGAGAAATGCACGAAGGCGAACACCAAGGGAAACAGAAACTATTCCCGCAGATACACGAGAGGTACTCACTTTCGACCATGGAAGACGACGCGGCTACTTTCGTTCGAAATGCCGAGAATGCCGATTCACGGAAACCTCATCTACGCGCCTCCAACACCCTTGCACGCGATAAGTAGCCCGTGGCCCTTTTATAGTGGGGACTCGACATCATTGGGAAGGTCAACCCACCGTCCTCAAAACAAAGATGAGTACATAATAACCGCGACCGAGTACTTTACCAAGTGGGTTGAAGCCGTCCCATTGAAAGGAACCACTGGAGCCACAATCGCGGCATTCATCAAGGAACACATCATCTCGCCGTTTTGGCGTACCTAAACACATCATCACCGACAACGGCACGCCTTTTGCTAACAAGCAAGTACAGGAACTGCTTGAGAGGTACGGAATCAAACAAGTCTTCTCTACCGTCTATTATCCCCAGGGAAACGGGCAAGCCGAAAGTACCAACAAGACTTTGATCCGAATCCTCAGCCGGACAGTACACGACAATCCCAGAATCTGGCACGAGCAATTGCCAATGGCACTCTGGGCGTACAGAACATCTCCTAGAAGCTCCACCGGCATGTCTCCTTACTCCCTCGTCTACAGTACATGCACGCGATCCTCCCAAAGAGAAATCAAGATCCCGTCGGCCCGAATTGCCGCAGCAAAGCGGACCCAGTGGAATGAAGCCGAATCACTCAATGCCGAATTTGAACTAGATACTCTGGACTCCGAGAAGATCCCGGCGGAGGAACATGCACAAGCATACGAAACAGATTTCCAGGCGTACAACACCATGTAAAACCCAGGGCTTTCAAGGAAGGAGATCTCGGTGCTAAAAACCGCCAAACACATCCAGCAAGGTGCATCGGCACCGAAGTTTTCTCCCAAATGGGAAGGTCCGTACATAATCACTAAAGCATATAACAGTGGTTACTACAAGATTATCAAAGAAGATGGGGGAAAGCTAGAGGCGGTCATCAACGGAAAATGGCTTAAGGCGTACTACACTTAATCATTTCCACACGCAACATGCTACATCGAAAGTGTGAACGTCCGTGCACTCTCTCTCGCTTTTACTTTCTTTCTTACCGGTTATCGAATTTCAATACAATCCAACAGATTAACAGAATCTCTTTATTTCTTCAAAAAAAAAAAAAAAAAAGAGGAGCCTTTAAATCTCATAATGCAAATCAGAAAAGCCCATCTAGTAAATTATAATCCCTACAAAATATCATCTTCAATCGACCATGATATCTTTCAGTCCTACTCTTCAAATCTCGAGTTAACTCTTCAATCCTCCGAGACTCCAGGGCCAAAACTTCCTCATCTTCCAAGATGGCTTTTGTGGCGGGAATCACACCAGCAAGAATACCATCCCCGTCGACCTTCACAATATTGGCGATGCCGCAACCACTAACGTTAAACTCCAAGGATTCGCAGTGGACACCATATTCTCCCACTTTTGAATGGTCGACTCCCGCAAAGAAGATGAATGGACACATTCTCTATCTCAAAGAATCATTGGCAAAAGACAGTTCACTACGGAAACCAAAGCGGACGAACAAAGACTTCACCACGCTCCTGGTAGAAATATGGCCGTATGTCTTCCATATCCTCGTATAAAGGGCCACGAATTCTTTCCGCACCAGGAAACCACCAACATTCCGATAATTGGAGGAGAGACACCTCATACGAGTCCCAAACGACAAACCTGCGGAAGGGTATTCATGACAAGAAAGCCCTAAATCAGCGTCCTCCAAGTATGCAGCAGTCAATGATAGACACATTTTTGTGTCTGAATTGTCCTCATTGTCTCTATTGTTGGAACTCGATTTTTGTACTAATATTGTGTTTTTTATGTATTTTTAGGTATTTTTGGAAATAAATATTTTTTGGAAAATTCGGCTCGAAAAGTTGCTCGGAGCACCTCCGGAGGACAAGTGTTATTCGGACTCTCGTCTTTTGGATAAGGGGTAACCCAATTGCTAAGGGGTACCCCCAAGGAGGCACCTGCTATTCGCACCCCAGAACAGGATAGGGGGACTTCATCTTCTCCATTTCAAAACTCAAAAATTGGCGGGAAAAACTTAGTTTCACTGGCGGGAATTAGGGTTGCGAATTTGGAGCTCTTTTAGTGAGACTCAATGGCCGAGAATCAATGGGTATCTTCCTTTGGGCCTAACAGATCGGTATGGGTCTTCTACTCGATCCAAATTGGTGAAAATTCACGAGAAGAAAAACAGGGGCAACACGTACGCGGAAGAGATACTCACGAGATTACAAAGGATTTGGACGTGCAAGCTTATGCCTGGAGTGTGCTAAACTGAATTAGAGACGTGTAGAATGCAAATAAGGATGGTTCACAGAGAACAAGATCGCGTGCGGGAGCAAAAAAAGGAAAAAAAAAAAAATATTTCTCGTATCAGGCGAGTAATGGAGGATTATTCCGGCGTAAATACGGTGATTCTTAGGCCCTGTCGAGTATAAAAAGGCTTGTGGGTTCATAGAGAAGGGGGATGGAGAGTTTGGGATAGTTTGAGCGACCACAGAGCTTAGAAAATCGATTTGCAGAGAATGCATTGCTGCTGCTGAAGAACACGAAGAACAGACGGCCAAAGACCGTCGTTTTCACTACAGTGGTAAAGACTCACAACCGTGGGTCGTAGTTTATAGGGCAGACTTAAAAGAACAAAGACATTTCATCTTTATCATTCTTTGTAACGTGTTTGCAACATCTATAATCTGTTGCAAACCCGATTTTCATCTTATTCTCCTTTGTTCATCATTTGTAAACCATTTTTGAGCAATAAAATCACCATTTGAGCGTGTTTCCAACATGATGAGCTAGACTCCATCACTGGGACGACGGAGGAAGTCTGTTTTGCACCCATGTGGTAATTCTATTTAATTCCTTTATGACTATTTGCACTAATATAATTGATTTATGATTTTTATTGATTATTTGTGAATTCGTTAGATGTCGCATGCTTAGTCTTAGGTACTTTAGATGCGCCATGCTTGTGAGTTACATATAATTCTTTATAAAATCTACCTTGGCAAAGAATTAGAGTCGATATTTGTTACTTTATGAGCCTTAATTGTCCTAATTAATAGATGAACCGCATGAATGTAAGAATTAGTGGAATCCCGAGTCCCAAAGAACTCTCTCCATCTTGTGACAATATTTGTATATATTTTCTTTATCTTTAGTATTTTATTTTATTAAAACTTAAAATCGATCTCGTCAAGTCTGAGTGAACGACAACCTTACTACCACTTTCTACAACATTATTGAGTCACACCAGTCAACAAGGTCGGGCTTGAAGGAAGGGGAACGACTAGGTCATCCTCGTCGATAACAGTAACGCATGCTCCAACGGGATATCTCTGCACAAAAGGGAAATTTTCCATTTATACAACAAGCGTTAAAGTTATACAACAAGCGTTAAAGTGTACGTCAGTCCGCCAAAGAAGAAGAAAACATACCGGTATGATTTTCTTAACCCGAATAACCTTTGTTGGGACGCTCATGCAAGAGTCAGACCTCGCGCCTTCATCCGGAGAACCTGACTGGTTAGAAGATGATTCGAATCCGCGTGACATGACAAAGAGAGAAACTCGACAAGAAGAACCCTTTTCTCAAACGAGGAGACGATGCAATTATTTTTGGGTATAAATACGGAATCTTAAAAAGGGAAAGGAAGCAATGAGGGACATAACGCTTCCAGATTTTAGCATGAATAATGCCCTAATTGAAGCCGCACGTGAAGGAAAGCAAGATAAGGAAACTTTGCTATCTGAAGAAACTCCCTCCTTGTTTACATCGGTCACACCAAAGAAGCATGCACAGACTTCCACACCTTGCGCCGGTCCCACCAAACCCTAGCACAATCGGCTTCCCAACTCACGCCAACTTACCAACGTCGCCCAAGTTGAACCGGCCTCACCAATTGCGCCGACTTCCCAATGGCCGCCCAAGTCACGCCTGCAAGCACGCACAGACTTCCACACCTCGCGCCGGCCCCACCCATTGCACACTCGCTTCCCAACTCACGCTAATTTACCAACGTTGCCCAAGCTGCACCGGCCCCACCAATTTTGCCAGCCTCCCGATTTGTGCAAAACCACCAGAGGCAAGGATTCCAAATCCTATTTATAAAAGGTCAGACAAGCCTCCTCAATTCTCTTTACGGTTTCTTTGTTGATAGTTTGTCACCATCTTATGCTTACCTCGCAACAAAGCCCCCTGCTCCGAGCTAAGCAGGGGACTTAATGTTGATGGTGGTTTTTAAACAAGGGGTAAAATCGTAAAACCCCATGACCTAGTGTTACCCGCAACACATTAACTAAGAGCATTTAACTCAGTGTAAATAATTAATAAGGGTATTTTTTCAAAATACCAGATTAGGGTTTTCGACACATAACCCTAATTCCAAAACCTAGCCGCACACTGCGCACCATGGCAACAATTCCAAACCAAGCCGCACACTGCGCACCATGGCAACAATGCCAAACCAAGCCGCACACTGCGCACCATGGCAACGATGCCAAACCAAGCCGCACACTGCGCACCATGGCAACGATGACAAACCAAGCAGCACACTGCGCACCATGGCAACGATGCCAAACCAAGCCGCATACTGCGCACCATGGCAACGACGCCAAAAACCAAGCCGCACACTGCGCACCATGGCAACGACGCCAAAACCAAACTACATATCGTACTCATTGGCAACCATACCAAACTAAGCCGCTACGCCATTGGCACATGCCAAATATAGCGCCCTAGGCTTGCAAAACGTGCAACTAGGTCAACATGGCCGTACGTGCCATTGGCACATGCCAACACGTACCACAAGCCATATTTCCAAGCCGCTATGCCATTGGCACATGCCAAATATAGCGCCCTAGGCTTGCAAAACGTGCAACTAGGTCAACATGGCCGTACGTGCCATTGGCACATTCCAACACGCACCACAAGCCATATTTCCAAGCCGCTATGCCATTGGCACATGCCAAATATAGAGCCCTAGGCTTGCAAACCATGCAACCTAGGCCAAGTCGGCCACGCATGCCATTGGCACATGCCAACATGCTCGCTGGTAGCTTTTCCTACCAAGGTCACGGCCCTAATGGCCACGCATGCCTTTGGCACATGCCAACATGCTCGCTGATAGATTTTCCTACCAAGGCCACGGCCCTAACGGTCACGCATGCCATTGGCACATGCCAACATGCTCGCTGGTAGCTTTTCCTACCAAAGCCATGGCCCTAACGGCCACGCATGTTATTGGCACATGCCAAACACACACGCTGGTAGCCTAACTTGCAAACCGTGCAACCTACCACCAAGGCATTCCGCACATGCCAAACACACACGCCGGTAGCCTAACTTGCAAACCTTGCAACCTACCACCAAGGTATTCCGCACATGCCATTGGCACATGCCAAACACACACGCTGGTAGCCTAACTTGCAAACCGTGCAACCTACCGCCAAGGAATTCCGCACATGCCATTGGCACATGCCACACACGCCACTAGCAGCTCTGGCATTGCCACTTACACTCAACGTACAACCTACCACCAAGGCATTCCGCACATGCCATTGGCACATGCCACGCACGCCACTAGTAGCTCTGGCATTTCCACTTGCGCTCGAAGTACAACCCGCAACAAGGGCATTCCGCACATGCCAATGGCACATGCCACACGCGCCACTAGCAGCGCCACTTGCACTCAAGGTGCAACCAACGAGATATCAACACAAACCGGGGATGCTTTCCAGGGGTTTTGGTTTGGCGGTCACACTTGCGGCGTACACTACGCTCACATTAAGAAAGCGTGAAAAGGAATAAAGCGGTCAAATAAATGAGGAAATAATGGTGAAAACGTTTTCACCCATTAACA
Source organism: Papaver armeniacum (assembly GCA_023531295.1). Classification (NCBI taxonomy): domain Eukaryota; kingdom Viridiplantae; phylum Streptophyta; class Magnoliopsida; order Ranunculales; family Papaveraceae; genus Papaver; species Papaver armeniacum. Next base: position 16,341 of record JAJJWW010018189.1, on the reverse strand, counting down.
CCATGCGGTTACCACCTCCTCCCATTATTTCACCCTTTACTCTCTTCCTTCATGAGGCCAGGGTACGTTTCAATCTCGACTTGTATAAATAGGTCTTACCTATTTCCACCAGACAACAAGTCTCGGTCAGGAGAAAAATACTATACTCTCAGAAAAGGCAACTTTGCAAGCTCTCCCAAAAGCTTTCATCTCTTGCAAGCTTCCGAAGCTTCCACTTTCTGATACAAGTCGAGACACTACTCTCCCAGAATTATTATGGTCTCAACACCTTTCTTTGCTTCCCTCCCCAAATCAACCCTTTTCCTCCACTTTATGACCGAAGCAAGTCTGGAACGACCATTTCTTGGTTTAGGCCGGACTTGTACAGATTGATCTCTCGAATCTATAAAGTGCTCACGTGCAGCACATTTGTTTAGGGTTTGAACCAGTTTCTCACTCACCAACCGAATTTACCGAAATCGGCAGAAACGATTTTTACCCATAAACAGAGAGATACTTGGTTAATTAGTCCACTCCTTCATTTACTCCTTTAACTGCCTACATGACCTACTCACTTTCTCATCGTGGATGTATTGCTACATTGCATGTGATGTAGGTCGCCATCTAAAAACCCTAGTGAATATCCCCCCATGTGACATGATTGATGTCTCATGTGAAAGGTAGTCAATATCGGCTGTACATGCCGATATTACAGGTTTTTATCGGGTATCGGAAAATACCTATACGATATTGAAAATATCGGCGATACAAAGACGGAACGATATTATCGGTTGTACAGGCCGGTTCGATCTGATATATCAATTTTACTTATACACCGAGAATATCGTTTTCAGTGAATAAATTTTCCATCAACATGCATCTAGTCTTTACAAACAAGTACAACGTCAATTAGAGAAGGTAAAAAGTCCTATATATTTATGATATAAAATCAATGAATATATGGTAGGATATAAGATGGAAGCCATATTTCGATTGCAAGAAAGGGAAATGTAAAAGATAAAAGTGAAGGATAATAAGAAATATTTACCGGCATAATGGGCAACAATCACAATGTTGGCTAATAAATCACCTTGTATTTTGGAAATATGAGATATATGCATGATTCTTATTACTATTTACTATGGTTTTACAAATATTTCAAATTCTAGTTCTAATGATGTATCACCGATAAAAACCGAAATTATCTTTTGTATAGGTGTATCGGACCCGGCCGATACAATACCGATTCGCGATATTAACTACCTTGCTCATGTGAAGTCTGCTTTGCGGACGAGTATTTATTTGGTCAATCGTTGACTTAGATAGATCGTGAGTATTATCTTGATGAATCGAGCATGATTCTTGAATGTGAAAATACTCTGTGACTCATTATTATGGTAATGAAGCATAAGATGTCTGCTGAGACAACAACGATGCCTTGCACACCATAGACGACGCTTTCTGATGGATTATTGATGATTATGACATATCATTGTGTCAGCTGAGGCAACAATGATATTCGAATGATTTGAATAGATGAGTACAAGCCTGATGAGGTTGTTAAATCGATAGACCAATATTTATCTTGATGTGTCGAGCATTTGACATGAAATCAAATGAAGATGAATAATGACGAGTAATTATAAAATATTCATCCTTGGTCCACCATATCATGAGTAGTCTAAAGGACAAATCAGATTATGATATTAAAATATTGGCGGACATATTAATGAAATATTGGTTGATGAACCAATGACATATTGATAGCCGGATCAATATGAAATATTGCTTCTCAGAGGAATTGAATATTGATAGTTGAATCAATATGATGCTTCGCAGAACAACCAAATATTGGTAGTTTGACCAATTTATTTGTCAATGAAAATATTGGTAGCAAAACCGAATATTAAATTAAATTATTAATAGTTTGATCAATATATAAATCATTGGTGCTCAGACCTAATTAGTATTATTCTTTACAGAGCATAAAGTATAAAACCCTTTAAGTGATGGACCAAGAAGCAATCTAGGTAGACGGGACGGACCATTGGTGGTGACGGACCAGACTTGCGGTACCCGAGTGCTTTGCAGCGGAGATAGTCTAATTGTTTGTTTTTTTTTGAAAAGTATAGTCTAATTGTTGTAAAGAGGATACACCATAATGGATCGCTGAGGATGAATCAAATAACTAATTGATATATTATATATATGAAGAGGGACCGGCCATGATGGTAAGACGAGACCGACTAGGACTGGTCATGGTGGTGCACGAGCCATCATAACGATTGCGGATCCTCCCTGAGAATTTTGGTATTTTGGTGGTTCAAAAAGAATTCTGATATTTTTGGTAGGTGTCATTAAAGTTCTCATCTATATCTGTATAATTCAATATATCCAACCGGTAAATTTATGGGTTAACCTCAATTAAAGCAAATTGAGACCCGGAAATTTTATTGGCACTCACGGAAAGAAAGAAATGGCAAATTTTGTTTTTACAATTTCATTTCATTTTGGTACCACAATTCAGTTTGGCTAACCGGTTCTCAAGTATGGATTAATTCTCACTTATAATTATCAGGGTCGTCTTAAGATGTAGGCAGTATAGGCGGGTGCCTAAAGCCCTAAATTAGTGGGAGCCGAATTTTTTTTCTTATTACGGTTAATTTGTGACACTTATAAGTGTTAGTAAAACATTTTGCTACAGTTATTCAATAATTGCGACAATTATAATTGTTACTAAATATCATGCAACACCTATAAGTGTTATTAATTTTTTTACAATAACCAATTTGATGGTATTTTGACAAATTACAAGCTTAGCTATAACCCAAAATCTAACCAATAATTCCGGAAAAAATTTAGGCGGCCATCGGCCGCGTAATCGGGTTTTAAGTTCTCCCAAACAAAAATTATAGTTTTATGGCTGAATTGGTGACTCATAAAATGGCCTCATAATTATAGTCCGCATAGGATACCCAATCGTATAAGACGGCCCTGATAATTATCCATAACTGAAAAAATATCCTATTAAAAAAATAAGAGAAAATGGATCAATTGCCCAAAAAAATTTAAAACACGGTTCAAATGGACAAGTAAAAAAAGTACGGGTGAAATAGCCAAAAAAAAATAGCAAGGATAAAACTGGATTCATCCTGGCTTATACTTAAAAAATAGCAAGGATGAAACTGGATGCATCCTGTAAAATAAAAATAAGAAAAAAATATTTGAAAATGGACAAGATGAAACCTGGTTACATCCTCGCCATTTTTAAATTTTTTCCATTTAAACAGTATCTTTTTAATTTTTGGCTATTTAAACAGTATCAAAACCTAAGTGTCTTTTTCACCCAGAAATTGTTGATTTTGGTCTTTTTAACCAATTTTGTGAAAAAATAACTAAACAAATAAGTTTGGATTTGAACAAACAAATTTGAAAATATGACTCATGATATAAGAATTTCATTTTCATGTAGGAACCTGGTTCTACCTGCTTGGAGTTTCATAGTAACGAAAGAAGTCTTCCCAATAAAGAACAAACAAAAAAAAACGAGTGAAACACGAGGGGACGTAAACCACAAGGTTTCAAAAGTTGTTGGAGACTCTAGAAAATGTCCCACTTGGCGATATGTCAGGTTGATACGTCTCTTACTTAAATTTTGGTCCCCCATTTCTAAAGTAAGTACCATCATCAGTCATCTTTAATTCAAATGGCCCACGACGTAGACATGTTCATCATATTCGATCAAAAGTTCATTTTTCTTTTTCTAATTGAAGATTAGAATCTTGTGTTGTTAAAGACCTAAACAACCTTGTACAAGTTCAAGGTGTCCGTAAGCTTCCGGAAATGATAAGGTCATAAGGGTCCAAGCATTACGATTCCATTGGTGAAGCAAGCCACGGTTGGATTTAGATAGACAAGTTTCTCGCAATCATTTCTAAACTATTTCCAAGTTCAATGTTATAACATGTGCCACCGTCTTGCAACAGGTTACCATTGGGTGCGTAAACCTTTACTAATCCAGGGTCGGCCATAATCTTGTTTTCGTCATGTCTTAGCCATGCTTCATGAAGTCCAGCTATCTCACCTGGTACACCCATTGACAATGCACCATGAGGCTTTTTCTTTTTCATAAAAGAGGCTAACCTCAGATAATGTTGTTTTTGCTTCTTTTGTTTTCTCATACTTGTGATGTCATTAAAGCTATCATCTCCCAATCCCCATCAGTACAATTTGAAATAAATTAGCAAAATTGGGACCCAGCCGCTTATTGCACTACCCGAAAGGGAGAAACGGCAAAATTTGTTTTCACAATTTCAATTCATTTGGTACAACTTTTTGGTTTGGTTAACCAAATAAAATATCGATAACTAAACAAATAAGTATGGATGCAACGTACTACCTAAAACTATTTTATTTATCAAGTAAGAAATGATTTTGGCACTGCAAGATGTCAGTATGGATGCATTTATAAGTATGGATTTGGCCTAAAGTTAAAACATCTATGTAAAAGAATTTCTCAGAATAGCACCGGAAAAGTACCTTTATATGACTACTTTTTTTGTAAAATCTAAATGATCAATTGACACAAAAAATATTGGAAATGGTTAGGCCGAAAAACCAAAAATGTCCCCATGTTAGTCCAATTACTCCCATTCTTTGTATATCCTATCTTTTTAGGGGTATAATTGGAAAGCAAACTTTAATATAACATATCTAAAAATCCGTGCCTTGGAATTTTACAAAATTCATCTCGTTGGAAAGGTTATAAAAAACTCTACGCAACAAGTAAAACAACAATATCAAATTTAGAGTTTTTACGAAAAATTCGGAGGTATTTATCATTTTAGGCACAACTTTAGAAAATTAAATGTATATCCATTATGCAAACCACCACAAAAGATACATAATACTTTATGTAGCAAAATTTTGGTTTATGCATCAACTAATTTTCCGTTGCAACTAATAAAACGATGTACTCCCCCCCGTTTCAAGAAAAATAATACTTTAATTTTAGGCACAATTCTCGAAAATTGAATGCATAGCCATTATGCAAACCACCACAAAGGATGCATAACACATCATGCAACCATATTTTGGTTTATGGATCGACTAATTTTTCGTTTCTGAAAAGGTGATACTTTCACAACCTCGTTTCGGGAAAAGTGAAACTTTTCTCCGTTTGGGAAAAGTGATAATTTCGCCATGTTTCGAAAAAGTATCACTTTTTCCTCAAACTACGAAAGTATCACTTTTTCCAAACTAACGAAAGTATCACTTTTTTCGAAACGGTGAAAGTATCACCTTTTCTTAAACGGGACGAAAGTAGTCGCAGACGAACCCCATGTTCAGATTCTTCTTCGGTCGGCCCTCCCACAGTGGCAACGGTTATACTAGTTGTAAAATCTAAGTGATCAATTGACACAAAAAGATTGGAAATGGTTAGGGACGAAAAACCAAAAATGTTCATCCATTTTAGTCCAATTACTATAACTCTTTGTGTATCCTATCTTTTCAGGGGTATTATTGGAAAGCAAACTTTAATATAACATATCTAAAAATTCGTGCCTTGGAATTTTACAAATTTTATCTCGTTGGAAAGGTTATAAAAAACTCTACGCAACAAGTACAAACAACAATATCAAATTTAGAGTTTTTACGAAAAATTCGGAGGTATTTATCATTTTAGGCACAATTTTAGAAAAAAAAATATATATTCATTATGCAAACCACCACAAAGGATACATAATACTTTATATAGCAAAATTTTGGTTTATGCATCAACTAATTTTCCGTTGCAACTAATAAAACGATGTACTCCCTCCGTTTCAAGAAAAATGATACTTTCATTTTAGGCACAATTCTCGAAAATTGATAACACATCATGCTACCATATTTTGGTTTATGGATAGACTAATTTTCCTTTTCATAAAAAGTGATACTTTCACATCCTGTTTCGGGAAAAGTGATACTTTCACTCTGTTTCGGGAAAAGTGATACTTTCGCTCTGTTTCGGGAAAAGTGATACTTTCGCTCCGTTTCGGAAAAAATGATACTTTCGCCTCGTTTCAGAAAAAGTATCACTTTTTCGGAAACGGGGCAAAAGTAACACTTTTGCCGAAACGGGGCGAAAGTATCACTTTTCCCGAAACGGGGCGAAAGTATCACTTTTTCCGAAACGGGCGAAAGTATCACTTTTTCTGAAACGAGGTGAAAGTATCACCTTTTCTTAAACGGGACGAAAGTAGTCGCAGACAAACCGATCTTCAGATTCTTCTTCGGTCGGCCCTCCCACCGTGGCAACGGTCGGCCCTCCCACCGTGGCAACGGTCGTACTAGTTATGTGTCAGCCGCGTCACAGTAAAGAAACCCACACATATACACATGATTCTGCTTCCTTTTCTTTTCTTTTTTTCTTTCTTTTGGAAGCCGATGGTTAAAAATTTTATTAATAAAAGAAAATAATATAGTGATATTAAAATTGATAACAAAGGCCGACAATGCGACTGATTCTCTAAACGAATTATACAGCGCACAAATACGAGTATGCTTGTTTATCAGGTCACAGTTCATCTGGTAGCAGTTGCTCTAGCTTTTAGATATCGGGCGAGTTGAAGAGAGGGGGAGAGTCTGCAAATCGGGCGACTAACTCAGAAAAAAATTCTTTTGTTCTTCGTTTTCAGTGAGGTCCACACATTAATTCAGGTGAAAATTAATTCTGTTCTTTGATCCGATGATTGGTGTTCATAATTACTTTCAATAACTCTTTAATATGTCTGAATTTAATCAAAACTAGATTCTAAATAATTTTAGATCGAGAAAAAAAAAACTTCGTCGATAGATCCTTTTGATCTATCAGATTGTACTAAAAAAAGGTAATGATATATCAATTCACATTCCTGATGACTTGATTGATGAAAGTCTTGAGGAGATGAAATTCAGTTTAATTGGTCGTCTTGATCTTATCAAAACCAAGTTAGATGTTGCTGCTACAACTTTGAGAAAACAATAGAATATCAAGAGAAGTTGTAAATTCATTCATTTTGGAAAAGGTTTTTTAATAATACAATTAGACAATGAAGAAGATCAACAACTAATGCTGAAAGGTCTTTGGAAGGTTGAAGAACAAGATCTGAAATTAAGGATTTGGGAAGCAATTTTTAAACCAGAAAACCAGAAATCTTCACTGGATTTTGTATGGATTCAATTACTTGGATTAAGTATTGAATACCGGAAGGAGAAAATACTAATGACCGTTGGTAAATATGTTGGAAGACCAATTTATGTGGATGAAACTACATTGAAAGGAGAAAGGGGATATTATGCCAGTGTCGTTGCAGAAGTTGATCTTTCTCAAGCAATTCCTAGCAACATATGGATAGCTACAAAGTATGGAGGTTTTCCCCAAAAAATTGTGACTCCAAAATTATCTAATCATGTATTCATTGCAATTTTGTGGGTCATTTAGTCACAAAATGTAGAATCAAGAAAAGAGAAGATGCTCAAAAAGAAAATCCCCAAAAAGAGATTATTACTCCAATTGCTACTCACAGAAGAAGAAATAAAATCAAGCCTACTATTGACTTTGATTTTTTTTTTTTTGAAGCATGAAATTTATTAAATTGGACTGAAATTACACGGGGGTATGTAATACCCATATAGTTTGCTATTACAATAGAACTAATAGACTGCGGAATTGTATGTTCCATATTGTTGTTGTGAGTCTCCCTATGGAGCAATCATCCGCTGCTTGATTTTCTAAACCGCCTGCCGCTTGATTTGCTTCTTTGTAGATGTGTGTAATGGTATATTGCTGAATTTGGGTGAGCCTTTATTTGATCTCTGCAACCATATCAGATATATACCATGGGGCGTTTGTATATGAGGTTAGAAATCCCATTAAATTTTCCAAATCCGTTTCAAATTGGACTTTTGGTCATCCTAGTTTCGTCGCTATTTTAGAGGTTATGTGCATGGCCCAAGTCTTCGCTGCAAGTGATGTGGTGATGCCTAGCGGTTGTGTTATTGCTAGGATTATGTTGGTTTCCTCATTTCGACATATAATACCTGCTCCCGTTATTCCGGGGCTTCCCCTTGCTGCCCCATCCATGTTGATTTTGATCCAATATGATTGAGGCTTGAGCCATCCCACAAAGATTATTGAAGTTGTTATTGTTCTTTGTGCAGGGTTTGCATATGGAAGCATCCCAGGGAGCACCGGTGGGAGGTGTTTCTGGGCCCATGAATATTCCTGCTGAAGCTTGATGGCCATTTTCATTACACTTGTTGGATTTTGTTGTTGTTGGCGATACATCACGTCGTTCCTGGTTAACCATAAGGACCAAAAAAGGAAACAGAAGGTTGTTGTGATCAGTGCAGGCACTTTTGTAGAAGGAGTTCGGATATGGTTGTTTGGTGAGGTAGTAAGTTGGGTATTCCTTGAGTGGCGACTTGATGGTTTCTGAGGTGGTTTAGTAAGAGGTTCCAAGAATCTATAGTTGTTTGACAGTGTAACAGAATGTGACTGGATGTTTTAGGATTAGAATTGCATTAAGGGCATAGGTTGGAATTGGTGAGTTGGATGCGGTGAAGAATGTTGAGGGTTGGTAAACCCTCATTAATTTCTTTCCACAAGAAAAGATGTACTTTTGGGGGACATGGGAGTTTCCAAAAGAAATTGGATGGTGAAAGGGGGTTTGTTGAGTTTGCGCAAGCGCTAATGTGGCGATTATATCCGACGGTAGTATATTGTCCTCTTTTGGTAAAATGCCTATGATCCTATCTCGGTTGGTTGTTCTGTGAGATGTGGATGTTAATGATTCGCTGAATTATGTAGGGGGTAGTAGGATCAACCTTTCATGATCCCAATTCCAGGTTGAAGGGTCGATGATGTCGGCAACTGATTGTATTGGATAACAAGAAGCTGGGTTAATGGTATTTTCAGATTTTGGGATCCAGTTTTCTTGTTTGGGGGTGTGTAAACCATCTCCTATTTGGTGAAAGAGATGTTGTTTGAAAAATGGTATGATCGAGGCCACCTGTCTCCATTGTGGGCTAGGGGAAGACGGGAGAGGTGGGATGCTCTCGAAAATGGGGGTCTGGTTCAGGTATTTTGCATTATACAATTTGGCTAAGACAGATGTGGGGTTATTGTAAATGTTCCAAACTCGTTTCATGAGAAGTGCCTTGTTGTGTTCCTTGCTACTTCGGATACCGAGCCCTCTTTGTGATTTGGGTTTGTGGAGCTTTTCTTTTCCTAGTGGGTGGAGTTTCTCGATGGAAGAATCATGACCCCAGAAGAAGTTTGTCGTGATACGATCCATTTTCTGGTGGACATGAGAAAGAAGGATTTGGGTTTGCATGAGATAGTTGACAGTATGGGTTAGGGACGATTTTATGAGTGCGAATCTTCCTACTTGGTTAAGGCATTTGGTCATCCATTATTTTGCTTTGCATGCCAGCCGTTGAAGTAGAGGGGCAAATATGTGGTTATAGGATCTACCATGCTTAAATTGTACTCCTAAATAGGTAGGGGGTTCGATGTTGTTGGCATGTCGAAAGCTTGGGTTAACTATCTTAGCTGGAGCTGCTCTAGCTTCGCGTGATGTATTAGTGTGGATTTTAAGTCTTTGATGTGTTGACCCGCCGAGGTGTCATAAGCCTGTAGCAGTAGTTTGAGGTGGTTGGTGCCTTCTAGAGTTGTTTTATATGTTATCAAGAGATCATCCACGTACATAAGATGCGATATTGGTGAATCTTTTTGAGAAATGCGGAGCCCCTCTATCTTTTTTTTATGCTTCAAGTATTCCCAAATTGGTGGACAGTATTTCCACGCAGATAATAAATATATAAAAAGAGAGAGGGTCTCCCTGCCTTATTCCTCTGGTTCGAGTGATGTACCCATGCGGTGTGACGTTGATATTGATTAAGTAGGTTACCGTAGATATGCACAGTATAATATAATCCATAAAGTTTGAAGGGAAGCCTACGCTAGTGAAAGCATGTTTGATGAATCCCTAGTCCAAGGAGTCATAGGCCTTTTGAATGTCTAGTTTAAGCCCTATTTTAGTATCTTTCATACAGTAGCTAGGATGTTCTAATATGGTGAAAAAGTTCAGCCACGATATTTATATTATCATGAATGGATCGTTGAGGCACAAATGCACTTTGGTATGGGCTTATCAAAAAAGGGAGGAGAGGTCGTGTGTGATTGACCAAAATATTTGAGATGATTTTGTAAGTAACATTACATAACCCTATCGTTCAAAATTGAGATGGTTTTGAGGGGTGGTCAATCTTTGGGATTAAAGTGATGTTAGTGTGGCTCATGAGAGGGTGTATGTTGAGTGACTCAAAGAAACTTCGTACGATAAAAATTAGTTGTGGTTGGGTTGTTTCGCAGAAAACTTTAAAAAAATTACTGGTGAATCCATCTGGTCCTGGAGCGCGGTCTGATCTTATGGAGAAAAGCGCATGTTTGTCCAGGTGTTTAATTTGGAGTTGCTTTTCCTGTTGAATCATGTTTTCCAATGTAGAACCAGTTTGCGTAGCACATTAATGTTGGGCAGCTTTAATTTTCGCAGTTGACTTCTTGATTAATGTGGGTAGGTGGCCGAAGTTAATCTTATTCCATTCTGTTAGAGTTTCACTAGTTGGTATGAGTTTGAGATGGAGCTTCAAAGGTGGATCTGAGTCTTGTAGTTTATCCCATGCCGAAGTAACCACTTGATGAAGTTGAGGGTGAGATATCCAAAGATGCTATAATTTATAATTCTTACTCCCTTGCCAGTCTAAGGCTTTCGTTTGAAGTAGAATATGATCATGATCTGAGGCTATTCGTGGAAGGTGTGTGATTCCAGCATGGGGGTTGGCTGTTCTCCATTGCTGATTTTTTAATGCTCTATCAAGTCTTTGTTGGATGTTGTCATGACCTTGTTGGTTGTTTGTCCAGGTGAACGGGTCTCCTCTGAATCCTAGATCGATGTAGCCCATCTGATCTATACTATTGGCTTTCAAATATGTTTTCCAGAGCAGGACAAATCTTCCACATCTGGGAAGAAATCAGATGAATCCTTTTCATCCAGTATGATTCCTATTAAAGAGATTTTAGTTGCTGAAAAACTTATACTTACTCAACTAGACTTTTTACCTCTGGAAGCTGGTAAAACTCTATCTCCTCCTATTCAAATTTCAGATAACAAATTTCTAGCATTGAAGAAGGTGAATTGAGCAACATAGACCCCAACAAGCTACTCAATATCTCAAAGAATAGCCAACAAATAATATAAGTGACTATAGTTCCTAAATCTTTACAAGAAAAACCATCTTCTGGTGGCACAAACACTCATCTAATTTCTTCTGGTGAACCTAAGAAATCACATCTTATTACTAGGAATCAACCCAAAAAAGATTATGCTAAAATGCTTAATAAGGGAGGAAGTTCTTCCCAAACTTCTAAATCCAAATGAAAGTTATATACTGGAATGTCAGAGGCTTGAAAAGACAACAAGTCAAAGATAGACTAGCTTCTTTTAGTTAATCAAAATAACCCTATTCTGGTTTGGATAGCTGAACCAAAGATTTATGTTAATACTATTAAAAAAAAAAAAAAAAAACTCGCAGGTATAAGTCATATGGTTATTCATAATTCATGTGATGAAAATAAGGCAATATTTCACTATTCTGGAACTGCTCAATAAATAAACCACCTGTCATATCCATTACAAGTCAAAGTATCATTGTGGAAGTTGGTGGATCTTATATCACTGGTATTCATGTTGATGTTCTTACTATTAATAGAAGAATTTTATGGTCTGAACTTGTTACTATTAGTTCTTATAACAAACCATGGCTAGTAATAGGGGACTTCAACACTATTACTTCTGTGGATGAGAAAATTGGTGGAAGACCGCATCTGGTTAGATCTATTTCTGATTTTAATGAATGTTTGGATGCTTGTAATCTTATTCAAGCTTCAAAAAGTGGTTTAGAATATTCTTGGGGAAATGAAAGAGTAGGCAAAAAGAGAATTTTGTGTAACATAGATAGAGTTGTTTTTAATGAACAATGGCTAACTTTGTATGGTGGATGGAACTACAAAGTCACTGCAAGAGGTATTTCTGATCATGGAGCTCTCATTGGATCTGACTCAGTATTCTCAGGCCTTCTAATGCTCCACACAGATTCCAAAAGATATGGATTCAAAATGAAGGATTCAGAAAAGACGAGGGTACCCAAATATATCACAATATTTTTGTTTCAACCTGTAAGTCCTCTATCGAATGTGATCGTCTATGGACAGAGTCGAGATAATACGACAATTCGGTCCACACTTCGTGTGATTGTCTATGGATATGAGATCGACACAAGATAACTTGTGTGATTGACTATGGATACAAGATCGAGGCAATGCTACAACAAAGTGTGTTACTTGATAATAGGTTTGGTAATAACCAAACTATATAGGATCACTATTAAGTATTAAGGATTTAACGTATATGTGTATTTTACTTTATTATAATAAACAATTATAATGTGGAAATCAAAGTAAAAGACACAGCAAGATTTTGTTAACGAGGAAACCGCAAATGCAGAAAAACCCCGGGACCTAGTCCATTTTTGAATACTCTCATAATTAAGCCGATATACAAAATCTAATACCAACTTCGTATAGTTGAAACCAAGAAGACTACCCCTAGCTACTTAGTTCCCTCAGTATCCCTGTGCTTTCGACTTCTAGAGCCACGCACGTGAATAGCAAGTACTTTGGACATCAAAGGAAGAATCTGTTTGGTAACCACTCTAATCAATCTTGGTACAAGATTTAGATGAGTTGTTTGACAAAGGCTCTTCCGTTTAATCTAATAAACTCCTTTGTGTAGTTAAATTAATCTAACTTTAACCACCGAAATAGTCAAGTATAGATTCCCAAAGAGAAATATAGAGAATGCCGATCTCACACAACCAATCAATCGAATAAATGTGATTCTAATTGGATCCTAGCCGATCAAGGTTTATGCACACAAATTAACAAGATACGAAAACTAATAATAAATCTTCTTCATCTTCAAATCTTCTTTAATCTTCAATAACCTGCACAACACCACTTGAATCTCTTGTGATCAATCTCGTACTAAACGGAGTCTGTTAACAATGGCTTTAGATCTAACAACAGTTCTAAAGATCCCGTCGATACTCTGATCTAGTTTGAGTGAATCTTATATCATAAGAGAAGATTCTCAAGCATAAACAAACTAGGTGCAATCAAAGTTTCAACAATTGTTAGTCAATCAAATAAATTGAAAACTAATAACACTGCAAATATTTAGTTTCCCGCCAATGGTACTCTTGTGAGCTTCTTGATCCCACGCGAAGTCTTTAGACGGCGATCATAAGAGATTTCACCTAATTAGGATACTTTCCTCTCTCGAAAAGACGAGGGTACCCAAATACACCACAATCTTTAAATTATCCACCTATAAGTCCTCTTCAAAAGTGATTATCTATGGACGTAGTCGAGACAATACTACAAATCGGTGATACGTGATCGTCTATGGATAGACAATACAACAATCAAAGTGTGATTACTTGATAATAGGATCAGACTTAACCAAACTCTATAGGATCACTATCAAGTAATTCGGAGTTAACGTTTGTGTATTTTACTTTTAATTATAATAAACAATTATAATTGTGGAAATAGAAAAGTAAAAGACACAACAAGATTTTGTTAACGAGGAAACCGCAAATGCAGAAAAACCCCGGACCTAGTCCAGGTGATTGAATACTCTCGGAATTGCCGATATACAAAATCTAACAAACTTCGTATAGTTGAGACCAAGCAACTAAACCTATAGTTCACCTAGTTTCTTTAGTATCCTGTGCTTCCGACATTCAATAAGTGCACGCACTGAACAATTCCTTTGGATCGTATTCCAAACAAGTAAGGAATAACAAATCGTTTAGTAACAACTCTTGATTCTTTTAGATGAAGATATCTCAAGTCATAAGCAAAGGCTCTCTGTTTAACCAATAAACTCCTTTTCCTTGTCGAGATCAATCTATCCAACAACTACCGAAGTATCATAGTTTAGATTTGCAATCAATCAATATAGAATCAAACAAGAAACTATAAGGTGATGCCGATCTTACACAACTAATCAATCGAATAAATCCGATTCTAGTTGGATCCCAGCCGATCAGGGTTTGTGCACACCCAGGATATAAAAACCAAATCAGAAATACTCTTTGTCTTCAAATCTTCTTTAATCTTCAATAAACACCTGCACAACACCACTTGAATATCTTGTGATCAATCACGCACATAACGAGTCATTAATAATGGATTATCACAAGACGTATTTAGATCTACGAACAGCTTCCAAAGATCCCGTTGACACTCGATCTAGTTTGAGTAATCTTATATCGAAGAGAAGATTCTCAAGAATAAATAAACTAGGTGCAATCAAAGTTCAACAATTGTTAGTTAATCAAATCAATCAAAAACTAAAATAACGCAATTATCCGAGTCTCCTACCAACGGTACTCGTAGATCGCTTCTTGATCCCACAAAGTCTTTAAACGAAATCGATCGTAAGAGATTTCGCCTAATTAGGGTACTTTCCTCTACTCGAATAGATGGCTCTACCCGAAACAACAAGAAGATAAAGTTTGCCCTCATTGTTAGGATAGTTTGCTCGAAATGCAAAATTGGGTATTTATAGACCAAGGATGTTTGGACACCAAGGAATTTCCAAAACCGAATTATTCTTAAGATATGCAATAAATGCCTAAATCGGTTTTCATAATTCCTGGAAACGCTTTGTCCAATATTTTCGAAATCTCACTAGAAAATATCCAATTAGTAAATGGACATTACCAATTTTTATTATCTAGAGATATGCATTTAATTGCTGGTAATTGAAAGCATATAAAACTAACAACCTTAATTAAAAGATTCTTAATTTATTTCAGTCCAGGATCTCCCCGAGTAATTAAGGAATATCTTTGAACAATAAAAGATAAGAGTTACTGATCATGTTCAAAGTATGTCGACATCTTTTCCTTTGTAAATCCTTTTCATATTTACAATCTTGGAATCGATTATACCACACTTCCAAACAAGTTTAGAATCGGTTCATCTATATTCCAAGAATAACTATGTGATTGATCAAATATCAATACACTAATCATGGGTTTACTGCTTCTACCAAACGTAAGGATCGGTTCTACCTCAATATGGTTCTTGTCCCAGGTTACATCGGTTTACCCGGGATCTGTTACGTCAATTACCAGGTCTGGTTACCTCATTCTCATGGTATTACTTGTGATCGGTTACACAAGTCACTAGGATCGGTTACACCAATTACCAGGACCGGTCACGTTAATTACAAGGATCGATTACAACTCTTTTGTGATTGGTCATACCAATTACTAGGATCGGTTACACCTATTATAAATATCGATCATACCATCTAAGGTGATTACTTAGGATCAGTTCCACCAATAAAAGTCATACCAATACATAAGTCAGGCACTGTGACTAGTATTACCAAGATACATAACAAGTTATGATCGGTTCTACTAACTCACACATATTGGTAATCCAAAGATATGCAATGAATAACAATACCAATAAGCCTAGCGATTTCCCTTTCAATTCATAAAACAAGTTCGTGAATGTACTTCCTTTAAACAAATGTAAACATTGTTTCCTAGGATGAAATCTCCACCTTTACCTATACACATAATCACAATAGCATTCATACGATTATGTCGATGTCTTATATACGAAGTTCAAAAGATAAGCGTTATACTTCATATTATAATTCCTTAACACTATGATCATGTGATCATGTCTCACTACTAGAGTATAATCATTCACAACTTCATAATTATGTTTTCAATATAACACGACTTGAAATATACGTTAGGAATGAAACAGTTCAAGTCAAAATATTACTAACCTCAAGAGGAAGGATGATGTCGTCGTTGTAGTTTGTTACTTCTTCACATTCTTCAAGTCTTCGAGTAATACTTGTATGTCTCATAATCCTAATCTTTCTAGTCTAACCTATACGAAGTTGTCTCTAGTACATAATCAAGCGACTCTTTAATTGAGTTTTGATTCACTAAAATATGACAAGCAAACTTGACATACCAACGCTTGGTGGGTTCAACCGAGCTATGCTCTAACACTCTCCGTAATAGATCTCCACCGAAACAACAAGAAATACAAACTTAGGTATTTATAGACCAATGATGTTCGGACACCAAGGAATTTCCAAAACCGAAAGTATTATCTAGATATGCATTAATTCCTGGTAATTAAAGCATATAAAACCAAAAACCTTAATTAAAAGATTC